>JAEBDU010000001.1:6309421-6421501 GCA_016802625.1 Heliconius numata | reverse complement strand
GTTGATAGTTAAAATTTAAAAGACAAATTTTATTTTCTCCTTTTTAATGCGTTTAAATAAAAGCTTTTTCTAAAAATGATTTTTTGCTTATAATTTATTTTTTTATGTAGAAATATTAACATAAATTAGTAATTAAAATAAATAAACAAATCAGCTTCACGCTGTATCACGCATTCAGCAGGGTAGGCAGAGGAAACCTAATGTTAAGACACTCCGTTCCTCACTTTCAGCCGGATTCTGGAGGCATTCCGTGTTGAGTGGCGGAACTCAACGCCACTCCTTGCCTCGACACCAGAGCGAAAGCGAAAATATAAATGTAAATAAATATTTCATTTACTCGAGTGAGGATCGAACCTACAACCGTCGCGTTACAGTCACACCTTGTACCGCTGCGCGACGACGTCCTCGAATTACTAATACTATTTTTGGGCCACAATTTTAAAATGTTACATAATATTATTAATATAATGTAAATATATTACATTTTTTATATTAATTTAAAATTGATGAACCGGATTTTTTACATAATAAAACGATAAGCCACGTGCCTAATGTCAAGTTTACCTTCGCGATACTCGTAGAGGGACACGCGATGTCCTCTTTTGGCCAGATAAATTGCTTCTAATGATCCTACCTGAAATGTTATCGATAAATAAGAAATTTTCATCGAAACTTAAGAATATGATAATATACCTTAAGAATATATTATAATATCTTTGCAATAAATATTGGTGTGTTATCAAATTAATATAAAATTAACTAAAATTTAGAAGTCATGTATACTTCTAAAGGTTGAAATCTAATAATATGAGGAAAATTGTAGCTATTATAGTTTTTGTTTTAGTTAAACATTCTTATTAACTCTAGCTGAGTTTTCGATCTAACTCTTGCTGTATTATGAATGTTACATAGTTATAGTAGGCCTGTTATAGTATAAGACACTGCCTTAATCACTTTCTGCCCAATTTTCGAGACAATGCGTGTTGAATTTCGAGACATTGTGTTTGCCTTGATACCAGAGGAACAAATGAAAATATATTTTTTTATTTAAAATTTCATTCCCTCGAATAGGGATCGAACCCACAAGCATTCGGTTTACAGTCGCACTTTGTGCCCCTGCGCCCAAATGCGCTCAAATTTTCAAAAATTAGACTTAAAAAATATTGTAGGGAATTCCAGTTTGGATCTTCTTACCTTTTATACCAATGAATATTAAGTAGGTACATCTTATGTTATATTTTATTGATTTATTTTTACTATTATTTATTCTATAAATGGTAATTATAATCAATTATAAATTACTTAATACCAACAAACACTAGATTTTGCTTGTAACTACGACGTAGATTAATCAATAATAGTGAATGTATTTATTTTTTAAACAATTTTCAAGTAAAAAAATACGAGTTACAAATAATTATTAATCGTTAAAATAATATTATGTATATTTACTGTTAAAAAATAATACATCATTATTAAAATTCTTTAAAAAAATAATATTATAATCACAATAATTTTTATTCCTAATATAGAATTTCAAGTCACATATAAATTCATATTTATTACATTACATTGTTTAGATAATATTAAGAACATTATTCATAATAAAGTTCATAAACTCTTGTATCAATATGTGTATTATATAAAATATAATTTATTTTATTGCATTCAACGTAAACTGTATTTAACTTAAATACCAATAATCGTTTTGTGCTTATATTGTTATTGTATCTACTAGAGAGAGAAAACTCATTAAATTTAAAAACCTTAAAACCTATTCTAAAATATCTATTAAAAACGTTTATTATAATCATTCAAAAAAAAATAATCAATTTATTATTTAAAAATATAATATTAATATTTATTAACCATACTTACAAGCCCTCCACCGACAACTGCAATATTTAATTTCCTTTTTCTATTGCCGTTTAGCACTTCCATTATAAATCTTTAATTAACAAAGATATAGAAGTGTAATAAATATTCAGATCTGTTGAACCAAAACCGGTGGGACCAGCGCTCGTGACACCACTACTGCAAATGATGATCAAACTAAGACGAGCTCGACAATTAAGTTGTTTCTTTTGGGATTCCGTACAATAAGTTTTTTTTTTTTTAAAGAAACCACTGCAGCAGAAGAAACCACAAATTAAATATTATACCTATTTATGTCAGTAATAAATGAAAATATATTTAAAAATTAAGAATGAAAGTGCGAAAAAAAATTAAGTTGATTAATAATTTTAATAAAGCAGCGTTAGGTTTCGCCACGCAATAGCCCGAAAATTCGACGGAAAATTGCAAACAGAGTTAAGACACTTCGACAACCCAATGGTTTCCTCTGCTTACTTCGCTACAAGTAGGATTCAGTTTAAAACTAAAAAATATTTTTTTTATTAAATACCTTCATATTTTTAAACGAGTTTTGATATTAAATAAATTGATCCAAAGAAATATTGATTAACTTTTAAAATATTCTGTTATATTCTGTTGTAGTGTAGAAGTAATTTATAATATTTAAATTTTAACTATCAAAAAGATACTTGCGTTGTTCTCATTTCTTTGTAATTCGAAACTTACGAAGGTATATATTTTATCAATAGACAATTGATACTGTGGTAGCCATATTATATTACGCAACGCTGCTGACTAATCCACTTAAACAATAATACTGCGTAGCTCGAAAAAAAATTTCCTTACTTCCAACAAAATAATTAAAATAAAAACTAATTAATTTCATCATTTTTTAGATCAATTAATTTATATATAGTAGGTAGGTAGGTATTATTTAAATATTCTAGGTTTCTGCAAGACATTTTTTATGCATACAAAATAAATGATTTTGACCATCCTCTCACCTTATGGGACAAGCAATGAAAATGCTTTTAACGTTGAACCGGTCTTTACACTGTAATTTGTTTAACCATTTTTTTAACTTAACGAAAGGTTTTCGTTAATTATGTTGTGATTACATACTTAAACAAGCGGCCTCGCCGCGGCTTCGCCCGCTTACCCTTAGGCAATATTTTTTTTATGTTATTTAAGTGTAATTAGGAAAAATATTAAATATTTTAGAACGGCTATCTATACTATTTATTATGCATTTAACAAATCAATTTTATTTTAGAAATATGTTTTATTATTTCATATCTATCTATGTAGGCGGTAATTCTGTCCGTGATTTCAAAATAACACGATTATTTTAATATCACAGACAGACACTTTTATTTTTATATATATATATACTAATTAGCCTAATTTAACCACATTTATAGAATTTTGTGGGACTTGTACCACAACTAACGAATAACTTAATATAATATGTTTTTTGTAATTAAACAACTTGTTGTATATCGTTTATAAATACATTTCTGTAAACAACATTAACATATTATTAATTTAATTTCTGTTCTTTTTAACCAGATTTTTAAATATTTTTTCTTATCGTAAGCATGTTTTGCAGTTTTATAAATTGTATATAGAGAATTTTGTATCCTCTTCGATAGATTATAATTATTATATCACGAAAACCCACGTCACACTTCATCTCGCCAGTTTTCAGACCTGGGAATTAAAGAATTTGAATACATCAAGATGAATTAGAATCGAATACGTCACTGGTATACATCGCAATGACGCAACAATGACGTCAACTTCACGCTTTAACACGCATATAGCAGGATACGCGCAGGATAGGCAGGGAGAACCTAGAGGACAGACACTATTCTCCACTTTTGACGTGATATCCTAATTTCTTGAAGTCTGTAAAAAATCCAAAAGACGCATGTTGAAATCTTGTTTCATATTTTTAGGGTTTCATGCCTAATATAAAAACGGAACCCTTATAGGACAGTCTGTCAAGGCCATTTATCTCGATATCGTGTGGAGGTATCAAACTGATTGAACCTATTCAGATCTATGATCTCTTCAAGCGCAGAAAATATGAAGTTTCTTAGTCAGCGCAAAAAAAGGTTACCAGTTACATTTAAATATGCATTGATTTGAAATTCACTGTATAACCAAAATCTATGGAGTAGGTACTTCTCGGTTATGAAACTTGGCACGAAGTCAGACCTTACAATACAAATAAAGGAAAAATCCGAAAAGTGAAAATTTCGAGTTGTTTGTATGAACAAACAAATCATTACAGACTTATATATGTAGTTCATTTCATACAAAATGAGTACATACGCAAGAAAAAACAAGCAAACTTCAGTTTGTAAACTTTTATGAGTACTTCGACCTGAAATTACTACGGAAGCCTCGGTGGGCGAGTCCGACTCGCACTTAACCGATTTTTTTTATTAAAAAAAAAACTATTTTATTAGGCATAAAAATATATACTCAGTATGTTTTTTATATATACAATATAGATAGATAAATAATGAATAATTTTTTGCAATCCATTTTTTACATATTACCTACCTGAGCAAAGTGTCAATGGCTCTTAAAGTAGATGTAGGACTTGTTAGAATTAAGTCGATGATGAGTAATAATTATAGTATTTTTTGTGCTTTATTTTTTATAATCTTGTTCCTTTTTGTATTGGCTTAGTGTTTTCTCAAGATTCCTCAACAGTTTAGACGTAGGATTATTATTTTCATTTTCTGATTTTTATGACTAATAACGTAAACACCTACTACAACAAAAATATTACCAAACGTTGCCGATTTGCCACTTTTCAATCTCAAAAAAACGGAGAAGCGCGAATCAGGTTCATCCACCCAAGGTTCTGTGCGAAAACTGGAGGTCACAAACTTTTTTCCGAAATTAACTTAACCAGAGCCCTTTCAACCGATACTTATCTCACTTGAACTAGCGACTTTAATACTAAATATTACCTTATTACCCTCCTTTTTAAGACTATTATTTTTTGGGATTAACCACAAATATGTTCTAATTTATTTGTTTGGCAAAATCGCTTTTTCATTTTTGGCAAAATCTCTTTCGTTATAATTGTATTAGGATTTTATAGAATAGTTAAAACAGTGCTTTCATTTAAAGTGGCGAAGACAAACATACTGTATATTTATCATATTTAACCTCGGGCAATTTGGTATATATATTCTATTATATTAATTAATTATGAACTGATAACCGTCCTAGTTAGATGTTGGCCCTTAACAGATAATAGGTCATCATAGTTGGCAACAATATCTTCAGTTATACCTACAAATACTAGGCCATACATACCTATATATATGTATATGTCGGTTGGCCTTCGATAATACAGTATCAATGTTAGTGGAGGAAAGAGGAGAATTTATGAAGAGATGAAAGTAGACGAGGCGGAACAAGTATGCAGGGAACGTAGCGTTTAGAGCTCCGTTCTCTTGGGCTATCCCGCTTTTTTCTTTTTGTATGTAGTGTGAACATAAAAAAGAAAAAAATGACATATATACATCTGTAAAGTGCAAATAGATATACATCTATATTCTATGCTCTTTACAAAAAAACAAAATGGTGGCAAATTGGATAATGTCTTTTCTTAGGTGTAACCTAAGGTGATCCTTACGTGTTCCCTGCTTCATAGCGCGTCTCATATCCACTCACATATAGATGTCGGATCACATATGTGGTCATGAGACGACATGCACCGACCAAATCTAATACTATCAATTTTATTAAAAAGTTGCCTACATTGGAACAGACTCTGAAAATAATCGGATAGTTCGAACTAAATACTCGAAACGAAAAAAAAGCTAAATATGAATCCTGGGCACTAAGCGTTGACGCAATGAAACGCAAAAAAGGTAACTTGACGGACCTCTTCATTATCATCATCATCAGCCTGTCCTCGTCCACTGTTGGAGACCTTTCTAATAACACACTGAGCTCGGTCTCATCCAACTTTCTGAATGTCTTCACCCCATCTATCTGGAGGACGACCTACAGTATGTTTGCCGAGGCGTGGTCTCCACTCTAGAACGCGTTAACTCCAACGGTTATCAGTTCAACGACAAATGTGACCAGCTCACGGCCACTTCTGTCTGCCAATTTCTTTGGGCTATGTCGATAATACTGGTTTTCTGTCAGATTGCTTCATAGTTCATTTCGAATTCGATTATTCAAAGATACTTTGTTTTATCCAAGTTCATCGGAAGACCGATGCGAACAGAAGACTTACCCAAGGTGCTCAAATGTGCTACAGATATGAGAAGGTAATAAAAATATTATAAAACCAACTAATTGCACCACAATCTATATGATCGATGACCACCACCCGAATATTGACAGAAAGGAGCGCAGAGTATTTTAACTATAGATCAATCAATGTTCACTTCGCATTTCGAAAAAAAACCAAAACTTAAACAAAACAAACGCAACAAGAAAAGTACGGACGACAAAAGTAAAGACATTCGTTTTTGCGCATAGCAATTTAAAAACAAACCTTAGCCCGCATAGCTTTCTGCCTGCGGAAACCAAGATATTTTAAAACTTATTTGGTAAGGACCAAATAATAATTATAATTTTACATTCATTTTATATCTTCCTTAATATTTCACGTCAACTTTACTTGAGATCCCACAGAGAGAAACCTAGACAACCTAATTCAGTTTCAACCCCTATTTGGGATACTTCACTCCCTGATCCATCCTAAAATTACATAATGTTAAGTTTATTCAGTTATGTCTCTCTTAAGCAGGTATCACAGCGCTGAGTTGACTTCTGCTGCTGTACATCTTTATAAAAAAAATACTCTATTGGTAATTCGATCAGTAAGATAGGTCAAACCAAGAGTTCAATAGGCTATTTAAATTTTAATAAGCCGAAAAATTCTATTAATGACAAACTATCATTAAATTACGCTGATCAAGTCCATTACAAGATATTAATTAATAAGTCACAACAGGCTGCTTGACCACGTGAGTTATGTTGACTAAATGCGACGAAAGTTCATATACTTCTTTTTTTTCACCTTCACGCTGTATCCCGCATATAACAGGGTAGTCAGGGAAAGACTAGTATTAGGACATTCCGTCACCACTTTACGGCGAATTCTGCAGAGAGAGTGTTGAGTGGAGAAACACCACACGTGGCCACGAATAATGCACACCAGTGCAAAGAAATGAAAATAGGAAATATTTTATTTCCTGTAATTTAATTTTTAATTACTAAGAAAAGAATAGTAAAGAATAAATTTATTAATTATTTATTCATCTCTATTCATTTGTTAGTAATTTAATTATAGATAATTATTAACTGCAATCAAAGAGATAATGTAATGCAGATTTGTTATTGTAATTTTAAAAAATATATAATATTTGGGTCAGTGATTTAACATTGAAGGCTATTTAAGACTAATTAGTAATTAGTATCTATTGCTTATTTACGAGATTATTTATGAAATTTGCAACTGTTTATCAATAAATAATTCTAATTGCATTATTTATTTCTACTGTACCTATTATAGATTGAAGTTTATGTCTCAATACTAGTTACTACATTTAAAGTTGTACAATTTAATAGTTTTAAGAATAATGAGGCCGTAGAACGCAGTGGCGGCTTTAAACTTAAATTTAAAATTATGCTCTTATAATACTCAAAATAATATTATAAAGATATTTCAATCACGAAAATAAAACAAACTATACAAATATATTGCAATAAAGTATACTTTATTTATTTTATTAATCACAATGATATTTCTTATATCTTAACTTATAGAATTAAAAACTCATATTAGAGGGCATAGAGGATATATCTTCGGATGGGCTCTGGCTCGAACTGAACGAGCTCAACGTCTCCCTCGTCTCCTCTTTGATCTTCAAATGTTCTGTGCTGGAGGGGGGTCGGGGAGGCAGGGACCTGTCTTTTGACTTTTCTTTGCTACTGTGCTTATGTTTGTGTTTGTGTTTGTGCTTCTTCTTATCCTTCTTCTTCTTTTTCGCCTATAGAAAGAAACAGATGTTAAAACTAGTAACTTTTAAAATATTGTATAGTGCATTCTTTCTGTTATAAGCGGGATACAGCGTGAAGCTAAAACTAAGGCAAAGCAGGTTATAAGGTATAAAGTTGAATTGATTTATGTGAAAGTCACGCAATTAAACAAAACTAATGCCCAAATTAGCTTAACCAAAGAACCTAACTGCTGAAAGTGTTTAAGATATATATAAGTTTTCTGAATTGCAGTGTGAGATTAATGAGATTGTATTTTCTCTGGAAAATAATATTTTTCTTCAACCTTTACCCTCAGACCAACAAGCATATATGAAATATATATTAAATATTATTTACCTTAGGTGCTCCCAAATCATCCTTCTCATGTTTAAACATGCCAGGTTCAAATCCAATAGGACCTGAGGAGCCGGGAATGCCGGGCAATGGCGCCGCGTTGTCTGATACAAATTCGCGTTTCGCTTCATCCTAGAAATTAATACGTTTAAAAAGCATATGATAAACAGACAAATGTAACTTAAGTTGGATTGAAAAAAATATAACTTAATTCCTATGTACAAGGGATCCGCGGCTTCCGAACCTAGTCTAATTCGGAAAACCTAAAGAAATCCTCTAGAAGCCGACACTACTATGACTGTTAATTCTAAAAAAAAAGAAATATTTAATGATATAATAAACAGCGCTCTAAGCGTATTTTTTCAGTTTGAATTTGACTGTATATATGCGGCCTGGCCAGATATAAATAAAAATGATAGGCCAGATATAAACTTCACAAACCCAATATCGAAAGCACGAGATGCTGATAGTTAAAGGAAAAAATATATGTTTGGGTTGCTTAAATGGGGATGAATTCCTTGAATTGAAAAATCAAATATGATTTTGACTCTGCCTACCATGCGAGGTGCGGACTACAACGTGATGAATAAAAATATTAGGTGTTAGGTTCCGCCACTAAATACGTAATAGCTGTAGAATTCAGAGGAAAGGAGGTCAGAGGTCTTAATACTAGGCTTTTTTAGGTAAAAAAGAGTAGGTATTCTGCTAGAGTTGGGACGAAGTTACAACAAGGAGATGAGAAAAATTTTTTATAATATATAAGCTTACACTATAAATCCTAATAGGAGCATCAGTCACAGATATAACATCTATTTTATCATCTTCTTCTTTAATACTTGATATGGGAATGGGAAGGCTTGTGTCCTTTGGCAGTTCCCGGTCTAACACTGGGTCACCTAGTGGCCCAATGTCTACTTCCATTTTGACTGGTACCTGTTAAAAATAAATAATGCTAAAATAGCCATTATATAATAAAGGTGATTTATGTCTATAGATAAACGCATAATATAGAAAAACTTCTGCTCACACGCAATAACTAATTTTCTTAGGAGAAAAGCTAAATATAGTATGAAATAATAAAATAAAAAACATAACAAAACATACGTCCATAATCTCCTGCTTGATAACCGGCTTCATTTCCAACTCCCTCTGTCTCTCTCTATCGCGCTCTACCCTCTCTCTTTCCCGCTCTATCCTCTCTCTTTCCTTGTGGTGCATTTGCTTCATCATGGCCTGTATCTCCGGTAGGGGCACGCATAATGGCCGCTTCAAGCCGTATAAAGTGTAATATAAATCTACCAAATCGCATCTCAGTCTGGCGTCGTTTGACAGTTGACTGTTGATGTTGTTCCATAATCTGTAATAACGTTAACAAAACTAAAATAAAAAAACTATAAAAAAATTGTCTGTCTATGTTTTGTCCATATTTGTGCAATAAAGTATTATTATACATATTATTTCTTATGGAACGGAGTACAACACTAGGTTCCTTCTGCTTACCCTGCTGTGTGCGGGATACAGCGTGAAGTTGATTTGATTCTTTCTGATCTCTTACCTATGAACAACTGCCTCGGTATCCAATCTATGTCTTGATGCCTTTTCAAATGGCGGCATAGAAACTAATAATCTGGCTAATCCATGCCTTACACCGGGATCGGGATCGTTTTCAACGGCTGTGAGAAGAGATGAGAGATCCTCCGGTTTACCGTCCACTCGGACAAAGTCAACTAAGCACTCAAAAGCTGCTAAACGTACGTCTGAAATTGGATTTTCAATTAAATTATATTACACAGTGTGATTTTTAATATGTAAATAAAGAACAAAGTAATGTATTACACTATCATAATGATAGTATATATTTTATACATAAACCTGTACATAAAAACTAATCATAAATAAATTAATAGTGACTATAATCCCTAAACTCCAACAGCGTCTGATTGTAAACGTGACAATTGTAGGTTCGATAGGTTCTCTAGTTTCCTCTGCAAATGCAGGATACAGCGTGAAACAAAGAAAAAAAAATCTGTCAAATCTGACCCACCTATATACTGTCCATATTCAGCGTAAGCCCTAAATATTGTAGGTATACTTGGCAAGTGACCGCACTGCTGCAACCGTCGTATCGCCCTCAAACAATTCACACTGACTGTATTCTTATAACAAGGAAGAACTTTCTCTAAGTTTAACACTCGTGTTATTTCCTCTAGTACTAGCCTTGTATCGGCGGATAGGGAATCAGCGGTTATGGGGGCACCCTGTAAATAAATTATAATATCCCTTCAATATGTGTATGAAAGAACCCTCTAATGTATGAATCGAGATCTCCTTCAATTATTTCTTTCCTCAATACGAATATTTCAAGTTAATTATATATTCAATTAATGCGTCCAGTGCCTAAGATATTTCATATAAAATATATTTTTCCATCAGTCCATTGAGGCAGAGTACGACACGGTCTAACTGTAAATACGAAGGTTGTGAGTTGTGAGTCGATCTTCACTTGGGGACATAATTTTCATTTCCTTGCTTTGCTACGATATATAGCGACATTCAGTTTCACCACTGAACATGCAATATCTCAAGTCAGGTAAAAGGCGAAGTGTTTTAACACTAGTGTTCTCTCGACCTGACCTGCTATGTAGTAAAAATCTTGGAACTACAGAAAAAACTACACATTTCAATACTCACTGGTTGTAACACAGATATAACAGGTGTAATGGTAGCAGCAAGAGCGTCGACTAAAGCCGCCTTATAATAGTTATCAGAAAAGTGATTCTTAGAATTGTCATTATATTTGAAGAGATCTAGTAGGAACCGGACTACTTCCGGTGGACAAATACCGTGGATGTTACGTAAACCTTGAAAAAATAGAAACAAATATTGGTTTGGTTATTTATAAAGAGTGTTTTTATTATCACCACTTTAAATGAAACTACAGTTTTAATTACTCTATAAATGCCTACTCCTTTTGTAGTAGTAACTGTTTACGTTATTGGTATCTATTTGTAAATGATGAAATATTTTACTCTATATGCTGCTACTGGAAAAGACGCAAAGACTGCAGACGCTTCTACTCTGTATATTTATTTCTTATTATTTATGTCACTCTGACACCAAGGCAAAAACTGGCGTTGAGTTCCACCACTCAACACGTAATGCTTTAATGAAATAGGCGGAAAGTAGGAAAAGGAGTGTCTTAACACTAGGTACATTTTGTTTATATGTGCAATAATTATTTTTTTGACAATTTATAAATTCGATGATGGCAATGTAATGCAAGTCTTGAGATTACATTAATGAATAAATATTTTTATATGAGTGTTATAGCTGACATATACAGGGTGGAATTGACAGCGCCACTTTAAATGAAACCACAGTTTTAACTACTCTATAAAAGCCTAATATAATTCGGAAAAAAAATAATTCTCAAAAATAAAAAAGTTTTTTTTTCAAACAAAATAAATAATAAAATTATCGTTTTAAAATAAAACGCCATTTGTAAAGTATAACATAGGCACGCACACACTTACCTGTCAAAGCGGCCACGTCGCTTACGTATGTGTGCGTGACACGAAATACAGGTATGGATAAAAATGGTGAAATGAAAAAAAAATCCTACGTCCAAACCGTTGAGGTACCTTGATTATTTTTTTTAATTCTGGGTTTGAAATATTTAACCCTATATGCAGTTTCAGTAAAAGAAGCGCAGCCTCTTCCACCCTGTATATCATAGCTGACATGGTGTACTAAAAGTTTTACTTAAACTTAGTTTTTACTTACTTAAAGTTTTACCACCAAAACATATAAAAATAAGAAGAATATACGAGTATAACATAAAAAAATACGTACCAGCCATAGCAACAGGAATAGTTCTTTGCAAGAAATAATGTTGTAAATTATCAAAATTGTTCTGTTTTATAATATGAGGGGCTGAAAATGAACCGAACATTTTTCGGAATATAGTCAACATGGCTGGTGGACCCGCCCATGAACTTATCATTGCGTTAGCCACCTAGAAAAAGAAGGATGAAAAATCAATTTACTTTAATTATTAATTTTACGAACTTTATGTTGTCTTTCCGCATCAGACAGCATCAGAATGTAAGCGCGACAGTTGTGGGTTCGATTTCCACTCAGGAAATAATATTGCCACTTTATTATTCCACCGCAAATTGAACGAAACTCTTAACACTAGATTCCGTCTGCTTACCCTGCACATTGCAGGGAAAAGGGAGAGAAAGCGTAAAATTTTAAGAAAAATATTTTTTTAAATCTTTTGCTTCATGCTCTATCCAACACGTACTAGGTTAGGTAGATGGAATCCGGGAACCCAGTGTTAAGACACCTCCGCTCTCCACTTTCCGCCACATTCTGGAGGCATAGCGTGTTGAGTGGTGGACTCAACGCATATTGTTTACTTTTTTCTTTATTATATTCAGACAAAACGAGTTGAGTTCCGCAACTCACCACATACAATTTCTATAGGTAAATAAGTGAAAAGACACAAACTAATAATCTCCAACTATAATCTCTACTCTGTACGAAAAACGCATACCTTCGTCAAACAATGTGCAGCCCTACACCTTATCTTGTAATATGTCTGTTCGTTCTCTATAGTATCCGTCAAAGCCTTGCGGGTCGCGGGTTCGGGGTAGTTGTGTAGTGCGTCGATCGCCTCACTTTGGGCTGTGACGTCACGTTCGTGACGTAACTGGTACTGCCATTGGTAGTCTGGCTGGGAGATTATTGTACTTCGGAGGAGTGACATTTCAGGGTCTAGACGAATCCATAGTACTGGAGAGTCGCTGTGGAAGAGAGTAAGAGATTATTTTTTGAATATATTTCCTTTTGTGTTAATTTGTTAGAACTTGTTAGGTTTAGAGTCAATATGAAAATTTAAGATGTATTAAATAAATAAAGTCAGATTTCATTTCCTCGCTCTGGTAACAAGACAAAGCGAAACGCAAACACACAATTCTAAAACTGAGTGAAATAGCCACAAAACATATATGTTTGGGTAAGTTTAAATTAATTCATTAGAATATAATTCGAATATAATTCGCTTTTGACAACTGAAAAGACTGACTATATCATTATAAAACTTTATAATGATATAGCTTATACAACAGAATAACACATAGGCTAAAATTTATGTAAATATTTTGTATAATTTGGCTATAATATATAGTTAGGCTAGCAAATCAGCGAGTGGGTCACCTAATATTTAAACAAAAACCTACTCCATAGCAGACAAATCCATATCAACTTCCTCGCCAGTACATAAAGGAATCTTCTTTTTCTTATTTCTCCTACTTTTACTATGACAAGTGATGTCCGCTTTGACAACAACGTTCTCTATTTGCAATGTATGTTTGAATGTGCCGTCTAACTCTTGAAGTTGTACTAAAAGAGGTCCTACATATTTCCTTATACCGCGCTCGTGGACGCTGTCTTGACGGATTTCGAGTTCTACTGTGTTTCTGTAAATGAAAAGAATATTTAAAATAAATAATCTTTAAAAAATTATAGTGATATTTAAATGCTGAAAACAAATTATAGTGATATTTAAATGCTGTATATTAATACAGCATTTAAATATCACTATATTTTTTTTCTAAATTAAGCAATAGGATAGGCCATGTTTAAATCAGACCAGGAAAATGAAAATATTTTGGATAAAGATACAAAAAATATCAAATCTCCACAGCCATAAAAAGCTAACTTCAGGGCGGCCACGACTCGTCGACCATACTGTAATTAAATTAAATGTAAAAATAAATAACCTTTTCCTATTAAAAACGGATGTAAGCTGAAACTTAGCGTGTCCACCAGTCCTCACCCACTGATCAACGAACACCGCCATATCTTTACCAGTCACTGTAAATATTGCTTTTACGAAGAGATTCGTTGATAACAGCAAGTGTCCCCAAAGTCCGCTGCCTATTTTAGTATTAGCCGCGTTAGTCGCTAACGATAGTTGTTTGTTGAACACTTGCAAGAGTAACTCTTGGCCGATACGCTGCTCCAACATTCTTAGTACAAGTTGTGATTTTTTTCGCATTATCTAAAAAAAATATTACACAGTGTTTTTGTTATCTCCACTTTAAATGAAACCACAGCTTTAACTACTCTATAAAAGCCTAATACAATTAAAACGCCATTATCCCACAGCGCTACAGTAGTTCTTAAAAACAAACACTCACTTCAATGTATCTCGGCGACATGGTATGCACGTTTCTAACGGGAAAATAAAACACGTCGTTGGATTCCGTTCTCGCGCCACTAGCTGGTGGCTGCCATGGATCGAGGACTATTCCACCATATTGTTCTTCATAGGTTACCACCTGGAATTGTATTTAGCAATATATCTGTGTACATAAAACTCATCCATCAATTTTTTACCGAAAAGGTAGACCTTAGCAAAATAAAAATAGTAAATGTTTGGCAAAGGTCATATAATCGACGCAAAAGAGGTTTGGGCAAAGGAAAACTAATAAAATATATTTTTATATACGAATTATATTGCTATAGTGCGAAAATTTTAATTTCAATCCACACATTTCATTAAGCTGGCAGAATAAATATATTATAGACATAATATTCCCATAATACAAAAAATTTACTGACATAGATTTTTAAAAAAATCAATAAATCATAGATTCCTTACTTCCTGTAACTCCTGATGTATCCAATACCTATACTCATTATTGCCAAAACACTTTTTCGAGTATAAACCACACAAATACTCAGGTATTCCTTTGGCCAGCCATAAATCTGACCAATTTTGCATAGTAATGAAGCATCCGAAGAACTGTTCTGCGACCGCTTGAGCCATTGCCTTACGACTTATATAAGTTTGATCGATTATAGCAATTGAATGGAGCAAATGAGTACTTAGTATTGACATTGTTGTATATGCTGTTGCATCATCTTCAGTCTGAAAAGATTTCTTGTTATTTTAATATTTTTAATAATGTTTCTTAAGGTGAAGCTTTAGATTTATTTACTTATTCATTTACTGGTGTGTAAAATATGACTACGTCAAAAACTATTTGACACTTTATTATTTTAAATTATTTTCTGTATATTTAAAAATCAAATAATAGGTTCATTTTTAAGTAATCTTGAAATTTAAAAAGCAATAAATCCATAATATTAATTCAAATCAACTTACCTCATCAACAAACACTTGTTTATAACAAGGATAAGGGTATCTAGTAGACAGAGTTTCTTCATAAAATTCAAAAGCCTCATGCAAGTAGCGCACAGTGTTCTTCAATATTTGCATGAGATTGGGCAAACAGTAGTGGGTCACTTCATTCATGTGGGGATCCACGTAGGTCTCAAATGGTCTGAAAAATTAGTTTTTATTTTAGCTTCACACTAAACCTTCTTTACCTAGAGTTAGGGCAACTCATTCTCTTTGTACGGAAGGAAATCTCAAAAAGTTATAACAAAATCACATATAACTATTAAGAAAAATTATATAATAATGCCATAAGTAAAAATTTTCATTAACTTCACTGCAACACACTTGAGGCTGTTGTGATGTAGCAGCAGTGTCTCACTGGAAACGCAACAAATGTGGCTCCCTATTACCACTCAAAAAAATTGTTATTTTATTTTTAACTACCAGTATTTTTCTTTACGATGGAATAAAATGTTATGTTAAAAATAATTTAATAAATAGCAATTCCTTAGAAAATCATAATTCTTTGTAATTATCTTTGGGGAGCAGAATATAGAGATGTTAACAAATTAATTTAGTTGTAACATGCATATAAGAATTTCGACATCGCTTGATAGCATATGGCTCAGTAGTAAAAAAAGTGGCTAAAAAAGGATAATTAATCCTTTCCGTTTTCATTTTCTCAAATTAATTATTTTCATATTATTTCTATTAACAATATAAAATATTATTGAGTGCTGCTCCCCAACATGCAATGTCTCCAAAATTGTATGAATACTCTGTAAGAGTGTCTTAACTCTAGGTTTCCTATACCTGCCATGCTATATATGGAATATATCATAAAGCTAAAACAACTCACCCGATGGCCAATGCAATATTAGGTGCACAAGCAGGTGTATTAACAACATAGTGGAATGTCTTTCGTCTATGATCAGGAGTGTATACTACATCTAGTAATTCTCCGCAAGACACTGCCGTCAAACTTTCATCTACAGTAAATTCTAACTTCCAAGTGCATGGTTCAGCAAAACTATCTACACATGGAAACCATAGGCGGGCTGAATGACCATAGGTAAACATGTGGGCTGATTTCTAAAAGTAAAAAAAAAATATCAAAACAAACATAAAAAACAATGATAAGTAAAAGGATTATTCCTTTTATGTAATATTTTTAAAGCAAAAATCATTTTAAAAAAACTTAAAAAAAAATACTTTACCTCTACTAAAGTACCTTCTCCATCAGGCACAACAAAATGCATA
The DNA here is from genome assembly GCA_016802625.1 of Heliconius numata. Lineage (NCBI taxonomy): Eukaryota > Metazoa > Arthropoda > Insecta > Lepidoptera > Nymphalidae > Heliconius > Heliconius numata. Next base: position 6,404,814 of record JAEBDU010000001.1, on the reverse strand, counting down.
CCACCCTGTGGAGATTCCAATGAGAATTCAATTCCAATTCTCAACCCTCGCCCTTCTCCAACCAAGTGTGCTGCATCATCTGGTATTTGTATATGCAATTCACCAGAATTATGATCTGGGTCAATCTTTTGAGCAGCGGACAAGTGGAATTGGGAGAAAGCTTCAAGTGATCTCCTGTTAACATAATTAGATTTATGATAGAATTCAGAAAAACTCTTATTAGTTTGACAACTCTACTCGCAGCAGGAAGATTCAAGTAGTTTTTTTTTTTCATATACACTCAATATCCTTCATATTGTAGGGTAGGCAGAGAGAACCTAGTGTTAATACATTGTTTTCCAGTTTCTACCCCAATTCGAGGCATTGATGGTTAAGGTGTTGAACACAACACCATAAATTTTCTTGCCAGAGTGGGGAGTTATTCATTTTATTTAAATGAAACAAGTATTTATAGTATCTTCTAAAGCAACAAAAATTTTTGTACTAATGGCAATTAAACAGTAATTAAATTATTTATCTGTTGAGGGTATAACAAAAAAGATACATACGTATTTGGATCACTTTGACATATATCCAAGAAAGGATCAAAATATTGAAAATTTGCTTCATATTGATCATTCAAGCAAACTCGGTAGATACGGCACTGTTTCCCATTGAGCCGAATATATCGCAAATTGTCTTTAAGTGGCACTATTGTCAATTCAACAAAGCCCTAAAATTTATACCAATTACAAAATTAATCATCTTAAATGTATGTTTTCGATTTCGGAATGTGTAATTTTAATGCATTGTTAACTTACAATAACACTTCTTCTTTCGAAACTTATACCAGTCAAACTCAGAATTTGATGAGCTGTGAACATAATAAGATATTCAAATAAGGCAAAACATACAACAAATGTTTATAATACTGAAGTAGTAGTGTTTTCTTGATACTTATAATTTAAAAGGGCGACAATTGTCGCCTGTTCGCTCTCTCTTCATATCAGAAGAATTATTTTAAAACTATGTACGGTAAAAGTGCAATTCATTCATTATTTAATATTATTTGTATAAATTTCAAATAAGTGTACTACTAAATTTATATTTAACAAGCCACACGACACGATTGTTTTTAAGTTCTGACAACTGACAATGACATTTAAAATATATTTATTGTATATGAAATATAACAGACAGATAGTAGAGATAACCATTACGTTCGGGGATAAAGGTTACCTACATTCGATTAAAAAATAAAAATATACAATTTACATAATCATATTTAAAGAAAAAACATCTTATCATATTAGCTTACTACTACCGTATTGTATTTCCGTTAAAGTAAATTTTTAGGAGGAAATTAAGTATAAATATTTAATTTTAAAATGGAATATGACATACAATATTGTAATTATAATATGGATCCATTTTTGTTTATTTTAATGTCTTATTTAAAATTCTCTATCTAGTCTATTGAAGTTGAAATAAATGATTGCACTAAGGCACTTGATTTTAAATTACGGTAAATATGAAATTTCTGAACTACTACGGTAGTTTTAAAAATATATTGTGTAATCTGTATTCTAAAATCTTAATCTGTCAAAATAAAGACAAGGAAGGGAAGACGAGATTACGATAAATTTGTAATTTTTGATTGTTGTGTCCTTAATAAACTGTTTCATGTAAACCATTTCGTTTCATTATAAGACTTAAAGAAATTTACATGTTTTCTTTTGATGTCACTACACAAAATGTGGGAATCACCATACTTGACTTGTTTGGTTTTGTATATATTTTCCTTCCAAATTATAGCTACTAATTCTCGCACCTCAAATATTTGGAAATTAGACGTTGAAGAAGGCCAAATAGTTGACGGCAATACATTATCACAGGTCAGTCTAGTATACTCTATTCTTTATTCGTTTGTACACACCTTGTGGAATATTCAAGATTCTGTAACATATTGTCGCGCTCGCTTACATTTTTAGTTCATAATCTTGTTAGCCTTGAAGAACAGGAGTTTTTAATAGAATATAGAATAGAACAGCTCCTAATATACATTACATTTGAATTAAAATATACATATTTATAAATGTATGTAACTTCATTTATAGTTATTTATTTTTCTTAACTCTACCGAAACGGTTATATAAACTGTTTTTGCTACTTTCACTTAATACTCATTTTAGGATGACTCTGATAAAACCAAAATCACTGAAGAGGATGCTGTATTTAATATAATAACATCAACTGTATACTATGGCAATACTTGGACTAAACATGGCTTTGATATGTTTTGTACAGACTGCCAAATGTATGAACAGCAAAGGTATTTTTAATCAATTTTATTTATAAGTATGTTTGAAGTTTGATTTAATGTAAAAAACAAAGAATGCTAAAATTTTATAAAGATGCAATATTTTTCTAAATTATGAGTTGGTTAAATTGACCAAAAAAGAGAAGATATAGTAACTAACAGATCCAAGTAATGGTCCATTAAGAATGAAGATGAATGAGTTCTGGTAGTTTAGACATATTGAGGATGAGTGAGGAAAGAATGGTGAAAACATATATGACACTATAGAGAGTGCTAAGAGCTCTGCTGTCTCTTGCTATTTCCCTAAGAACAGGAAGTGTAAAGCTAGAAATATAGTTTTATTAGTTCATAGAATGAGTAAAAAGTATTTTTACATGTAATAAACCTATATCTGGGCATTAGGCTGATGCTCATCTGTACAAAAGTAAGGTAAATACAATTTAACAATATTCTAAAATTGGCATTGAGTCTTAAGTGGTAGAGCTCAACACTGTTTTGCCTTATTATCAGAATGAAGAAATAAAAATATTAAATATATCCTAGAGTGGTAATCAAACCCACAACCTGTTGGGTTTTTAGTTGCACGCTTGTGCCCCTGCTGGCCACAACTGGCCTCACTGCCTGTTGCACTGTCACTGGCTGACATAAGAAATATTCAATAAAAAATATTTTCTCAGAGCCAATGGAGATAACGGAGAAGAATCACCATCTACTGAGGGTAATGGTGGAGAAGTGGACGATGAATATCTAGATTGTGGCAAAGCTGTTAATTTTACATATTATGATACTCTTGTTGGGGTGGCGAGGCGTCATAGACATCCTAATGTACCTGAACCCCAGGTTAATATAAGCAAGAGAGAATGCTATTTGTTAATCTTTTTTTTTATTATCTTTTTTTTATAAATTTTGTATGTTTTCTAACAATTTCCTAATTCTTAGTATGGAGTGACACTTAAAAATGTTAAGAGTTTTAATGTTATACATATTTGATAAATTTTGACTACATCTCTTGATTATTATTTCCTGTCGAGCTAATTTTAGCTTTACTTATTAGCTAATAACTTTACTTTATTTAAATTGAGCTATCAACAGTTACTAATGAAGTCACATAAACCAAACTATTTATAAATATTTTTAAAAAATAATATCATAGCTGGACTCGAACCCGCACATACACTAAACCATATCATGATTTCCAAGAGGCCATGGTTCAAGTAGTGCTAATTTAAAATAAATTAATATTTTTATATATTTTCTGAAACGTTTCAAATTATTTTTCCAGGTTGCTCTTATATTTTCAAAGAAAAAATCATATAAAAATAGCATAACAGAGTTAGACATAAATGCTTTGGAGAAGCGTTTAAAGAAAGCTAAAAGAGAAAAACCAAAATCAGTGCAACTTTACAACCAAATTGGCAACTTTTGGAGAATAAAAGGTGACACCCGTCTATCCATAGAGTGCTTTAGGCGCGCTCTTGCCGTGTCACCTTACAATGCCGAGGTGAGTGTCATTAAGAAACTTAAAAATACAATGAAGGAGGCCGGCATGGTGTAGCGACGATTGTGGGTTCCATTTCCAATTAGGAAAATGAATTATTGCGACTTCCTCGCTCTGGTAGCAGGACAAAGCGCCGTGTTGAATACCGCCGCCGCCCAATATTTGAAGACGCAATGAAAATTTTTGAAAATGGTCAATAATTAGGCGGTATGTAAGGAATAGAGTCAAAATGAAAAGAAATCAACAAACTATGTCAAGTGATACCTCGTTGAATAGTTTCATCAACGATTATTTCGTTTATTGCATAGATCATAAGAGTAAATATTTTTTTTATATAATATTTTTTAGGCCCGTATTTATATATCTCTCAAGTCTGCGATCGCTCTTGAGATGCCGTTTTTATTTATAGATATATAATTTATTAATATGAAAAAAACAGCAACTTAAGAACGATCTCTGATTTAAGAGCAGTTCGTTAATACGGGCTTTATTTTGTTTATGTTACTATGTATTACTTTATTATGTTTTTTTCATAATCTCAGTGAAAGGAATTTTTAAAAGAATAAGATAAAAGCTGGAAGATAACTAGAAACTGGGGGTCATCAGTTTTTTAATAGGACCAGAGTGTCTTAGTACGTGTTCTAGGTTCCCAGGTTCCCTGTCCCTCTCTTGCTAGGTGCAGGATAAAACAAAAAAATATAAATATTTTTAAATTTTTAACAGGTCCTACTAAACCTAGCTCGGGTTCTATTCACGCTGCAGTATTTAGACGACGCCATTTATCTAACACGTCGTTCCCTCGAAGTGCAACCCCCCGACAGGAGCACGTGGCAACAGTATTTCACACTTGGCGAGATATTTAAAGCGTATGGACATTATCAGGTTATTATATTATTTTTTTATGCGATTCTTTTATTTTTTTTTATTTATTAATCTTAATTAATAATTTGAATCTTATTTATAAATTAAATGCCGCTAGATATATAATTTTCTTATCTTTATTACAATACAGATATGAAACAGATTCATTTTTAATTAATATTTTGCGTTGACCGTACGTCAACGAGTGGTGGCTGCCCTGAAGTTCGCTAAAGATTGTTGCGCATATTTAATTTTAGATTCTTTTTTTACTTTTAATTTCATCCTTAATCTAAGACCTACCTTCAGGACGGACACAACTCGATGACCATATTGTACTTTAGTAATTACTATAGATATGAAATTATTATTAAGTTTAAGCAATATGCTTCTAATGATAAACGCATTAGATATGCATATTATGTAGTATCGTCAAAAAATATAATAAAAACAAGAAATTCCCACTTTTCTAGAAATATAGATTTTATTTATTTTTATTACAGGAAGCAGCAATCCACTTAAAGCACGCGCTGGACCTGCGACCCGACTTCGAACCCGCACTCATAGCGCTCAAAGACATAGAGAACATACCGGAGGCATCCGTGCATGTGTACACGCTCCTTATTATTGTTTGTCTCGTGAGTACATAACTTAAATTTTTAACAATTTCGTCTTCTGCAGAACTCAATACATACTACGCTTTCTCTCGCCGTAGAAGGGAAAAGAAGATATAATGGTTTCCCCTGCCTAAGTATTGAACCCACAACTGTCTCTAAAACTAATTCTCGTTTAATTAATATAGGTAATGGGCGTGCTACTAGTAATTCTATCATCGGTGGACAATGGCAGCGACGCGGACGAGCACAAGACGCAACGCCACTTCAACCGCGCGATGGCAATGCGCTCGTTGCGCGGCGTCGCGCTCGGCTCGCGCGGCCGCAAGAAAGGCGGCTCGTAAACGAACAAATACTAATGCAAGTTTACAGTGACTGAGTTTACAACCTCTGCAAGTATGTCCTTTGCCTTATTTACTTTTTTTTTTAGTTTTAGTTTTATCTGTGTTCTGTTTATTTTTTTCTCGTGTTCCATTTTTGAATTGTTGTAGTACGCGGTATGTCAGATTTGAATTCGAATATTTTATTTGACCACTAAACGCAATGTTACTTCAACCGTGTAAATGTATATAACTGTAGCAACTGGGTTTACAACCTCTGCAAGTATATGTTTTTTTTTGCTTTAATTTTTTTGCATTTCATTTTGTTTTAGTTTCTGCCCTATTTTTTTTTGTGTTGTGTTAGTATGTGGTCTGTCAAATTTAAATTCGAATATATATATTTTTAATTGTGACAGTTTGTTGGATTTGTTGTCTGTAGATTTTTTTTCATGAGTGAGGCTTGAGTTGTAATATGTTTATTTTTTACTGTTCAAACAAGTTTCAAATTTGAAGTATCAAAAAGTAAATGTTGATGTAAATTATATATATTACAATACATATTTTGTTCCTTTTCTTCCATTCAATATAATTACATGTTAAAAAATACAGAATATTCTTATACAGAAATAACCCTACATTAATTCTAAATCCAAGATATTTTCGGAATAAAAAGTTAAGACAAAGCAACTTCAATTAAAAAAAATGTTATTGTGGTTATAACTATGTCGTTAATTTTTTAAACAGATTTTGTGCAGCCACGTTTATGTTTCCGTTCCTAATATTTAGTATCGTTTATACATACATAAAAGTACTTACTGATAAATGCTCAACTATCACATGTGATTTTCGAAATTTTCTTTTTGTATAATATGTTAGGATTATTTAATTATCCACTATTACGTGTACTTGTTTTATGTAACTAAATTCATATGTAGGGATCTCTATTTTATTGATATTTAGCAATAAAATAAAATTTTGCAAAACTATATGTTAAACTTAGCAATATCCTAAGAAGTACAAAATTTTAAATTTATACCTTATTAATGAATATTTTTTATTCTTGTTTCTACGTAAATAAAAAATATAAACTATAGACCGTCGTATAGTCTTTGTCAGCTTCGTCTGAAATAGATTTATAAATAAATGAAAATGCCATAAGTACACATACACTTACATGTATTTAATATGAAAATTATATATTTGTCTTATGTAACTGTGAGTTTATAAACGTAGTACAAATATTATTGAATGTGTTCCACGAAGTGCCTACCTAATTGAATAGCAAACTTCGCTTCCACGTCACATGAAATGTTGAAATTAATATAACAACCTAGTTTGAAATAGGGTAAACCATATAGATATCGCCTAATGATTTCAAATACCTTGTCTTAAAAATAAACAAATATACAATGTGAGTTACTAAATGTATATGTAACTATTAGCGTATTACTTTTTTATAACACGCTATAAAGAAAACAAAAGTCTTTAATTAAGTTAACGTTCGGAAATCTAATATACATTTATATTAATTAACCAAACAAAGTACCTAGTTTTAATTTAGTCACATTTCATGCATAAATAATGAATATAATATAAACCATGTACTTTGAACTTTTCTGCAAATTAGTCCTTATGAAAATTATCATAAAAATAAAAAAAAATACTGGACCGATCCATAGAAATACAAAGACATTTTTTTCTGGGAGATTACTCTCTGGTTTACCCTACATGTATTATTTTAAACTTTACGTACACAACCAAGATCGTTAATACCGTAAATAACAATTAAATAGTTCTTCATATAATTGGTTTGTGTTAGAACTTTGATACACATTCAGAATTCGTTACTATACCTAAATTAAATAAAAAAAGGTTGGTTCATAAAAATTATATATATTTTATTTTCAACAAATGTTAAGTAAGATATAACATGTATTTTTTAAATTCTTGTGATTTTTAACTTGAATATATATAATGATTTCGGCGTTTTTCCGCATATTTCGAGATCCCTAAATTAAGTATCTACTAAATACTAGTTAAGCGTTTTTGCTTTTGCTCACTTGTTAATTTAAAAAAAAACATTAATGATAATTTAGATTTATTTGTACATTTTAGTTAAGGTTGTGACTTCCAAACTGTAACTTGTAAGAGATTCTAAACTCAGACTCTAAGTAATAAAACAACGTTTAATAGCTTTTTAACTGCGATTACTAGTGAAAGCTAATGTTTATCGCTATCGATATCTACGGCGAGTATCGAATAGTACTGTTCTCTTAAATCTTATTAACATTTAATCGTGATTAAACATAATCGTACACTTATTGTAGAATTGGACATAACAAAAAAAATAACAAGTATATTTTTACAGCCATTTCATTTATTTTTATACTTCTATCAAATACAATGTAGAATACTACTATTTAGAAATGAAATAAAATGCAATTCATATTATTATTGTATTTATTAGACCATTGCTGGCTTATACGTAATGCCTCTATTTTAAGTGAAAGTATATTTCTGATTACAATCCTTATATGGATGATAATATGAGTTAATTTGAATACAATGTGTGGGTGTGGTTAATGTTAGACGCACTACGATATATCGCGATGAAGTCAAGTAATAACTTACAAAGAAGAATTAAAAGTTAAAATGTAATATTTATTTAAGCAGTTTTTAAAGGTGACACAGTACATATTACTTACCTATAAACTTCAAGCTAAAGGTCAAAGTTGTTGGTTAACAAAAAATTGTTCTATAATTAATGCTAGGTATTTACTACAATAGCAAACTTAATTTTTTCCATAGGAACTAGAATTGAGTCATCTATATTAATATAATTTGTAAATTTGAATTGAATTTAGTGTTTTTCTTACTACAGCCAAAAAGGGTGTAAAAATACAATGGTTGTCGAACATGGCTTCGCATATAAAAATAACAATCTTTTAAAATAATAAATCTACAAATCACTACATATAATAAGGTGTATAATTATTTTTATTTTAACTACATTTTTTTTTAAATTAACCACAAACAAAATTCAAACATTTAAAAGGACAGTACTATGGAAAAGAGGCTATAATATGGCTTATGTACAAATATAATTAAAGCAGACTTGCCAAGTCTGTTTGATCTCCGCTTTGTAGTCTTCAACATCTTAAGATAGATTGTACCTGTTGTACCCTACGCGGTGTTCCTTTTAGCAGTTGTATACCCTAAAAAATTCAATTTTTATATAATATTATAACTTTTTCGTCTATTTTTAATGTAATTGTTAGATATCCAGTTAATATATTGGTAGAAAAAAATAATAAAAGGCAGTTTTTTTAATAGAATATCATAGGACTATATTATAGAAATGTAGATTAACTGTTCGCAAAGTTACATATTATTATATATTTTTTTAATTCAATTAGCATAACAATGTTAAATTTATTTTAAGCGATGCAAAATGCAAATATTAAAAAAAATCTCTCCCGTATCTAACAATTACATACCTAATACATTCGGTAAGCAGTAGTTAATAGATAACAGAATTTCCGTTTAAAATATAAACTGCTAATAATAGGAAAATAAGAGTGGAGATAGAAGTAGTTGGGCTGGCCATGATTGCAACCTAGTCATTCTAATAGACACGTGTATGCGAAACCGCGTGTATTTCATAGTAGTGCATGCATACTTTAAGTGTTCGTAGCGTCTAAGGATATTAAAGTTGCAAATCTTAAATTGAGATTGGTAAAAAATGTACCTGTTTTCATTGGTTCTTTTGTTATTTTTGACTATTTATTAATTTAAATACATGATTGTCTTAGCATCTATATGTGTTTTATTTATATTATCTAAATATAATTGCCTAAACATTGATTCCTTACAGGTGAATATTTGAAACTCAACATATTTCTATATCAAGGAAAAATATTTAAAAAATATTGGATTACAATGAAACAATATAAATAGAAAATAATGTATTTATTATAAAATGTATACATGTAACTGAAAGTCCGTCTTTACATTGACTAAAGCCATCTCGAATAATTAATCTAAGCTGAATGATGCCAAATAGTGTGATTTAATTTACAATTTTCAATTTAGTGGGCAGTGACCAACTAGCTTATATACCTAGATAACCAAAACAAGATGGAAATTAGCAATTATGTTAGCATCCAATGGTGATAGAGTGAGTTTAGGCGACGTCGTGGATGCCGAGTCGGAATATGTCGTGCTGTACAAAGAAAGATTCTCCGAGAGGCTTCAACACAAATGTTTGCATGTATGGGTGTGGTGGGTCATCGTCGCACTGGAAATAAACAAAACTATTTTTATAGCATTACGGCAAATTACATATAGGCAGAGAGAACTTAATGTTAATCTCTCCGAAATCAGCTTTCAGCCTGAATCTAATTTCAGGCGTTGATTAACAGAACAAGTCTTACAAGATCAAGAAAATGAAGTTAATCATCAATATCAATCACTTCCACGGGAGGGAATCGAACCCACGATAATCACAGGCCTATTACTTTAATTTCTTTAAGGTCATGATAACACAGTAAAAAAATTGTAGGTACAGTTACTGATCGATAATGGTGTTGTTATCCAAAACTGTCAATTTTTAACTTTTATTTTAACCAATTAAAAATAAATAGGAAAGTTATTACACTGAAAATATAAATTTAAAACAATCAGACCCATATAAATTTATATTGTTAAAATTGTTTATATACATTTCCAGTGATAAGAGGTAATATTGTTATTATATAGTGTTTTTATCTGCAGACAGAAGAAAGTTATAATATACATAATAACTTATTATTTTAACATGCTGTAAATAATATATTTGTGCTGATTAAATGCAATATGTTATATAAAAATGATACACATTAAAAAACAACAAATAATGTGAAAATATAAGTATGCCTATAATTCGACTTTAATCTATATAAGAAAAAAAATAAAAAGTACAATTGAGGTAGCTTAGGTAATAAGCAGCATCTTCACGCTATACCCGGATATAGCACCACCTAAGATATTAAATATTTCACTCCCTCGAGTGGGAATCGAATCCATAACCGTTGCGTTTACAGTCGCACGCTTGTGCCTCTGCGCCACGACAGCCTCAAAAAATATATTTTTATATCCTTAAGTACGCGAAGCCCCAGCCGCCATGACCATATGAGGTAAAGAAACAACCAATTGTTCAGCTCAACATCAGTGTATCAGACCAACTGACGTCATAGTAGATCGACATGGCGTCCAGCGGTTCTGACATAATCGGCACAATTATGGCACTTTTCGGTAGAATATAAATTTGTATGTGTATTTTTAAGTGGTTTATTAGAATTTTCGGATTGAATTGATACTTTTCAAATGGATGTAATATTCTACTATTACTTAATGTTTATAACTGTTGATTAAACGAGAAGGCTACAAAATAATTATAGTAAAGTGCAAACCCTTTCAATTTATAAATTGAATTCTTGTCATCTTTATTAATATATTATTGATACTATTTATGTTAATAGCAGGTTTAGGAAATCAATATATGTTAATACATAAAAAAAGCCACAATGTTAGATTAGTATACAATTATATCAATAATTTTAATTCTAATGAATTATGATGGTAATTTCATAAAGATCAACTTATTATTTGTAAAGTTTTTGTAAATCATAATGAATAAACCTGAGATAAACACATTTTTTATTTGCTGTCAAGAATAAAGTGCCCCAAGCCATGGGCCAGAGTCAATATTTTTTTAAAATTTGATTCCACACTAAGGATAGAATATTTTAGAAAATGTATAAAAAATTTGGAACATGAAACCATAATATCTCACTCTCTAGTTTCAAATTATCATACATTTTCTGAAATATTTCACAATAAAATTACTCAGGGTAATATTTACAAAGTGCTAATTGCAAAGCAGGGTATAGACATGCTGCATTCAATTTACCCTTAAACATCGTGTAGTGCCAGCCTGAACATATCATGTTCTACATAGAAAGAGTTTCCTATTGGCTTCAGTACAAATGTTTGGAAGTATGCATGTGGCTGATCCTCATCTGTCTGATTAAATAGCTATTATTTGCCATTTTCCTATTTTAATTGGTAACATTATATTTTATAACCTATGTAGTTCAATATTTATTGTTAATTTATATACTAATGTTTATTTATAAAAACACATTTTAGTTGTGGCATGGTGAGTCATCTAGAGCACTGAGTAGGGATTGAACTGTTGAATGTGACAGTTAGGGGTTTAATCAATACTCAGAGCATAGAATTAAACTATTCTCTGGTAGACTAGAGAGATTGGTGTTGCACTCCATCATTCACCATGGTATCTCGACGAATGGGTGAGAAGTTGGGAAGCAGTGTTTAACATTAGGTTCCCTCTGTCTACCCTGCTATGTAAGAAAAATTGTATAGCTGCTGTTTTAAGAGAGAATGTATATACAATATGCAAGGTAAGTGAAACAAAACATAACATGTTCTAATTTCACATATTACTGGGTGTAGCTTGTTTATCATTTGGAGGTATCTCAGACTTTACTTATCATTCCATGGTTTCATCATGAGGGTGTTTGAAGGTGGCGATGCAGGGTGAGGAGCTTGAAGTAGGGCCTGATACTCGTGACCCAAGCATAGGTTTAAGAGACTCCTTTAAATGCATATATATGTCTACCTCAACTGTCCGAGTTCCTCTATATACCAACAACAAATTTGAAATCATTCTACTAGTGTGACCTTTTTTAAGTATGCTTTAGATTTGAACTAATGATAGTTCTTGACAGGCTGAGACATATTAGTTGTCAATATTTTTAGTACTTAGTCAATATATATTCATTCTTAATGGTATAATAAATAGTATTGAGTGTTAAGAAATATATATAAATATATCTTCAGTTATAGAAACTGACATAAAATGTAGAAAAAATGTATTATACTCATTTAGGGTTTTACTTATTTTTTTATTGAACATGTAAATGCAGACAGTATAGTAATTTTAAAAAATAAAGATGAAATACATACTAAAATATAAATTTAGAATGAGTATGACACTATTACCAAAATTATAGATAATTTAAAGTAATTTTAGACTAACCTGCAACCTGCCGAGAACATTAATTAAAACACCACCATCAAACATAGGCTGTGAATCCACTGAAGACACAAGTCTACCAATTTTTTGAAATGTCAGGGCCTAAAAAGTAAAGAACATTATAAAAGTAATTGTAAAGTCACTCTAAAATTATATACATTAGGATTAGTCACTAAGATAACATAAATGTGGCTAACATAATGCACAAATTTTTGTGTTAATAAAGACAAAGTAAAAAAACAATAACAACAACAACAATTGGTACAAGAAAGGCATGTAACTAATAATCATAACTTTCTAGGTATTGGTGTTTTTTGAGTTATGTATTAAACTTAACATCACTTTTATTAGTTAGATTAACTACTCACATTAAGTTTCTCCATTATTTTTACAGCACCTTGTATTTGTACACCTTCAAAAGTCATAAATGATGTTTCAACCTGGAAAGAGGGACAATTAAATACTATTATTTCATTTCCTATTGGAAATCAAATAATTTTTGTCAATTGAAGGTTTCAATGACATTTTGACCTATAAGTTAATTTAATTAATTTTAGATAGAGTTCTTATGATTTATTAATCAATAAAATTTGTAACTTATTATTATTCTTAAATTTTACAATATTAAAACTGCAATGACATATTTTCGGCGGGAGGCTATACGGTTTAACCTCAAAATAAAACAGAAATAACTTTTAAATATTGAGATATGACTTTTTTATTTGGTAGATTGAAATTTATTTTTGTTTTAGCTAATCTAATACTCACATTGTACATATTTGCTAGATTTGGTCGCTGCGCCGGATCATCAAACAGTGCGTAGTATTGCTGAACAAAACCTTTACCAATTGCATCGTACTGTGGGTTTAGCGCCATTTCGATGACTTGTTAGTCCTAAATATTAATAAATTATACCAAGTACACTTTAGTAACGAAAATTCAGGCCTTTTCGGGCCTCAGCATACCTTAACTTATACACAGAAAAAATGGCAAACGGTTTTTAGTGTTGCTATTTATTTTTGTGTTGAATTATTAACAAATTAGCTGATGATTCACTAAGAGCCAAATGTTTTAATATAACAATTATTACTTTATATTTAATGTACTTCATGTGACGAGTATAATATAATTTCAATTATTTTTATGATTATTATTTATTGATTATTGGTGTTTTGAGAGAGCCAGTTGAGTTCACCAATGTCACGTTGTATGGAAAATACACAAAGGAAATTGACCGACAAAAATGGAATAATAATAAATTATAGAATATATTTGTAAGAAATAGATCTAGTAAAAATATAGCCTTCAGCTACAACAAAACAAATACATATTTACGCTTGTGTATGTACTACATTACTAATTGCACAGAATATTAGGTTAATCAATTTAAGATATAATATTTTACGTGGGTATAAGTTTATACTTTAATTTTTGTATACTTAATATATTTTCATAAAGGTCATCATAAACAAACATTATCAGACACTGAATATTTAAAGGAAGACTGATTTTACGTGTAACTGTAATTTGGCTTGATTCTGTTTCTGTGGACCCTGGTTTCCATAGATAATATAATACACATATATTAAAGATCTGTGCTAGAGATGCATAGAGATGGATGATGACTTCTGTCGGGCTTCTGTCAATTTCTGTTGAACTTGAAATTATTAATTGAATTAATTCTGTGGAAACGTATGTTTTGCACTGTGGCAAATTATTAAAACACCTTTGTGTTTTTTTTATTCTTCACATAAATAAAAATGTCTCTAGCTGACGAGTTACTTGCTGACTTGGAGGAAAATGATGATGGAGAACTGGAAGCTATGATTGTAGACTCAACCAATAATGAATCCAGTGACTTTGCAGTACCTTTTCCAGTAATACCAAAGGAAGAAGAAATTAAAAATGTCTCTATTCGTGAATTAGCCAAACTTAGACATTCAGAACGCCTAAAGCGGGTAAATAATTTAATAATTACTTTTTTTTTAATAACAGTAATTCTATTTTTATTTCCAAAAGCCATGTTTTATAAACCAACGTTCTAAGCGCTATCTTACTTAACAAAAAAAAATCTGAGAGAGAAAAAAGCTCTTATGTTTAGCTAATCAGTCCATAAGAAATTCAGATTTATATGCATGTTACTTTAATGAGGTCTACAAAATCCCACATACATTAGTCAATACTACTATTATAATAATAATAGCATTTAGCGACTATCATTGTGCCGATAGTGGTTTCGGTTAACGGTTTAATAGCGAAAAGCCTCTACCAACACCTTAAGAGGCTATCGCTTAGCTGTTGGATCAAGAACCGGATACAGAAGGCAGTATTACTTGAGACGGCACGTATTGTGCGGAGGTTCCTCTCTCTGGAGCCCTAGCCACCAATGGCTTGGACCCTTGTCCCGCCCTCGGAAGAGTGGTTTTTTTATATTTTTAAATGTATCTTTTTTATAATAATTTATATTTAAAAATGTAAAATTGATTCACTAATTTAATAAAAGTATATTCTGTTAATAGCATTTATAATTTTATTGTTTTAGGTTATAACTGAAATTGAACAAAATGCTGGTAATGATAGAAAAAAAATTGAAGTAACTGGTTTAATGGAATCAGACCCAGAGTATCAGCTAATTGTAGAGGCCAATAATGTAGCAGTAGAAATTGATGGAGAAATAAGTAATAATCTTACCTTAGATTCATTCATTTAAGTGAAATATATGATTATTAATGTAAATGCAATGATTGATACATATGATTGTAGGTTCAATTCCAATTCAGGGAATTAAATTGCATAATATTTTCATTTTCTTGCATTGGTAATGAGAAAATACTGTATTCAGTTCCACCACCACATGTCTTGAAAAATTCAGTGTATGTTGAGCAATAGAGAGCCTTAACACTATGGATACAGTGTAAAGCTAATAAAAAATAAAACAAAATACTTATCATTATTACTACCATTATATTTAAATACCATTATAACCTTTATAGTTAATGCATTTTATGCAAAATAAAAATGGCCAAAGCAAGCATTGTAGGTTAATGTTAAAGACATATTACACTTTGCAGCTATCATTCACAGATTTGTTCGGGATAAATATCAGAAGAGGTTCCCTGAACTGGAGTCATTGATAATTACTCCATTGGAATATATAAGGAGTGTTAAGGAACTTGGCAATGACTTGGATAGAGCTAAGAATAATGAGATTCTTCAAAGTTTTCTAACTCAAGCGACTATTATGATTGTGTCCGTTACTGCGTCTACTACACAGGGGTATTGTAATATTCAGTATATTTTCTTCTATACTTTATTTGTACTTACCAATATATATACAGTAGAAACTCATTTAACCGGACTCAACTCAAACAATCAATTAAATTCTACTACTCAATAAGCAATGTCTTGGTATTTGGGCAAAAATTGGAGAACAGTGTCTTCACACTAGGTTTGCTCTGCCTATTATGTCATGAGGAACAATAATCACATTTTATAGAGGCAAAAAATATTTTTAAAATAATTTAGTATCTGTATTAAAGAAGGGGCCTTTTCAAATATTGAATTATTTAAATAAAAAAAATTGCCTCTAAAAATTGTGTTTATGTACAAGTGATATATGAATATGATTATAACTATATCAATATTAATTTTTTCTACAGCAAATTACTTTCTGAAAATGAGTTAAGTGAAATATTTGAAGCATGTGACATGGCTGCAGAGTTGAACAATTTTAAATCCAAGATTTATGAATATGTAGAAAGCAGAATGACCTTTATAGCTCCAAATTTGACAGCAATTGTTGGTAAATATTGTTTGCTTTCAATTTTAGGATAGGAAAGCTAACATTTTATTTGTATATTAACACAGTGCTTCAATTAGTTAATAAATAATTGACAAATGCAAACTAATATCTAATAACTAATATGATAATTATTTCACAGGTGCGTCTACAGCAGCTAAGATCTTAGGTGTGGCTGGTGGTTTATCGAAGCTATCCAAAATGCCCGCCTGCAATGTATTGCCTTTGGGTCAACAAAAAAAGACATTATCAGGATTTTCTCAAGCAGCTGCCTTGCCTCATACTGGTTTTATATATTTTTCACAGATTGTTCAAGATACATCACCCGTAAGTTTAAATTAAAGAGAATATTAACAGATTTATATATTTTTTTAAATATTTCACATATATTAAACAATTATTGTCCTAGGAATTAAGATATAAAGCAGCAAAGCTAGTATCAACAAAGCTAACACTAGCCGCGAGAGTAGACGCCTGTCATGAAAGCACTGATGGCAGTGTAGGACGACAATTGCGCGAGAGTATTGAAAAGAAACTAGATAAATTACAGGTATTGTTTATTTTGTTATATATTTATTTATATAATTTATTGCCAAAACTGTAAAGAAGTAATGTCTACTTGTACAAAAGCAGGCTTCATGTTAAATAGTATTCTCTAGATTTGGAAAATAAATGTGTAGTTATAGCAAAAAATTGTAAATTAAGCATATGTATACATACACATATAATAAAAGTTCTTTTTTATTGCACATCTGCACATAGACGTGGGGACCTGGTAACCTAGCAGTAAGACACTCCGTCCCCATTAATACTTCGCTGCTTCTTCTCTCTTCCTTCTGCTGAATTCTTGAGAATTTGCTTTTTTAGTGACGGAACTTAAAGCCGCGTTTACTTCTTTAACAGAGTGACAAAATAAAATTATTACATATCTTATTTCGTTGAGTGGGAATCAAACTGACAACCTCTCGTGTTCACAGTCGCACGGCTGTGGCCCTGCACCACGACTGGCTTCATTATAATATTTTACAAAGCCATTTCATATATTCAGTTCTACAAGTCTATTTTAAAAAAAACTAAACTATTAGCAGTCAGTGAAAAAAATATTTCCCTAAGAAAACCTTCGACTTAGTATTTAATACTCACAATAGTATATTAAGATTTAAAAATATATATTTTCAAAGCTTATCTTCAAACAATAGTTCCTTTACTAAATTGCATGCCATAGATAATTATTATCTCCAACATAACAATGAAAAGGAAGTCTTGTAATTTAGAATGCATCATATGCTAGGATCAGCTTATAGCATTATTTCAAAAAAATATTATCTTTCATAATAGTTTTAAATATATTACGCGGTTAATAAAGTTATATATGTATGATACAGCGCAAACTGGGGAAAGTGTCTGAGTGGGGAATGGAGTGTATTAACACTAGATTCCCAGGTTCAATCTGTCTACCCTGCTATGTGCAGGATACAGCGTGAAGCTAAAATGTATTTACTAAGCATAAAATTCTTACATTTTGCAACTATAAATCTGTAATAGTATTAATCTCTACATGAGAAAATCCTGATAATCTGTAAACAAAACTTTTAGATCGAATTTCAAAATATTCAATGTCTGGGAAATTGGATCAAAATGTGGAACGTAATATCTTAACACTAGGTTCCCTTTGCCTGCTGAATACTACTAAATAATAGTAACTTAATATTATAATTAAGCCTGTTTACACCTTAAATTTAACCACTTTTTTTTTTCACAGGAACCACCACCAGTCAAATTCGTGAAACCACTGCCCAAACCAATAGAGCAAAGTCGCAAGAAACGCGGCGGGAAGCGAGTGCGGAAGATGAAGGAGAGATACGCACTGACGGAATTCAGAAAGAATGCAAACAGATTGAACTTTGCCGACGTGAGTGTAGTGTACCTACATGTTATATTGTTTTATATTGTTTAATGTTTCCTTTCGGCGCGTAATAATATAAAGTGAATTTAAAAGATAATTAATAATTATGTATGGGTACTTCGCTGGCTAGCGACTTTTTTTAGCTTCATGCTGTATCAGTTATACATACCAGTGTAACATAGCAGGATGGGCAGAGCCAGGGAACTTAGTGTTGAGACACTCATTTCTCTATTAACTCTCCGTTTCCCACCTTTCGCGGTTTTAATATTTCTTTCTTTAATATCTTCATTTATCTCTCGTATTTAGCCCTCTAAATATCAGACAGAGTATACCTAGTAACTATATATATTAGATTATAGAAAATAGTCACTAGGATTGCTCTGCCTAATATTTCAAATACTAAATGACATAACGTAGGCGAAAGGAAATGCCTAATTAGGTTTTAAGTATATATATATTTAAAAAAATTTTGTTGATGATAATTATTATAGGTAATGTGTTTCCTGTATGTTATGTAAAAATAATTATCACAAAATGACGGAAAAAAACTTGTAACAATATAAACTCACTGATGTTGCATGTAAACATAGAGTTTATATGTAATTACTAGTTACTCAGGTTTCAAAGTACAAATCGCGCTAAATATATAAATTAGTATATTGATTTTTCAAAATGTACATTATTCTTTTTTTGTCAGCTTTTTTGTCTTTTTTTTTTATAAAAAAACGTATTTTGTGACACATCACTCTGCTTTCCATCACCAATTAAAGCCAGGAGAACTGTATAATTATGATCACACAAAGATAAAAGCCCTACTTAGGCTATTTATATTAAATAACACTATCCATATACCATCTAATTTCAATATTCATTTTAATAAACGTTTTGATTTCTCATAAGATAGCATCTCATTTGCTCTGAAACCAAACTGGTGTATTAATTATTTAGAAGTAGGATTTCTGTTGAGATAATTGTTGGCGTCGAACAATATAAATTATACATGTCAGAAATGGGGTCTCGATAATGAAAATCCCATTACACTTGGGTGAAAGCTAATTGAAATTGAAACCCCGTAATTGATAATAATTATTGATAGATGGAAGGTGCAATTAAATTGTTAATATATTGTTCTTTAACTTCACGCTGTATCCTGCACAAAGTAGGGTATCCAGAGGGAATCTAGGGTTAAGACACTCCGTTTACCATTTTCATTTGAATTCTGGAGGCACTGTGTCTTGAATAGCGGAACTCAACGCCGCGTTTTGTCTCGACGCGATGAAATGAAAATATTAAATATTTCATTTCCTCGAATGGGAATCGAATTCATAACCTGTTGCGTTTATTATCATATGTTGTGCTCCTGACGTTCTCAATTATAAAGTAACAATATCTATAAAATCACTATTTATTAACATACTTATAACAATTTTCTATATCTACAGTTACAAACAACATCGATATATTTAAAGTTAATTCCAAATAGAATTTATAAACAATTACAATTAAATAAGAACGAAGAACGTAAATCATTAGGATCCATGTAAAATATTACCATTGTAACACTCTGTATATTTCACCATTCATCATAAATAACACTGCATCTGCACGAATGGATAATATCGTATACAAGCGAGCAGGTCACGACTAACCCGCTTTTTACACGAAGGGCAACTTATACGTAAATCGACTTAGTGAAGAAAAAAATTATAAACAAATTTTGTAATTTCTTTTCTTTTATGGTTAGTGTTGCGTTGAAAATAGTGACTAATTTCTCCATTTATTGTGTTTTTTCTTTGTTTTTTAGACTTTATACCATTTTAAAGGGCATCAAGTCCTTTAAGCCGCACCGGGCATCAAAATGAAAGGGGCATCAAAGTCGACGATCGCTTTGTTTTTTATAGAACTCAACGTCGATCGCTTTGTTTTTTTAGAGCTCAACGTCGATGATTACGTTTTTTTTTTTTTTTAAGAACTCATCAACAGGAAAGGGGCATCAAGTCGCCCGAGCCGCACCGGGCAGCAAATACCCTAGCTACGCCACTGGGCCATGGAGTAATATACGCCATGACGCTTGTGGGTTCAATTTTTATTTTCATTTCCTCGCTCTGGTAACAAGACAAAGCGTGACGTTGAGTAGCTACTGCCACGCAATGTCTAGAAAATTGGGCGAAGAAGGTGTACGGAGTGTCTTAACACAAAGTTCTCTGTTAGAGAAATTGCATATTCTTTGACAAATTCCACTACGCCATTTAAACCTGGGTTTAGCATGTCCTAGAGTTAATTTGTGTTTACGAAGCTCTAACTACGGGGCTACTTTAATTATAAACTACGTTTTATGATAAAACGAGATAATTATATTCTGTAATAGTTTACTATAATATTATACATTAAATAACAAGAAACTGGTAATTTAAAGGTGTCACAAGATAAATATCGATATAAACATAGGTGTTACACCTGTTTCTATTAAAAATCTATCAAACGTGCAGTTTTCTATGCACACGACGATGACGGAGCAACGGGCCCCG
The DNA here is from genome assembly GCA_016802625.1 of Heliconius numata. Lineage (NCBI taxonomy): Eukaryota > Metazoa > Arthropoda > Insecta > Lepidoptera > Nymphalidae > Heliconius > Heliconius numata. Next base: position 6,383,893 of record JAEBDU010000001.1, on the reverse strand, counting down.
CGTCCGCGCTTCAACGCCTATAGTTCCGGTCTATTTAAAATAAGCAAAAAAAAGTTATTAAACACTTGAAACTCCGTTCATCTGCCGCAATGCACAGAGCGTGGATTCAATTTTATTACTATAGAATAGTAGACGGAAGTGGCATCTTTGCATACTCGACGCACTTGCATTTTTTTTTGTATATGGCAATCAAAAACATTATCTAAATCGATTCTTTTTTTTGGTTAAGCTTAGCTATAGTGAAAGTAAACAAGCGTATTTCACGATAAACGTTTACTTATTTATGTAAGAGAACACATTATGCGCATTTTTTTGTTTACTGTGTTCTATTTTTCATACATGAATTTTTTTGTGCTATACTACTCTGTGCTAGACTCTTTAAGTGTAATGGGTAGTGACTGACCTTATTTTAAACGGAATAACTTAAATGTATTGTTTGTATTGTATAATAATGTTTTAAAGTCAACATTTCAACATATATTATAGTCATTCATTGGGCTTAGGGCTTGAGACAATATGTAAACAAACAAAACAAAGTTTCTCAAACCTTTATTGTTAATATCACATTTGTACGGATACGAATCTTTCGGTCTTCTTTCTTTTACGTGGTAGAATACGTTATATATTTATGTTACTTATTCTATGAACTAAAGGTACAATAATCGTTCAAAAATATTAATTAATTTTATAGTTATTTTTTATATTACTTATCCAAGACCCAATTTTATCACAATCTCCTATCTAAAATAACAAATCGAGTCCATGCTATTGCTATAGAACTATTTTTTCCTCTAAGTTTACAACTTAAGTGTAAAGTAAATTGCAAATGAAACGGCAAATATCGGTAATAATTACCGTAATCTTGCATAAAGCATTTACATGCACTCACTGGTCTAGTATACAAATATGGCGCTCGTATGGACTAGTACGACTTTACAAAATATTCTCAGAAAATCGTATGTGTGCTAAATAAACTCGTTGTAATCATTTCTTTTTTGTTTTTTTTCATTGATGTAAGTTATTACGTTACATATATTTTTACCGAATCAATTGAGCCTAGTGACGAGTAACTACGTTTTTCTGATAGGATATCAGTGACACTCCTGTGAATTTGCTATGCTCAACACGCAATGCCTCCAGAATTCGGCTAAAAATGGAGAACGGAAATTCTTAACAGGTCCCAGGTCCCTCTGCCTACCCTGCCATGTGCAGGAAAATCAAGATAGGTGTGGCATTTTTAGTATGTGAAGAAAGAAATATATTATCACATAAATATTATATGTATAATCCGACGTACCCAATACTGACGATACGTTTAATCAATTAGAATTACACTCAAAACACATTAATTCTATAACTAAATATTTTTTCTTAAAAAAACTTATTTGTGTATTTTTGTTCGTAGATTGAAGATGACGCTTATCAAGAAGATTTAGGCTACACACGCGGTACAATTGGCAAATCGGGTACGGGTAGAATCCGTTTACCGCAAATAGACGAAAAGACCAAGGTTCGAATCAGCAAGACTTTGCAAAAGAACCTTCAAAAGCAAAATCAACAATATGGAGGTGCAACAAGTATAAGGCGACAGGTTTCTGGCACAGCGTCGTCGGTAGCCTTCACGCCTTTGCAGGTTAGTGACTTTGTAGTGTGTATTGCCAGGTGTAAATAACATGGCTTACGTAAGATATTTTTATTTAAGATTATAAGTGTGGATATTAATTTTCTTAATTTTATTTGGTATTGTTTTTTTTTTATTTTTATTTTTTATACTTATTATTTTATACTAGTGTTTATCTAGTATAAATTTCTATATTCATAGTGAAAAATATGATAACTGCTTCGGAAATTAAAAATGTATTTATTGGTATAGACATCTTCATTAATAACTCTTTATTTAATCATAAGTTAAGTGTATAAATTAATTCTTTATATTCTTACCTTTCTTGGTACCTATTACTATACTTGACCTCCAATTTGTCCACGCTGTGAACCATAACGTTTTGTCAAGCAAGACAATGGCGTTTTTTAATTATAAAAAAAAATAATTGAGGCATTCTTCGTTACGTTTAAATTGAATTTTACAACATGTTTAAAAGTAAAAAAAGTATTTTTAGTTAAATGGTACATTTACTTAGTAATCGTTTTTTTCGTTTAAATTTATCCGTTAAATCCGCTGAGGCCAGGCGTAGGTTCACATAGTGCGACTGTAGACGCGGCAGGTCGTGAGTTCGATTCCCACTCGTGGAAATTAAATATTTAACATATTTATTTCTTCGCTCTGGAAAATGGAAAGTATGAAAACTCTAGCATAAATCAAAATACAACAGTTGATCAACAAACATTAAATAGGATTAAGGAACTAATAAAGACCACAGCCTTCCGACCTTTTAAAGAGAAATTAAGCTGATATGTATCAAAGCAATCTAGTAATCTCGAAACCTTTGCGGAAAATCGACACGATACCATAATAAAGTAGCTCGATAGCATCGTTCGTTCGATATTGTAGTGTAAAATATTGAACTAGCAAAATGAACTATCGATCGATTCAAATATGGTAACCATTTAAAGGTTAACTGATGTTGTCACGTTATTGGTAATGGAGATGTTTTAGCTTAAACGTTTTGACGTTAATTCTTTTAGTGTGCAATTGTATAAGAAAATTATTTATTAATTGGCTTTGGTAGCGTCTCTTTTATAACGAAGATATATCTTCAGATAGTTAACTTATTGGAAAGTCATTTCTGTCTTTATTCCTTCATAAACTCATAAATTACCTATATGTCAAAGTGCGAATATTCAACGTCACACTTAGCAAACTACACCAAAGAGATAAATAAGTATAAAATATTAATATTAATATTTTACTTGTAATAAATTACCCGAGTGGGGTTTAAACCCTCAACCACTGCCTATACTCGTAGTGTGTGTGTCCAACACACGCCAAATGTTCCATTTCGTATGAATTTTTTAAATCAAAGTTATTATTCTTTTATAACGTTTGTTAAAATTTAAAAACAATGAACAGCTATAATTTTGATGATAATAATAATTTAGGAAATGCGAAACTTTAATTGCTATATGAAAGCGTTCGTAGCAGTCGTGAGAAAGTGTTGCCAGTTTTAAAATTATGACTTTAGCATTTTGAACCAATTACCTCCTTGGGATTTGTTGAAAAGATATCAATGAATAGTTCGTACGATGTTTTAAATACTGTTACATAAACATACGTTAACTATTGGTGGAAACTGTGCCGATGTAAGTTAACAAGTTCCATTGTGAACGTAACGACTGTAGTAGAGTGTACATTATCTCACGTATTCTTAATATACGAACGTTATTATATTCAAATAAAAACGCGACAGCTTCTTGTAGTGTAATTTTTTTGTGCATATTCGTGATTGAATAATTATACTGTCGTAATTATTTGTAGCTTGATTAAACACCGACTGTTTGTTGTTTTTGTATAGAAAAACACACGTTTAAAGTGTGTTTTACACCAAAACCCACAATTATAATAGTAATATTGTATAAATAATTTTGTTTAAAAGACTTCACTTCCACTTAAATATTTCTATGAGAATGTTTGCCTATTCTTATATTATTATTACTGCAGTGGCTTATGGTTTGTAGAACTATAAAAAATGATATTAGTTGATCGTCATTTTTTTTTTCTTGAATTTAAGGCAATATAAATTAATATTTACTTTCACACCATAAAAGCGAAAGTTATTAAATGGAGGAAATTATCAAAATAAAAAAAAAGAGTAAACTTTATAACATAGCGATTATTTATGTTGTTTTTTCGTCAGTAGTAGTTTTATTTTTTTATATTTTTTACGCTGTATCACTTAGTAGGGTAGGCAGAAGTAACCTAGCAAACTAGTGTTAAGATGCTCCGTAATACTCCATTGGGACATTTCCTTTTCTTAAGAATTTGGCAGAAAGTGGTTCTGCCGAATTCTTAAGGCATTGCGTGTTGAGTTACGGAATTCAACGCCGCGCAAAGCGTCGTTACCAGAGCGTTTTATTTAAATCTATTAGAATATGCTCTATATCAGTTGTTAATGCTACGAAATTTATGGCACGCTCAAATTGCAAGAGCTAGTGTTCCCTATAACCGAGACGAAGCATCGTTACTAGCTATCGAACGTCAATTGTGCCTTCGGGGGAGTAAGATGCTGTTTTAGATTATGCACACCCTAGACTACTACAGTGAACTTTAGTATTCAATATGTTTCGTATATTATAGTAATATGATTTCATAAAACGTATTATAATACCAAGTTACAATGTTTTTTGTTGAGTTCAGGAAAGGCAGAGAAACTTATTATTTATTTCATCAATAGAAAAGTGAAAGACAATTGTTTTTTTATGGTCAATAAAAATAATACGTAGGTAAATTGACCTATGATCCCTTGTAAGTTCGTAGTACTCGAAAGTCGACTATGGGTTATTGCAGCAGTAATAGTAATATTTTGTTCCCAAACAATAAACTCTCTGCTTTAATTCTGCTATAAAATTAAATTACAATCTAAATGCATGTATAAAGTTGTACTATTCTCATCGTCCACCACATCTTTCCTATCAAGAAATTTATAGACCATAAAACATTACGATAGCCCTCCAATGTGATGGGTTCGTATCGTTAATGCTATCTAATATTTCAAGTTCATTGGGAAAGTAGAAATCTGGCATACGTCTGTTATATTCCTTTGGCCCTGTATTTATTTTTAGATTAGTCCTCATTTACTTGAGTTGTATGGCAATGGTCATTTACAAGTTACATGCGAGAAAATAGACCTAGTAGTAGAGTATTTGTGTTTCAGACGATCTGGTTGAGACTTTCACCGTTTACAAGTCGGCAAGTATTTGTGTTATGGAAATGACGCCCTTTTGCTGCTATATAGTTAAATGCTGTTATTCTATTAGATGCAGTGACTGGTGGTCGCACGAGACGAATTTAAATGGCCGCCTACCAGGCACCATTGTCAATTTGCAATGTTATGTACGAAGGCTCGTAAATTTTTAATCTGTGGTGTTTGGATTGCTTTCAGGATACACTTTCATATTTATTTATAAGCTGTCGCTCTCAACTTCATTTGCATGGCCTTTATGACTTGTAATTTATATGTAAAATTCTGTTTGCTGTACCGTTCCCCAATTTCGGGAAATTAATGCGCCCCTGCCCCAGCACCGTACAAGGAGCTTCTTAGCTCTCTCATTAATAACTTTAAAATAAAGATTTGGAGGCAAAGTTAGTTTTTAAAAATCCAAAAGGATAAATAAGAAAACTTTCAAATTCTTTTATGAAATATTTTCTTGAAAGCACTCATTACTTATTTATTACAAACTTCAATATAAAAATTTGTAACATTCGCACATCGTAAAATTATTATAAAAGAATGTGTACATATATCACAATCTTCATCTCTCAATCTGGCCTAAATGGCTACAACCAAGTAGGTAGGTACACTCAATAGCGCTATTAGTCCTGAGTTCCTCGTGCTTGCGGTTTCCAATAGGTTCAGTTAAAGTGTTCTGAAGTGCTAACGACCTACAAGAACTGGGTGCCATTATGCTGTACCTCAGGTACTTGCGATACCTCGTTACGCGAGGTCCGCGTGGAACGTCCATGGATTGTGTTATATTAATATTCTAGCTTTATTGAATATCTATCTTACAATGCTACGAAATATTATTCTTAGGGTATTATTTCGAGTATAAACCTCGAAAAACGCATTCTTTCAATAACAAACAAAAATAACTGTTTTCTTAGTTTATAATTAGGTATTTAAATTAGACATGACATTGCGTTCCTATAAACTTAGATTTATGAGCAAACTTATATAACATCTATGTCAGCGCTTCTAGGAAAATGAATTGTCTACTTTTAGGTGTTTCACTTTTTTTCTTACAATAGTTAGTGCTTATTAGTTCGCGTAGAGATAAGATAAAATAATAACACTCGTGTCTAATAGATTGTATCTGTACTGTATAATAAACGTATTGCAAAATAGTTATATAATTGTACTGGAAAAGAATCGAGTATAGCAGTATTGTCAGCGAGATGAACAAGAAGTAGGTACGGGAGATGTACGCGTTCCCAATTCTCATAGAGAACAATGAAAAATTTGAATTGTAAATCAAAAATCTCTGTGGATTTGAATTGAAGTATTTGTGCTATGTTTTTATATCAATAGTTGATATCATTACGCAATTGGTGGACTAGGTAGATAGTTCTAGTGATATGTTGATTCGTTCTTCACGAAAAAAGTCCTGTCGTGAAGATCCTGGTTAACTGGTTCGGAGTGTCTTAACACTAGATTCCAATGTTTTCTTTTGCCTAACCTGCTATGGACAGGGTACAGCGTAAAGAAAAAAAACATTACCTGGTGTAAAATTGTATGAACTTTGAACACCCATTGAGTATTATCATCCGCTAACTACGCCATTATAACGTTACACAATTAGAAGTGTAATTTCAAGATTTTCTATAAAATTCCACATGCATAGATGCATAGATGCTCGAAGCATGCAGTCCTTGTACAACCGTCCGGTCGCATCACCGTTAGGCAGATAGCAATCAACAAAGATTATGCAGCGCAACGCCGCGGGATATGCGCCCCTTAGTACAGTGCGGTCAACGCGTCGTGGCCACTCTGAAGTTAAGTTTTCTGAACTTTTACGCTTTGTTCATTCTGGAAGAAAATATGCAAAATTAAGTCCTAAAATCCAATTTGCACAATCATCCACAGCTAACTTCACACTGAAGTTGAAGTGAAGGCCACGACTCGCTGACCGTACTATAGTGTTTATGACCATCCACGGACAGACGTTAACTTTATAATCGAGCACGCCTTGCAATTGAAATACGCATAGTTTGTCTATTTGTATATTTATGGATTATAGCTTGAAATTATGGTTTGACATGACATGAGTTTTGTTGAATTTAAATTAAGTATTTATTGCTTAGATTTCATGTATTTTACGTTTTTAAACTAAAACTTGACTGTTTCACTAAAACACACTTATATTTTCATTTCCTTACTCTGGTAACTAGGCAGAGCGCGGCGTTGAGTACCGCCACTCAACACGCAATGCCTCGAGATTTGGTGGAAAATGTGCAATGGAAGTGTCTTAATGTTACTTAAAATAAAAAAAATATTAAATAAATTTAAGTCATTTTTTAATAATGATCTAAGTTTATTTTAATGACAAAGCATGTCTGTGAATCATCAGAGACTTGTTAGGCTGGCTGGGTCATTGATTTCGAATATCAAATAAATATTTATTTGAGAATCAGTGTACTGTATAATTATTCAATATTATATTTGATCGATTTACGATATTCAAAGCTTTTTATGTGTGCCTGTCAAAATACAACGAATTTATGTGTTTTTATATACATTTTGCAAATTGACAATTAGTCATGTAATATTTAAAAATTATAGAAACTAATCGATGACGATTTGAATTAACCTACATTTTTACATTTAAATCGAAAATGGAAATATTTTGCGATGTCTGTGTATTTGTGTCTGTTTATTTATGTAATGTTGTCAATTTTCAATAATTTATAGCATACACGTAATTACATCATCTTGTTATCTTAGAAGTTATATTTAAAAAGAAAAAAAGACGACATTTAAAATTATATTTTTGTTTTTATATTTTAATTGAACTTGTGAACGTCGTTCCATAGTGGCGCAGCGTCTGTTTGTGAACACGACGATTGTAGGTTCGATTTCCACATGGAGAAATAAATTATTATTTATTTTCGTCTTCCTTGTTAGCAAGTAAAATTAGCTTACTTTCAGTAAGCGCGTTAACGGCACGTGCCTAACTCAACAATATGATTCCAGGTTTAAATTTCAGTACACGGAATGTTTATGTTTTAAATTAAAATATTTCCGTTCCATTGGTCTAGGAAGAGATCGGTCGTAGTTTCTGGCAACAAATACGAAATATTTCGAAAAATATTATATACTTACTCTACGAAATTATAGTTTGTACCTATTTGACAAATAATTTTAACGTGATATATAATTTATTTATATTAGGTATGCATATAATAATTTTAATTATTTAAATATTTCCATTTCTTCGCTCGGCGTCGAGGCAACGTTCGGCGTAGTTCAGCCAATCGATATGCAAAGCCTCCAGAATCAGACGTAAAGTGGAGAACAGAAGTGTCTTAATGGGAAAAGAGTGTCTTAACACTAAATTTCCAGGTTCCCTCTGCCTATCTTATGTACAGTATACGACGAGAAACTTAAAAAAATAATAAATGGCAATTAGACGTCTAATCTCTAACTACTGAATACAAGAAACACGTCACTTTTACGAATAAGTGGAGAGTCATCGCGAGCCATTGCCTTACTTATCTACTTATGTATGACGGGCCAGAACCAACATCCAATAATAACAGATCTAAATGATTGTCTACCGGAGATAGCGAAAAGCAACTATCACTAGTAAAAATAATATCAAGCTTGGAATTCTCTTTAGTGTCGTTTTCCTCTTACTCGTGACTGCAGGTGTAATCATAATTAAGGTCTAGAGTCTCCTCTTCGTACGCTATCGACGGTTGCTAATGTTAATAATGTTTTGAAGCCACGATTCTTTTTCAAGACCGACTTTTATTTTTTAGAAACTCAAACATTAAGCTTAGTTTAATATATATAAATAAATTAAAGCGAAGAATGGCCTTACTTAGGCCATTTGCGTTAATAATATTTATATTATTCATAGTAAAATTTCATTAGCATTTAGTTATTTTTCTTGAGAATGTATTATTATATGTTTTGAATTTTTGTTCAATTATACGTATTTTGTTATTGCATTTCTAACATTTCTTTTGTATAATCAGTAAATATTTGTTACAGGGCCTAGAAATCGTTAATCCGCAAGCAGCCGAAACGCGAATGAATGAAGCCAATGCCAAATATTTCTCGAACACGTCTGGTTTCTTATCAGTAGGTAAAAAGACGACTTAGCGTTACCAGAACCGACTTGGAGTGGATGAAGGATTTCATCATGGACGCCAATAAGAAAATATAGTGTATATAATTTCGTGACATTGTATCAATGAGAAATTTAACAAAATAAAATTAATTTTACACGCATTTGTGTTTTTATTAGCAATGTTTCACTACAGTTTTCAAACAATCAATTTAAGTAATTGGAGTCAGAGATTGTAAGTAGTTTGTTTTTGCAAAATCAAATATATTTATTTTATCTGTATATTTCGCACTTAAATTAGGTAAGTCGACACAGTGACCGCTCGAATGTTACTCCATAATAAAGAAATATACGCGATAAAAGCTATACATATGTCAATGTGAATACATACAGTGTGTTGAAATAATCCATATTAGTTAAAGGTTCTAATATTTCTAATAATAGTATTAGATTTGACAAAAAAGGAATGAATAAGGCTTTTCTGTGCTACCTTATATGGATTTATTGTAACCTTGATCCGCTCAAAGTTGAACGCTCTTGAATGTTTCGAAGCGAACTAACTCCCCTCAAAATTAGTTATCGATTCAAATTTCGTGGTTTCGACAAAGCTATTACTAATAAATAGTTTTTTCATATTATTTGATAGATGAAGTTTGTACATATTTTTAAAAAAATATTATTATTAAAGATTAAACTGACCTAGTTTTCACTTTCTTCTAATTCAATATCACACTGGCTTAGGTATTTGGTAAACTATGTACAGATTAAAAAAGATATTCTTTTGTCAATTTTTTTTTATTATAACTTAGTATCATTAGATAAAATGATTTAAGAAATAGCTATAATGATTTATCTATTAGCGATGAAATTGTTGGAAATATGTTCAGTGCAGTAACGGCCACCGAACGTGTTAATTTGTCTCGAGTGAGGAGTTAGGCGCGATGAGAAACACGAGCTCGCACGCCCTGTTTACCACGTGCGTCCACGCTCGTTTTAGCAATTGCACTTACTTTTGCGCACAATTACTAATTACAGATTTTAGTTTGATTAAAAATAGATGTAAAATAAAATGATAATTTCTTATACAATATGTACTATGAGCAAAATACAGCCTTCTTACGTGTAGGTAACGTATGTTAATGTTCTTTTTATTCAGCATCTCGCATATAACAAGAGGGAATCTAATGTTTAGACACTCCGTTCCACACTGTTCGACGAGCGTTTTTCGAGGAATTGCGTGGTTAATGACGGAACTGAACGCAGCGTTTTTGCCTTGGTACCAGAGTGAAGAAAGAAGAAAAAATATGAATAAATAATATATCGTTCCCTCGAACGGGAATCGAACTGCAACATCGAACCCACAACCGTTGTGTTACAGGCACACGCTTGTGCCCCTGCGCCACCACGGCCTCTATGTTCTTTTAGGTTGCAAGACGTATTTCTAAATTACTTTTTTGAAATATATTATAATCTACTTTCTAAAGAATTAAAATAGTAACATGAAAGTTTTTTTTTAATATATTGAGCGTGGATCGAAATTACTGAATATAACCTTAATATTATATCCATATTTCGTATGTTTAAACAGCATGTGGAATGGCATAATTTGTGTAATTAAACCTTGAAAGATGAAGAGAAGTCGTGTTAATTTCAATTTTGTAATTGTAATAGGTACGTCATACAACCATAATTATAATATTAATTTAGGCATTTCGAATTTCGTGATTTTGTATCCATTGGGGGAACCACTGAGTGTCTTAACACTATGTTGCCTTTGCCTATCCTTTGTTTATTTTTTTTTCGGATCACCTTCCACCATCTACCCTTCTGTATGCGGGATACCACGTGAATCTGAAACAATAAAAAAAACTATATAATATTAATTAAGGCATTTCGAATTTCGTGGTTTTATCTCCATTCATAATGTTTTTACGAGGCATCTTGATTCTTGAACCAGATTGTATTGTTATATAAACGTTGTCTTCTTTTTAATGGACTGACTTAAGATACCTACATACTTTTTTACTTAAAATGAACGCTAACAGTCCTAATTAGTAATTACACTTGTATCAATAAGTTGTTAAAATATTTTAGTAAAATGTATACGTAGGTATAGGCCGTGTACAAATAGGTACTGATATAATGTCATTTTGATACAATAATTTGATTATGAAATTATTTTGGTTGGTACTATTTTTTTAAGGTTTCGTACTTAAAGGCGGAAACGGGACCCTATTACTAAGACTCCATCTCGGTCTTTGTTAGTCCGGCTATCGCCAGTCAGGCAGGCACAGTCCAATTTTTCACAGTTTATGTAGGTATTTCTATTACAACAGAATAGTATAAACATTTAGGGGGTTTCCTACGCAATAGACATGATTTTGCTGTCTTTATAGTTGTAAGTAACGGTACGGAACCCATCATTCGCAAGACCACCTCTCACTTCACCACTTTTTTCTATCATTATTAATAAAAAAGTTAAAAAATACAATTGAAAAGTACATATACAAAATAAGTACATTCATTTTAAAAGAAGAAGAAGAATTAAAAGCGTGAATTTGAAGTATATTATAAATCTAAAGTATTAATAACAACCGGTATACCTACAACGATATTTACTACAGTGACTATAGTTATTTGCAAATGCATCCACTCTAGTGTTGCGCTTACGCATTACATTACGTTTGACGTGGTAACTATCTGTGCTATTACAGTTCAAGGACGCCTCGTTTAACTTAAACTGCACACTAAGTTATAAATTAATTATAACATACGATTTACCTACTCGTATGCACAGTACCTGCTTTCACAACTTTTACTGTCAGTATCTGTCTGTGTAATACTAATATATGTGAATAATTAAATTATGAATGATAAGTAGGAGGCAGGTCGTGGATTCGATCTCCACTCGGGGGATTGAATTATTATTTATCAATATTTAAATTTTTCGATCTGGCACCAAGGCAAAAGCCTGGAGTTGAACTCGTAAAATTTCGCGGAAAGTCTGTCTGTTCTTCTGTGTGAAATACGGTGAGAAGCTGATAAAAAAATTAAAATAAATACATATTTGGGAACCAAATTTTTTTAAATGTCTTGTTAGATGCGAAGCCAGATAAGGTGGAGTATAAAAGGTTTTAAATTAATTTTATGAGTAAATAACGCGCTCGCTTGCCGCTTTCTGCTTTGGCAACAGTTAAAGCAACGACTTCGCAATTAATGCCATGCTTTATGCGAAATAAAATTGAGTAAGAATTAACATAGAATCCACATTTGATGATAACTATGAAATTTCTAACTTGAATACTAAATATTTTTACAAATTTAATAACTTAATAAACCGAAATGATTATAAAAATAGTTAACAAATCGGTGAGATAAATCATGTTTGGCTTTTTAGTCTGTAATGATTTTTGCTGATAAACATATGTTAAGGTAATCGTATTTTTAAGCTAGTCGGCGCAGGGGCACAAGCGTGTGACTGAAGTCGCAATAAGTTATGGGTTCAATTCCCACTCGAGGAAATGAAGTATTTAATATATTCATTTCTTCGCTCTAGTTACGAGGCAATAACACGGCGTTGATTACCGCCACTCAATACAGAGTGCCTTCAGAATTCGGCGGAAAATGGGGAACGGCCTTAACGCTATGTTCCCAGGTTCCCTCTGTTTACCCTGCTACTTGCAGGATACAGCGTAAACTACATAAGGAGATAAATAACATTGAGTAATACTTATACCATACATTTGGAATCAATAACTTAGCTGGTTTCTAAAAAGGAAAAAGCTCTTGAAATTCTTTAACCAAATAAGTGTTAATACAGTAAAATACAGTGTTAAGATTTCCGCATTCTAAGCAAATTTACTCGATACATATATTTATAAACAAAGAACTAATATGCAATATAATATGACGTAATTTAAATAAACAACAAGAAAATTTGCAGCATTTGAAAACAGCGTGGGTGCACATAAGGTCGTATAACGACGGTCGCTAAACGTTCATAAAACGTATTTCTCCAAGGCTAAATTTCCAACTAAAAATGCATTTTTTATAATATCTAAGCACTTTACGTGTTTTTATTGGTGCGGAAACTTAGAAGATGCGATCATGATGGCCATACTGATAAGGCACACCCTTAGAAAAACTTTAACGGTTCATTGAAATCGAAAGAACGCCCGGTGAATGCTTCGCTGAGAGACCGAGGAACAGGTTTAGAACGACATCCCGAGTGGCCCGCGAGCTTGCCACTTGCCGCAGTGCTCCGTCGGCCGCTAGTGTGTATGCGCGCGCACATAAGGCATAAGGCCAACGAGCGCGAACCACCAACTTGTTATACCGAACTTATGACATATGAGTTAATTTTATTCTGTGATATAAACATTATTTCGTAAAAATTGACGAGAAGTGCCACAGTGTTTGTGTAATATAGCATGGTTCCAGTGGTTTTGTAAAGCCCGAGTTTAGCGATGGCGAGCTTTGAAGATCTCGCCTTCGACTGGTCGACGCTTTGCCAGGAATGCCCTGAATGCTGGACGGCATCAGGTAAGCAAATTGTTAAATGTACATTTTAGATATCCCGTCTTTGTAGTTAGTTACATATAGTTTTACGGTTTTAGTAATAATTTCTAATTTGACGGTTAGTTAATTTGAATTTTAGCGAGTTTCTTTTTTTGCAAACTACCCACAATTTCTCCGAGCACACCTTTCGTTTAATTGGGAGTTTCGAGATCATCTTTCATTACTTTCATTATTGTAATAAATTTGCACTAATTGTCCAGATATTTTTGTGATATATTAATATTTTTATGTTTTGATATTTATAAATTTATTATTGTAATATTGTGTAGATTTTGCTTTACTTTACTATCGTTTGTATTTATAGACCACAAATATTTAAAAATACTCGTAGACTTTGAGATGTACTTATATTTATACAAAAAATAAAATATTGTTTATATTCAAAAGAAAATTTATTTTATTAATATTTAAATAGTAAATTCTATTTATTTATTAATTATTTTTAATAATGACCGGCAATGACTGAGTAAACATAAAACTTAAATATAACCTAAAGGTTATTAAGGTTATTATTGTTAATTATAAACAATTTATGATCAATAAAAAAATAAACTCTTTTTTTTAAAAAAAATAGTTATGTATATTGTAAAATATACAGAAATTTAGCAACGAATCCTCTGTCTGCTTGTCATACGTTTGCTTAATCACTTGACAGCGTCCACGGTCACGCTTTCATATACCTAAGATGAAGTCCATCTCTTAAGATAATTTTAGTGTGGCATTAGAGATTTATACACGAAGAGAAACATTTGCATGTAATTAGTGTAGTGAATTAAATTGTATTTTTTAAATATAATTATTATGAATTTCTTTGCGGTATGCTGTTTCTTCTAATATATATTAATTTATGGAAACCCAGCTAGCTCTTTCTTTTGATTTTACTTTGTGAAATAATTAGGTTAGGTGTAATTAATTTAGCTATTTTCTTTTTTTTATATTATTAATTATTATATTTCTTCAGCTGTTATTGTGTTTTACTTGAATATTATTCGACATTTATATACGTGAGTGCATGTGTATGTATAGTTTAATTTTTAAAATTACTAGTTTCAAATTAAATATTTCGCAAAATATGAATAAATATATTATTATATATTTTTATTTATATGTCCTTATTTATATCATTAGGCTATTAAATCATCAAATTATAATTAGAATAAAGATGCAACCAAGCGACATTGAAAATTAAAGTAGGTAAAATACGTATTTCGTTTATATTCTTAAAATACGTTGTGAATTTTAAACACACATGTATAGTAACATTTAACCTTGTTCATTTTATAATCGAACTGAAGATTGAAACTATAGCAGATTTTGCTGTTATTTTTAACCGATTTCTGTAAAAGTATAAGGTTATCAATTCGACTGTTTGTTTTTGTTATGTTTGTTACTTCAGAACTTTTGACTGGGTTAACCGATTTTGATTGTTCTTTCTTTATTTGAAAGCTAGTGCTTCCAAATTTGATCCATTTCTGATAATGGGATCCAGTTGAAATTAAAAATGTCAGTTTTTTTTTGTTAAATAATATTTTATTTGATTTACACAATAACTGATAGTATTTTTTGCTTTCCATAACGAAAGGGAAATATCATTGAAAATACAAACAATTAAATTCATTAACACAAGTATATTTCGTCTAATTGGTATATCGATATTCTCACGAAAAAATGAACTCGCTATTGAACTCCCAAATTACTTAGACGTTGATTTCGAAAATTCTTAACCTTTTATAGTGTTCAAATTATACTTCGTTATAAAATAATTCTTATTCACGATTCTGACCTGAACAGTTGTGTAATGTCTATGCTTATTTACTAATTTACACTTAGCTTGGAAAACTATTTGATGATCTCATTTATTTGTTTAAATAAGGTACCTTTAAGGTACCCTTGTTAAGATAAGGTCTCTGAAATAACATTTACAAGAAAAAATAGATGTATTATGTTGAAATTTTTGCCATTTCTTTTTTATGTGTAAATGAGGTAATAAGATGAGTAAGATGCTTAGATCGTACGCGTCGCCGGTCACGCCTGCGTAAAAGTGCCGCTGTGAATTTTACAATGGTGATACTTTTTTTTTTTATATATACCTACTTCAAAATCCGGCTTTTCACGGACTATGGTGTATATATATATGCACCCATAATTTTAATAAATTAACTAATTTTATAAATTTCACTATCATATAAAACTGGCTAGACTGAAAAAGATAATAATAACACAATGACGAGGCATATTTTTTTAATTTTTTACAGTATACATTTCGCGAAGCAATAGCAGGAAAAAATTTCATGTTATACATATAAAAATATGATTTTCCGTTGTCATTATTCGTAAGTACATAATCATTTAATTTTGAAAAAAGATTAAAAATATACTTTTAAAATTTACTCGAGGTTTGTTCTAGTTTAATAAGAGTTTACCAAGTAAATAATAATTAATTATTCACATAAAAATATTAACATTGTAGTAATATAATTTTCATACGTTGCGCTTATGGTTCAGTTAAAATGACAGTTATTTCTTGTTATTTGTAGAGGCATTAGCTATAAAGGTACTATTGCTAATGGGTGAAAAAAATGTTTATAGTGTTTCTTGATATGGTATAGTAGGACTATTAAATCTGTTAATGAGCACTATAGTAAAAATTAAAAAAATATTTTTAATATTTATGGTATATGTATAGTTAGTTCTATAAATGTTTATATGTGAAAGTAACTATAAACTTGTGCTAGTTGTATTTGTATATTTGTAATATTTAATAGGATAGGTTAAGCTTAATTTAGGATACAATAAGTTAACAGACATAGTCAAGCTTGCTATGCCTAAAATGTTTTAGACATCTTAGATCGAATATATTTGAAAATATCTTTGAAATAACATAACTTTTAAGCTCGTATTCATTTGCATGTATTTCCTATGTAAATATTGAACGCGTTCTAAATCATCGTTTAAAAGGGACAGGTGTCATTAGAATAACAATAAGCCTGACATGGCCAAACTACCGTTAGAGTGATGCAGCCGAATTCTTGACTCGTAGGCGCTTAAGTTTCGCTATTAGGCCACCAAAGTGCTTGTTTGGAAGAAGTAAAAATAAATGTTTTTTGAAAATAAGTAGGCTAGTTGTTAATTCGAGTTTAAAGTCTTTGGATTCTAACGAAACAATGATTTCTTATTATTACGATTAATTATTGAAGTTTTGCTGATTGTAAACCAGATCGCTCCTATTATACAAGCTGCCGTCGTTTTACCTTGACAGTATGTTAATTAGTGCGTTATAACAACTGTTATAGGTGCAATTGTCAATAAAAGTAATTTTATTATTGCACTTTTATCATTTTCATAGAAGGAGGGTCCGTGCCCACCCCAGAACAATTTTGTGCCCATATCAGAAATTTTACTAACAAATATATGCTCTGAATTATTAAGAAAAACATCATTTATACGGATCTGTTCAAAGCTAAAGTCCAAAAGTAGTATAATGTTTTTATAAACTTTTTATATTTATGTATTTACCATGTTAATCCCATTGAAGTTTTTATAGTTGTTAATTGCCATAATAAACGAGTTGTCTGTTTCAATTCTATTCTAGAATATATTTATAATCACTTTTTCTTTTATGTGATTCCATCGTCTTATAATTAAAATGAGGTTTGTATTGGAGTAATTATGACTGGATTCCACTAACAGTGCCGTTTAAAAAGGAATTAATTACTTAAAGATTGACAAAATGTTTATCGTATAAAAAATCTTTTAATGTGGATAAAAATGACAACAAATATATTTTTATTTTATTCTTCAGCAGATATTCCTAACCTTGAATGATGCTGCATACTTATAAAGATAGCTAAAATTTTAATTCTAATTCAAGATCTAAATAATAACTTAAACGAAATGGAATGTTGATATACTATTAATAAATATATATATTTTTTACTTCCTCATGTGGGAATCGAACCCACAACTAGTCACGTTTACACACTTGCGCCTCTGCGCTACGACTTTACTCATTACTAGAACTTAATTACTGATAATTGATCAAACTATTATTCAATTAATAAGTATGTTTTATTGTTTTTTTTTTTTGGATTAAGGTCACCCAGCTATAGATAAACTTTGTTGCACAATTAAACAATTGACAGTAGTAAGCGCGAGGTGTCTCCACACTTCATTTTATATGATTTCATACTCACTCGAGTAAATGAAATATTTATTTAAATTTATATTTTCATTTCTTCTCTGTAGTGTCAAGGCAATTGTGAGTTCTGCCACTCACCACGCAATGCCTCCAGAATTCGGCAAGAGTGGGAAACGGAGTGTCTTAACACTGTGTTCCCTCTGCCTACCAAAATGTGCAAAATGTGTTGTTACATTTTAATATACCTACATAAATACATATCAAATGTACGGATATTTTAAAGAAAAGGTAGAACGTGAATTATAACCACAATCACAATTTTGAGAAATATGATAGTTAAAGTACAATTATTCAACTAAAGAATTTAATGTCAAACAAAAACCAACGTCTATAAGTAGAAACAGGTACCTATATATAAGCATGTAGCGTTTGTAAAGACGCTAAAATGCCTTAATTGCTAATGTAAGTAAATACTTAATAAGCTAGCTTGAGGATTATATAGAGCTTAGAAGTAAATTATATATACTAGTGTATTAAATACAAGTCTCATAGCTGTTACCTCTTTAAGTTGACAAGGCGAACATAATCTACACCTACGAAACAACTTCCTTTATCAACCACGTTATTAAGCTAATTAGGAAAGGTCGTTCGCGCTCTCCAAAGGTCCATTCCGTTCACGTTACATTATGTAAAGTATCAGTTCATATTTGGTTTCAGTTTCATTTACTTATTTCTCTCTCTCTCTCTCTCTCTCTGTTACGAAGTTGTCTAGTTCAGGCTGGTGTCAAAGTTCTATAGTCTAACAATGTGTAGGTAAGTTTATAATAAAAATGTTTAATATTAAAGATTTCGTAATATTTGCATATATAAATAAATTTTTACATCTAAGCTTAATATAAAAAATCCTTTTCACTTTCTTTTGTTATACATTTTAATACATATTCTGATAATAAAATCAATTTTATACTTTTTTTATTCTAAGCGGTATCTTTATGAGTTATAATATATGATAAGCTCATGGCTATAAAAACCCATGACTCAATAATGTCAATGCCATGAGTTTAGATTGATAAAAGATAATTAAAAATTACAATATAGTATCTATATCTAACGTATCAATTGTGCGTATCTTTAATTAGAATGTTGCAATAATACTATTGTTATAAAATTAGGGTCATCATCATCATCATCGAGAGCCATCTTTTGTCCATTGCTGGATAGGCCTTCCCCAATTCTCGCCACCACACTCGATCCTCAACTCTTCGGACCCATCCGCTTCCCGCCAACCTCTTTAGGTCGTCGATCCATCTGGCAGGGGGTCGTCCCACCAGTCGTTTTGTATGGGGTCTCCACTCTAAGAAACAAAATTAGGGTATTGTTGACAATAAATAAATAAAAATAAATAGGGGACACCATCATGGTGCAATGGTTAGGGCCTAACTTTTTCAATGTCCACTCGAGATTGACTATATTTGAAAAAGCGCCATTCCGCCATTCAACACTGCGTCTTCTAAAATAGGCGAAAATTTGAGATCGAAATGTCTTAGTACTAAATTCTCCTTGCTTTACACACTTAATGCATGTTCTGGTAATTCGAATCTTATAGATATATCTACTGTCTGAATATTTATTTGAAGCAACAGTTGTTTTTATAAATTTATATATATTTTTAAATATTGATATTGAAATACTTCCTTATTGTTATTTTTAAATATTTGATTACTGTTGACTGATATTTAATATCTACCTACTTGGTAAACAATACATATTTACTTTACACATGAATAAATTTTATTTTGGTACCTCAAATTCATACTTGAACAATGATATTATTTTACTTCCAAAAGAATATCGCTTGCAAAACAATATAAATGAAAACGATATCAACAATAACAAAAAAACGAATGCAATCGTTATGACATATTTACAAAACTTGCATTAATTTTTATTTCATTTTATATATTTTTTAGTATTCATTAAAATCCCTATATTTATTCTTCCCCTATAGAAAACTATACGAAGAAGTATGAAAGGAAAATATTAGGTTTGTATTATTCAGACGTGGGGTATTGCGGTTCAATAGAAATCTCCCCCTTTGATAGATCCAATTGCTTCCCTACAAACATTTTTCTTAACTTCTTGCATAATTTAGAGACGCCGTTATATTAAATAGCGGATTGAGTAAGCGTTTTTCTTTCAGCTTCACGCTGTATCACGCATATAGCAGGATAAGCAGAGGGAACCTAGTGTTAAGACACTCCGATCCCCTCGTAGAGTAAACATTTATTTTTCATTATTCATTATACCTTTAAGATATTAAAACATTTTAAAATATTTCAAATATCTTAAACATCTTTAAGATAAGACTTAAATATATATAAATTATCTTAGAACTTGCCGTAAAACTAAGTTGTAGTATATAATTTCTGTATTTAGGGCTTGTTTACTCAACTGCAGGCTACTAATGGCTGTAAATAATTGCACCTGTAAAGGTAATGTCTATAATACTTTTAAATAAGGCCGTTGACCGCGCTTGTAGGCTGGTTCGAGTTCGAGCGGAAGGAAAATAGATAACGAGATTTACAACTTGTAACATAATATGGGTGAGTAAAATCAATCGATCGTAGTATTTGCTTATCAAATGGAAAACAAATAAACTGATATCTTTTTTTATATATATTTATTTACCTTAAAAACATATTAAGCGACTTCGAAATTTCGTCTAATGAATGGACTAATAATAATAGTAATGTTAATGGGATAAAGAAATTATATTATATGTTAAGATTATGAAATAAGTTAATTTTATTCTTTTTTATATTGTTATATTGTCAAAATTACCGCCTTTTTGGATATTGTAAAAAATTTATGTATATTGCATAGGATTTAAATTGTATTATACAATTTTTCTTCTTAGTACCAAGCCACCCAACCCAGCCACCAATAAAAAACCCTTTATCCCAGTTTTTCAAAATGGTTCTTATAATATATTCGGTGTAGATATTAAACAAGAGGGGAGAGCGAATGAATCCCTGCCAAACACCAGTATGAGTTTGGAAAATGTCTGAATCAACCCCGTCTATGCGAACGGCTGCGTTACCATCTTCATAAAGTCTTCTTACGAGATACATCAGGTTATAACCACATTTTGGCGGTGGTTTTTGATTTTGCTGATATTCTGAGAAAATATGATACTTTAATTAATTTTGTTGACTTTTTTGAAACTAGAAACAATTCCACTAATCAATTCATATGGTACATAACTGTGGAAAGTTTCTTGAGCGATATATGGGCCTAAAAGTAAAAATTGACACAACTCTCTCACGTCTCTTCTACCCATTACTTTTCTATACAAGTTTTTTACAGCCCTACGATATTCTACACCACAGTGCGGGCATACGAATAAAGGATTCGATGCAGTCAATTGTAGCCATTTTACTTGTGTATACGAACGAGGTTTTTCAGTAATGTGATATTTGTCACTCGTGAGACGACGAGACGAGCCGCCGTCGAGCGTGACTGTGATGGTGTGAACTGAGGATGTCATTGAACGTTGGTTTCATCACAAGACGAACTAAAGGAAACTGTATGTCCAAGTTATTAGGGAATATAATATTTTTTTAGATTATTTAGTAGGTGCAGTTTGTTATAAATAGATGGTCGTTAGCAGTTTTTTTTAGGAACCTGAGAAGTAATTATGTCCTATGTATTAAGAAAGGTAATGCTTGATTAAATTTATACATTTATATGCATTTAAATTTACAATTCTTTAAGTTTAACTTAATAGTTAATGTTTAAAATTCTTTGGAAATCTTCATTTTAAATTACCTAATCAATTATTTTTTTTAGGTCTACCTCTAATCTAAAAATATGAATATTATACGTAGATTAGTACAAGTTTTACATAACAATAAAACTTGTATTATTGTGGAGAGACGATGCACAGCATCTGTGAGAGGGCGCTGTATACTTCCCTTTTATTATCCAATGATGTTCACTTCCGGTTGCTGTTTTCGACCAATCAGCGATCGCCGGAAGTCACGTGGTCTCAGGTGGTAGGGCGCCGCAACGTATAAAAGGCGACACTACGCTTCTTACCTCATAGCAGATTCTCACCAGGAGCCTTAAAATGATGCTGTGCATCGTCTCTCCACAATAATACAAGTTTTATTGTTATGTAAAACTTGTACTATTATTTGGGATGTGACGATGCACAGCATCTGTGAGAGACGTGTTTATAACTCCTGGTGACCACGTACGACGCTATGTGATCTAAATCAGAATGATTGTATTAATTGATTCTGATACATTCAGATAAATTGATCTGTAAAACCACAAAAAACATGAGTAACATTGTTTTATTTATAAGCAAACAAAGAATTGTAAATTGCTTAATTTTTTAATTAAATTAATAATCGCTCTGTCGGAAGCTGAGCCAAAACAATCTAACTTCAATTATTAGATTTACTTATAATCTGCATACAAACAAATTTTAGAAGATGTTTCGCAACTCGCATCAGCGAGTTGCGAATGGCCATCATGGGTATGGCCGGATGCTTATCAAAGCATGAGTAGGAAAGGAAGCTCTCATAACCGTCTAAATAATAAGGCTAGACGTGCTCACTTCTTTTGATAATAATTTACTAACCTGTTTATATAAGTATCGATTATTATTCATGAAGCCCTTGCGTAGCCTCCCCTCTAAATTACACAACAAAATTGTTACCTTTTGTAGCCTGTTTCCGGTGGTCTAGCTAGTTTCTTAATGTAGAACCTCGAAAAACATTTTTCTTAGGATGACACCACCGTCTCTAGAGCGTAATTTTCACGAGGTCTCACCTGTTTCACCGAAATATTTCTAAACGAAATATGATATTAGAAGTACGAGCAGGATCGAAATGCCCATGAAAATGTCGTCCGGTCTATTGAAAATTAAATCCGGCTCAGACAGCAGGTCCTAGATAGAACCGGCAACCAACTCCATACTTCCTTTTTTTAACAACTATAATAAATTTATAGTAAGTAGAGACGCGTTCTAGAGTGGACACCACGCCTTGGCAAGCGTAATGTAGGACGTCTTTCCGCTAGATGGGGTGACGATGTCCGCAAAGTGGCGGCAACGGCTGGATGCAGAGAGCCGAAGATCGAGCCCAGCGGCGCGCCATTGAAGAGGCCCACGTCCAGCAGTGGACGAGGACAGGCTGATGATGATGATGAAGTAGTTACCCGAGTTAATTTTTACCTTGTAATTGATGCCATTAGTACAACATATTAATAACACTAGAGCATTTAATAGAATGCTTTACAAAATACTATGTACTCAGCCCAATAATATGTTCCAATTTTTTCCAATTTAGAGTTAAACTGGTCAAACCTTTGAACACCTTTATAAAATTTAAGACTTGAGTCCATCATCACACACTTTGAGTATTATAACTTCATAAAAGCATCAATGAATACTCACCAGAACCGCGACCCGACCGACAATTCATGATATGAATGTCCTATCTGCTACTTAGGTACAGTTTTGAAGAAAACTGGACTCGACATACGACGCGTTTGAAAATGTGAGTTTATAAGCTCATTAGTTTTTCAACCAGAACTTAGGCCGACTAATGCTTATATCATTCTTCGAAGTGTAATAAGTTTAAGTAATTGATACTACTATACCTTGACATATAAAGTTATCAACTTTATAATATTTCAATTATCGCTTCTTAGCTGTATTTTAGAACTACAATAGTTCACTCTCTGAAATTCGCCTTTAGAAGTAACTTTACAGTGTCAAAATTTATACGATTTAAATACAGATGTACTCAATTTAAACGTCCGATTTCCCCGGACTTGATGTCGTAGACATCCAACATGCTCTCCGCCATATTGGAGTTGCGACTACGTGTATACCTCGCTAGCCAGGTTCAGATTATGCAAAACTCATGGCAATACGCTGCAGAATACCTACGTTACGCACGTGGATATCGCCCAAGGTCTATATGCAGACATATATAACAAGACTGTTGACAGTAATAATTAGCACAACTACCTTTACACAGCCCTCATGTTCCATGAAGATATTATTTTCATTAGCTTAGCCCAGCTCTGGAACCAAAGTTACAAAAAATGAATGAAACTTCTTGATAGCCTTTTTGCACTATTATTGTGTATCATACGTTATGGTATCCAACAACTTAGTAACTTAGGTTGTCGTCTGTAATTTTTGCATTTCATATCTGACCACTTCAGTAATAAAAGGTCTTAATACAATACAATTCACTGCTTGATAGGCCCAACTGGAGACTTTAATTTGGTCTTGATTTGCCTTCTGAATTATTTAACTGCTTTCTTTTCCACTTTCTCCTGCTTCTTACCAACATTTCCTTCTATTTAGATGCAAATTTTACTTCTTCCAAATATTAACCTATGTGTTGCCTCCGCATTTTCTGCTGGATTACAGATTTCTTCCATTACATCAGCTTCAATTCTGATGGTTACTGGGATACACAACAAGGTATACACAGTTTCTAATATATATAGTACGTCAGGTATTAAATACTTTTGCCGAGGTACTCATGGGGATGTGCACTCACTGGCACGAGGATAATGCCAAATTAGCCGAAGAAACCTTCGGTGACTTTTTATAATACTTATGTGGACTTTAATTTAGTTTTAGACACCTTGCTTCTTTTTATCCATTAGTTAACAATCCATATATCAAACTTTGTTCTTTTTTGATAAACCTTTCGTTATCTATTACAAAATTTTCTATTGGTTTGCTTTATCAGTTGTCGAACGTGAGTCGAACTATTTTCTATTCTTGCCTTCTCGAACCGCTTGAAAATTCTTATTGGATAAAGCCAGAGATGATATGGAGAATGCTCATTATTAAGTCGAAAAGAGTTTTCAGAGCCCCAAACCATCTACACCCGTCTCCGATATACCCAGAGGCAGCCTCCGTATTTCTCAACACAATGTATATAGAAAGATACAGTGTATCTGTATCTGTTTAAATAAAGTTATTAACAATCATGCAATACCCTTGTACTAAGTTCTGGGCTTGTGTTACCAGTCGGCGGGTTCTCACTCCAAACTACCGATATCCGGTATGCACGCATAATTAATGCATGTATAATTAAATGTGCTAGAGTTTTATACTCAACGCATGCTTCTCAATTTTGATGCATGTACGGTTGACGAAGGTCTAACTGCTTCAAATAATCTTGGGAAAGGATTATTGGTGGCATGGAGGTAGATGGCTAGATGCATTCCCGCGATTAAACCGGGAAGGGCCTACGGAGCCCAAACCATCAGCCACTGCCTCCGATACGCTCAGAGGCAGCCTCCTTATAACTGCCCCCCTCCCGTACAATTGAGAGCATTTCTAATTAAAATAGTACCGAGCTTTTTTTAAATTCTAATGTACGGATAAATGCACTTTAAATAATTGGACATACCTTATGTCAAGTAATAGCCCGAGTCCCCCTTAAGGCAACTAAGATAAGGTGACTGGCTAGAATCTTTTCCGAAAAGGCCATACAGAAGATCCCGTGATTGCCAAATACTATGATGCCCACTGCTAAATGTTATGACGTTCATAGCGATGGCAGTAACCACGAATAAGCAGAAAATCCACAATTCCTTTATCCTCACTCCTCCAGGATTGAGACACATTTTTGAAACACTTCCTGCCAGGAGGATTTGAAATTGTCTTCGAATCCTTGTGTCTAATTCTTCCGAGTATTCGCTTGCAATTGTCAAAAGAAGCTAAAAGAAACTGACGCAGATTTATCCATTGTTAGTCGTTAACTCGCTTAGGATACGCTCCCAGCGAATATAACATTTCAACAACGTTAGTAATTATCCTATTACAAATAAATAAAAAAGATTATCTAAAAATAGACAGACTTTTTATGTCGGAGAATGACGTGGTTGGGATCGGAGCTTGTTCCGATCCCACTTCTGATTGTCATCGATCGGTGTCACGTCAGAGTGACGGGCAACGCCATCTGGTTTTGACAACTGGCAACTATTAAATAATCTGCTTCCCTGATATATATGATGAGAACAGATTTTATTTATATTTGATAACTCGCTCAGGATACGCTCCTAACGAATTTATCGCATTTAAACGAAGGTAGTATATTTATAGATAATATACAACTAAGTAAACTCGGTGAAAACCGATTTATTTAGTAAACTCCGTTTACATCGCATGATATTATGCAGAGAACGTTCCCAAGAGCGTTAAACCAGCGATGAGTCCTCTTGCTTTTTGCAATGCCCGTTAGCTGAATAAAATTGGGCCATAACTGCTGAAAATCTGAGACATACCTAACCTTATTGTAGGTTATAACGCACGTGTTCGGTGAAGCTCAGAATCCACTACAGTATTGGTATATATAATACCAAGCAATAGAACAGTATTACATGCATGTAGATACTTGTTTAAACAAGAGGTTCAAATGACTCACCCGTTGTCCATTTTTTTACCTTTGAATTTCACAAAAACAAATTTTCTGATGAGGATGAACATCTTTGCTGGAGGCCTTCCCAGGAGTAGGCCCGATATAGAAATCCGGTTCACGATGTGAAGAAATTCCACCTCCAACACTACACTTACCACAGCACTTTCACTTTTAAACAATGTTACTCTGATGGGAAATAACGACGCTATGAGGTAAGAAGCGTAGTGTCGCCTTTTATACGTTGCGGCGCCCTACCACCTGAGACCACGTGACTTCCGGCGATCGCTGATTGGTCGAAAACAGCAACCGGAAGTGAACATCATTGGATAATAAAAGGGAAGTATACAGCGCCCTCTCACAGATGCTGTGCATCGTCACATCCCAAATAATATAATAATTTTATATTTTGATATAAAGTGGCAAGTCGTTCATATACTTCTATACATATGTACCTATGTATTTGTACGTAATTTTTATTTATATAACAATGATTTGTATGATTTATGCAACATCAATTTGTTACATTTTGTACCTACTTTACTATTAAAACATAATTATATGCATTCTACCGTCTATTTAAAGGATGTAATAGAAACAGTATTATTATTTATATATAAAAATTATTTATTTATAGAAAAATATAATAGAAAAATATTCCTTTTTAAGTTTAATTACTATTAATTATAGAAGATGATACGAAGAAAATAATTATATAATATATACAATAGTAAATAAAAAGCGGTTGGTTATTGTTGGTATAAGTAGGTATTTTTTTCATTTTATTACTTTGACAAATAATAAGGCAAATCTAGGCAAAGCGCGGCACTGATTCTTCCACTCAACGCGCAATGCTTCCAGAATTTAGTGGAAAGTGGGGAACGGAGTGCCTTAACACCAAGTTTTCTTTACATATCCTGCTGAAGCTGATTTTTATTTGATTTTTTTCATCAACATTTATAGTTGCATGTTGTTTAACATTTATTAAAAAATAAAATGGCAGCACTATATTCAAATCTAAGTATATAATAAAAATTATAATCAAAATAAATTCCTTACAGAATAATCAATAACATAGTTAGCTATCTCAGTCGCAACATGAATATCAATAGTCGATCGCTAGTGCGGATCAGGCCGCATTCCATCATGCTGAAGCTAAGATACTCTCAGCATACCTGAGACACCGAACATTTTAAATATATTACCTAGAAGGTACCTTATGAGTCTCTATTTATGTTTAACTTGTCACGTATATACGAGTAGATCCGTTGTATCGCTAGACTTAGTTTTGCTTTGGCCTTGATAGTTTATATAATCATTTATTTATCTTATTGCGCAAGGCCGTATTAATTGTGTTTTAACAGTTACTTTTTATTTTTATTGATCTGGTATATCAATAAAAAAAATATTTAATATTTAAATTGATATATTAAACAGTTCGTTTTTTTGTTAAATCATATCGAAAATAATTGCTTAAATAAATCGCGAACTTAACAAAGAACTTCTTTCGATAAGTTCTTTGGGTTATATTGCAAAGTGGGCAAAAAGTAAATAGGCAAAGGTGTTTTTTTAATATTTTACTGAGTTTTCCATCTCCATGTAGTGACAATGCTTAATATTTAGTAGAAAACATTGTTAAGTTACATGTGTAACAGTATAGACAAATACAAATAAAAATATATTATATTAATTATAAAGGATAACTTAAATTAACTTAGCTTCACGCTGTATAGCTATAGCTAGCTATGGCTAGGTCAGAGAGAGCGAAGCGCCAAGCACTACGGTCTCTGCATACCTCTTTCGCCACAGCCCCTCATACATGCCCTCCCGGAAGGGGTTTAAAAATATAAAATATATTTTTAGTGTTTTGGGAAGACTGCCCTCCAAGTTCAGCTCAGAATGCTTGAGTTCAACCTATAAGTGCGAAACGAGGGCATAGATCATTTAATATAGTTTATTATTCTATTAAAATACATAGTTTGTATATTTAACTGATCGTTATACACAAGTTTCATACTTTTATTACAAAAATATTAAATACCTAATAAGCTACTATAAATTTTCTCTTCATAAATTTTCTACATAGGTATGTTATAATACATAATTGACAGTAACTTGAAATATTATGTCTAAAACGCAGCTAATTATTTTTTTCCTGAACATTAAAATATTCTGAGAATTTCGTGAACTGGAAAAAACTCATGTCAGTCAAATTATGGTCATTCAATGTGACAGGTTTTATCAGTATATAACCGTTATGCAATATTTATTTCACGTCTCGCGTTTGTTTCGTTGAACACTATTAAATAAATATTTTTTATACGCCAAGCGGGCGAAGCCGCGAGGAACCCCGCTAGTTTATAATATTTTAATATATTATTCATATTTCAATACATTAATTTCGCCGTTCAACACGCAATATTTCGAATTTTGTTGCTAAACGGAGTATCTTGACAGTAGATTCTTTTTTCAAATGTCGAGTTTTGTAAAGACATTTCCACACAGACAGACAGATTCTATTACCATAAAAGTAGCATTAATGCAAAAAAAGATATTATAGATATATGAGGATAACAAGAGATATTATAACCACATATTATTAAGATGATTCTATTTTTTAATTAAAATAATACCTTGTCATGATATTATTTCTTGTTTGCAACCAAAATAAGACATTTACCAATATTCCGTGATAGGCGCCTATCAACTTGTGTTAAGATGTCTGATGTCTCACGTTAAAATTACATAGCGTGCTTGATGGTCTGCTGTCACGAAACAGCCATTGAGAAGACTCTTATATTCACTTACTTAAGGTCATGAAAATTATGTAATTTTATAATTATTTGTATATTGTCTTGTTATAAAGTAACTAGTTTGTAAATGTTTAAAAAGTAAATAGCTTTTAATCATTTTAATAACATATTTTAATTATTATTTTTTAATATTATGGTGAAATGACGCGTCATTTACTCTGTCAGGTGTTTATAGTACTTATATATATTTTTTTAGTTTTCTGGTAGTTACATCCAATATTTTTTTTGGAATTTGAAGAACGGAATTTTGAAAAGGGTCGCCTTGCCTAACAGTTGTGTAAAGCTAAATAATCGCGATTTAATTTTACTATAGTTACTTAATGTAACACGGAGCAATAAAATTTTAAATATAAAACCATACACATATAATATTCATAAGCTATTGCATAAATGAAGGACAAGTTACGCATTCCGAATTTAGAAAGGTCAAGACACTTACAGAGTAAGTAATAAATATTATTATTGTAACTTCCGTTTTAAACATAAATTTATATAGGAAAAACAGTAGTATACCCTTGAAATTATTAGGAAATTATTTCATATTCTTTATTTTTCAGAAGAAAACAATTAAATAAACAAAATGCACGTTAATTGTTATAGAAAACACATTTTCTTAGACGAGAAAATCGCCTGCAAAGGATATTCTACACTGAGAGATTAATAAGAGATTAAATATGTGTTTTATTCTATTACAGTTGTAATAAGAACGTAAATTATGTTTTGCTAAATTAAAATCGTATTATACGAATGGTAATCAGAACTGGACAGTTATGTATTTATTAATATTATTAAATATTATACAAATTAATCTTTCTTAATGAAAACTTACTATGATCTCTCGGAGAAAGGTTTTGTACAAATGGAGAGCGGAGAAACGAAATGGAATTAGAATCGATGATTACCTATTAATTTCTATTAGGCATTTAATTTGCACCAGGCTGGCATCTGATAGCGACAGATATAATGATATTATTAAAACATGTTTTTTTTTCTACAGTTGAATTTCGTAATCAATTTTGGGTTCGAATATTTAATGTTTTCATTTCCTCGCTTACCTACCTTACCTTTCGAGGTTTACCTCAATGCTGTTGTTGAATTCCGCCACTCAACACGCAATTCCTCAAAAATCGGCGGAAAGCGGTGAACAGGATCGTCTTTATTGATAACAGTGTCTTAACACTAGCTTCCCAAGCAAGTAAAAGCTTCGTCAGGTCGTTATAAATCGTTTTATATCAATATTGTTATATACTATGTGAAGTTATAAATTGCGGCTTTTTACACGTAATTTAATGTACGATACAGTGATGAATATTGCAGTTACATAGCTTACGTTCGATTCGCCTCATTTAGGAGATATAGCGGAAATAATGAATCTTAGGAAGAACAATTAGGCTAACTAGATAGTATTATATTGGAAATAATCAATCATTTTATAGTAAACTAGTGGACCCGAACGCGGCTACGCCCGCTTCAACTATACGAATATTTATTAAATATATTTATGAAATTATTTTCAGTTTTCAATAGAGAGATGCGTTAAGCAAGCTTATTTTGGGTGACGTTTTCTAACAACAAACTATGCAAATCGTTGCTTAGCAACATGGCGGAATAAATTGCATGTCAAATTAATAAGTATTTTAATATATTGGTATATATCGATAATATTACAAATATGAGAAAAAAAGTATCCTATGTTCATCCCGGTACCCTCAAGTATCTCTATATGAGTATTTTATCACAATTAAATTAGCGGTTTGGCCCTGATTGCGTAAAAGACAGACAGACAGAGTTACTTTCGAATTTATAATATAGGTATGGACTAGTTAGAAGTTTCCTAAAAAATGTACGTTATATATTTCATGTTAGAAATTATGTTCGCATATAGAAATTATGCGGTACTGAACCATTAAACAAATAGAATTCTAGCTGAATTAATATCTAAGTAAGTATTTACTTAAATATTAAATTAATTTTCATACATATTTTAACATATTTATTTAACTTAGAACAAAATGAAATTTATATTTACCATCTATTCATATTTTTGTACTTATTCAGTTACCTTTATATTAATAAACACTAGACGTTCTAGATCTAGAGTAAACGATTCTTACAAGTCTATATTTATTTTACATAACAGTGAAAGTAAAAAATAAAATAAAATAATGGCTATACAAATATAGATCGTTTTACGTTTGAACCATTCATTATAATCAGTAAAGTAATTTCTTCATACCTCGCCTGCGGGTACAACCGTACAGCGTGGGTTCATGGTGTAAGCTATTACTTGCTATGTTGTAATTTGATGATACATATCTCACTCGTTTTCTAGCTGTCTGAATATGTAATTTTTAACATTTATTTTTTTAATTTTTTATATATAACTAGCGGACGCGCGCAGCTTCGCCTGCTTATTTGTACCCTTAGAGTTGAATTATAATAAACCATAAAATACGTTGTGTTCAATGAAATATTTTTAAGTGTAAATTTCAAATTTTATAAAAATCGGTGCCGATTTTAATATTTTCCATACAAACTTTCAACCCCTATTTCACCCTTTTAGGATTAAAATTTTTCAAAATACCTTCTTAGTGGATGTCCAGATTACGAAAGTAAACATCTGTCCAAATTTCACGTTTCTACGCACAGTGGTTACGGCTGTGCGTGCGTCTTACCTCAGTCAGTGAGGACAAGGCCTTTTATATATATAGATTTTGATGAAAATTTAACACTTGTTTTTGTATATCATGTGCAATGGAAGAAGAATGAAATAGAAGAGTCACGTAATATTTGTTTATTAATGTCGA
Source organism: Heliconius numata (assembly GCA_016802625.1). NCBI lineage: Eukaryota > Metazoa > Arthropoda > Insecta > Lepidoptera > Nymphalidae > Heliconius > Heliconius numata. The sequence goes on along the minus strand of JAEBDU010000001.1, from coordinate 6,352,134 downwards.
TCGTAACCCGTCGTTACTTTCTTTACTATGTGGAGATACTAAAAGTAACTTGCATTATTTTATGTAAAAAACAAGTAAGCAATGGCCGCGCGCGACGTTTTTTAGGCGTCTTATTTTTTCGATACATGATTCTAGTCAACTAAAAAAAACAAAACAAAACAAAAAAATACACCAACTATATTATATTTTTACGCTATCCCTAGAAAACACTATTGACTATTTCCAACCACATTTCTCTTGTCCAATTAAGATCTAGCCCACGCCATATTATATTGTAAATTCATCTTGACTAAATTCAATTAATTCTGTGAAGTAAATGTATGCATATTGTTATACGATTAATTGCTTCTCGTTTCGATAACGGCAGTAAGAAAGTAATAATTTATAATACAATCTCAAAGAAATTCCTATTGATTATATTAGAATTTATTATTGTGAATATTTGTTATGATTTTCATAGATAATGTTTATATTCGGTGCGTATAAACAACAAAAATTAATAGAGACATTTGATTGAATTGTTTTAATATTTAAAAAAATACTATTATTTTAGCTATTTGGATTATTTTCTTTGTCGTCCCATTGAATACGAATGAATTACCTAAGCCTTTATATAAAGAAATATATGGGTCTCTATGTGGATCTGATTTTCAAAACTATGCGACAAAACTACGATTTTTAGAGCACAAGAGGAGATGTCCATCTCTTGTTATCTTACATAGAGGGAACTGCAAAAGAGTATGTCAGCTATACGCCCCAGTTTGCGCGAGTGATTGGAAAACATATCATAATGAATGCCAACTGGAATATGCAAAACGGTTTGATAAGACTTTATATGGTAGATTTAGAGGAAAATGTCCTTTGAGTCTTTTACATGGATCTAGAAATGTGACTCCGTTGATAAATGAAGACTACTATTTGAGTACACAGGAGGAAGACGATACTGTCAGTCATAAGGAATGTTCCTTACACTGTTAATTTTGTACTAGTTGTAAAATATCCGTATGTTTTTATTTTTAAATGTAAATAAAATACCAGTAGAGAGGTACGTTTAAAATATTTATTGTTGACGAGCATTAATCAAAAGTAAAAGTTTTAGAATAAATAACGATTTAGAAACATTTGAAATAGGTCTTTAAATTTAATAGTTATATTTAAAACGTAAAATAAAATTTTATGTGTTTTTATTATGTGAATAGAAATATTCTTGATTAAAGGATATACTTATATCTCTGGAGATACTTTATGAACTAATTTCCTCTTTTCCTTTCTGAAATCAAAAATATGACATATATAGTAAAATTAGGATTTTTTATTTTTTAGCTAATGTGTTTCATAGAGTCATGGAGCAAAAAATTATAGTATTTTAATTTTAGCATGGTAAAAAGAGGGATCTACGTCAACTAAAGTTACTTTAACTTAAAGTTTAATATATAGTATTCTCTCATGGCTAACGACCACTCTTAGGTCTTTGCTTATCAGAAATTTATAAATATCTTCCAATAATTAACAACAAAAAGAAGCAGTAACAAGCATATAAGAAGTTCGACATGGACGGTTTCCAAGATGCGTGGGCCCGAATCCCACTGCATTAAGATGGATCCCACAAACTTGATATTTCCTACTTCTATTTGATATATATTGAAAATATAAAAGAGATAACAATGACATTTTCCATATCTTTCTTATTATATATAAATACACTTAATGGCCCACTAGCTCAGTTGGTTAGAGCGTCGTGCTAATAACGCGAAGGTCGTGGGTTTGATCACCTCATGGGCCAAGTTATTAAGTTATGGGCGCTCGACGGCCGCAAGCCAAGGTTCAAGTCCTGCAGGGGGCGGCCTTACAGTCGTCGACTTCCTCAAAAGCGGACACTTAGTGCTTACATTTCTTCAGGGTCAGACCCTCTTCCCTACCTAACCGGTGTCGCTGTAAAAGCCAATAGGACTAACAGCATTAACCTCATATTCGAAAAATAAATAAATAAATACAAAATAAAGCCATAGTTACAATTTGTTATAGTCCTGCAGTATACCAATCGTTTCGTCTATATTTTGATTCATATCACTTTCGAACGGTTTTTCTATATTGAAATGTAAATTGTCTCCAGGCTTTGGTATTAGTTTCGCATCATAGTCAATATATGGTGGCATATATTCCGGGCAACGAGTTGAGGTTAGCAACACGAGTTTTGGATTAAAGAAAAGTTTATCTTGTCGAAAATCACATATGTTATTATAGGTTTTTCCATTAGATGCACACAATTCAGTATATTTCTTCATGTCTTCATATGTACAAGGAACTATTGTTAATGTATTGACGAAATATTCGTTTATAAATAAACTTAATAATATTGTAAACCCTAAAATGGAAATTATCATTTTAATTTTCATAGAAATTAAATCTGTAAATAATAAGATATGTTAACTTACCCGATTTTAATAACATTTTCACAATAACACGGTCTCTTTATTAAAGAACTTCGTTATAAGACCGATGAGAATGGGTAATTTAAAATAATTTCTTTTCAAATTTTAAATTATAAACAGAAGTATTGTAAATTAAATTCCTTAATAATTCATTAGTCATGCGCTAATGCTATACACAAAAAAATAATAAGGTAATTTATTAATTTAAATTAGAGACTAGTCGTAGCGCTAAGGTTGCGAGTACTATTCCCGCTCGAGGAAATAAAAATTATTTAATATTTAAATTTCTTCACTCTGGTACTGAGGCAAAGCGCAGCGTTGAGTTCCGCCACTCAACATGCAATATTTCCTCCGCCTAACCTGTTGTGTACAGGATACAGCATGAGGCTTATTTATAAACAACGAAACAGATGATTGCTTTATTTCTTCATGCTAGTATGAATATACAATATATATTCATAAAAATAAAATAATAATAATGACTTAATAATTGCGAATTATTCTACGCTTTGTTAACTAATATCGTATATGTATAATATCAGTTATGTATTCGTATAATGTATAATTAAACATACCTACTTTATTTAAATAAATAATATATGACCAATGAATTTGCAGGTTTTACAGGACGTCTGTATAGAAAACCTAGTGAAGTTAAACACCTTGATCTTCACTCACTTCTCTCTTCGACAATTCAGAAATTTCAAATTCATAATAATCTTTATTCAAGTAGATTTTTACAAGTATTTTTAAAATCGAAATAACATAAACTTACCACCGCACCGCACCGGCTTGAAAGGCGGCTTTCTGCTAAAAATTGCCGGTAACAGATGTTCTTTTTATTACAAAACTTATAAATTTATTATAGAATATATTGGCATTTTTTATAGATTATAGAATATTCTAAGCATTTCTTTTAAGTTCTACCTAATGAATGACATTTGAACCTACAACATAGATATTGTGGTATACAATTTCATTACTTATATATGGTGGTAACCACGTGGTTATCTAATAAACTAAGCCTCGCAGCTATCGAAGCCCGGAATAGAAGCGTTTTAATTAACGCTTAGAAGAAAATATCTTAAAATATACCATATGTTATAGGTAGGTACAAACCCAGGAACATATTCGTATTGGAAAGGCAACAAACATTTATATTTGTACGTCGACGGTGGACTTGTGAAGATTTCTAATTTAAAAATAACCAAATATCTATTTGTGTGTATGAAAATAGTTTTTCCATTTTGGATGTTCCCATAAAGACGACTTTTTCATGCCAATTTTTCTTGCTTTACTAATTAGTTAAGATTAGATAAATATTAAAAATTGCCATATAAAACCTTTTTAATATATAAAAAAGTTTTTTTTATCTATAAATTAATTGATATTTATTAGAACTCATTCGAGCCTATGGACTGACAATACATATCCGTATCATACAATGGAACATACAAAGTTGGCATTTATAAGAAAAAAGTAGTAGTAGCATTAATTAGAACTAGATATCCCTAGATAAAAGTAAAAAAGCTAATTTAAGGTTGCCTTGAGTTAGATATATCCTTGCGATGATTATGAACTATGATATATAATTTATATAAAAAATTAATTATTCACGAAATTTAATAACTCTTTTATTGTCTAATTATTTATATTGTTTAATATATATATTTTACAATTATAATCAAGGTTCTTATAAATAGTTAAATTTCCTACACAATAATTATTTTTATTTTTTTAAATATTCTATACCTAAAAAATAAAAACATTAATTCAATGCCTACGTAGAAGAATATAATTAAATTTGTCAATATATAGTAAAATAAATAAAATTTTTAATTAAACAACTTTTTTTCAGCTTCACGTTGAATGAACAGAGGGAATCTGGGAACCTGCTATAAAGGACACCTTTCCAAATTAAGACACTGCGTTCCCCATTTTCTGACGAATTCTGGAGGCAATGCATGTTACTTGCGGAATTCAACGCCACGCTGTGCCTCGCTACCAGAGCGAGAAAATGAAAATATGAAATGTTTCATTTCCTCGAGTGGGGATCGAACCCACAACCTGTTGCTTTTACTGCGCTGCCACTGTTGCATAATATTCATAGCAAATTTTGGAATAAATAAATAAATTTATTTGTACAACAATAATGTATAAAGTCAACATTTTGACTTTAACATTGGATATATTTAAATTAAGCGCTATTTCGTCATTAAAAATGAAAGTAACCACTTAAATTAAAAAGAAAAGTCTACAAAATTATAAATAATTAATAAAGATAAATATTTAATTGCTCAATCTTTGAAACAACATAATATACATTAGGTTCATATACCTACATAGATTACTTTAGTATACAATTTTCTTTTATAGCTGCAATGAGAATGATAGGTACTTGTGAAAATCTCTTTACTGCTTAATCACATATAAAGGTATTACTTTTACCCTAAATTTATTAGATGCATTTTCACTTTTCTTGTTGGACTTGTGTAAATTGTTAGATTGCTTCAATTTCGTGTTTTTTGAGAATAGTTTTAAATTCATAAGACAAGGACCGTCGTGGAGAACTGCTAAGTCTCTGTCTTCAGCCTTTGCACGTTTAAATTCACACATATTATCGTACGTCGTTCCGTCTGTAGCGCAAATAGATTGATTTGATGGACAATCCCAACTATCAGCATAGCTGTTTTGTATAAACAACATGAGAAGAACTTTCACTAAAAATAGAGTTAATTGAGTATAAAATTATATTTTTTTATGTTAATTAAATAAAAAAAATTGTACTTTTAATTTCTTAGACTCGCCCTAGAACTTATATTTGTTAAAATTACGTTTCTCTTAAATTTTTACACAAATGTATATAAGAACTATTGTATTGCAGCGTGAACAATTGTATTGATAAATAATTATTGTAATCAATTAACATGATTATCCAGACTCTAATTGAATATAAAATATATTAAAAAAAATATGAATTAATAATAAAATTATTAATGAAATTTATGTTAGAAAAAAATTAAATTGATACTTACACAATAGTAACATGATTATGTATTTGATATTAGCGAAGGAAAACTTATCGCCTTTACACTGTGGCCTGAAGCGTATATAATACACACTCGTTAGCTTTACACTCCATACCAGCAATTCTCAAACTATGGGTCTCAAGACTATTTATTACAAGAACACTTTTCAATTTATATGGGTAATGTTTGTGTTTTTTAATCTAAATAGAAGATATAAATATTATTCAGTTTTTAATAGTGACTCACCACTCGAGAGTCGCGGTTCGGCTTACCAAGATTTTTACATTCGATGTTTTCAGCCAATTTAACTTTGAGAACCACTGGTTTATACTGTAGTAGTGATTAAAATTAACATACGTTTAAAATTTTCTCCAATTTACAAGTAAAACTTGTTAAAACTGCTTTTTAATATTAACTTATTTTGTGTGCATAAATAATATGCGTGCAATTTATGTAATGTGTTAAATAAAATGAAGAGAAAATTTATTTCACTATCATAATAAAATTATTATCTTAAGATCAGAGAAAAACATATTAGATGAATTTTTAAATGACTAATTCTTTAATAATTTTATTTAAAAAAAATACAATATATGAAAATATTTTTTGGAATAAATCTAAGATTATAATAAAATAAAATTTACTTTTTCCTCTATGGTTGTTTAAAATTAAGTTACAGTCATATTGTGTAACTTAATTAAACAAAAAAATTAAGTTACAAAATATGACAGGAAAATCAAAATTATAATTTATCTTAAAAATAAGTACAAAACAGATAGCTTGGCCCATGAGGGGATCGAACCCGCGACCTTCGCGTTATTAGCACGACGCTCTAACCAACTGAGCTAATGGGCCAGTGGACAAATTGGTGAAATTAGAAAACACATACACATGTAGGTATACTATGTATTTTTTTATTCTATTTATCGTGGACATAATAAAATTATGTTTTTTTTAATTAATCCATTATAATTTTTATCTTTATAAGTGATGTCGTCAAAACTAAACTTTGTAACATTCATAGAGCTTAATCTCTATACAGGGTGGAAGAGGCAGCGCTTCTTTTATTGAAACTGCATATAGGGTAATATATTTCAAACCCACACCTAAGAAATTAATCAAGGTACCTCAACAGTTTGGACGTAGGATTTTTTTTTCATTTCACGATTTTTATCCATACCTGTATTTCGTGTGACGCACACATACGTGTGCGACGTTTCCGATTTGACAGGTAAGTGTGTGCGTGCCTATGTTATACTTTACAAATGGCGTTTTATTTTAAAACGATAATTTTATTATTTATTTTGTTTGAAAAAATAACTTTTTCATTTTTGGGAATTATTTTTTTTCCGAATTATATTAGGCTTTTATAGAGTAGTTAAAACTGTGGTTTCATTTAAAGTGGTGCTGACAATTCCACCCTGTATATCATTTTTGTTTTAATATTTCCTATTGAAATATGAATAGATTTTTATATTTTATATTTAAAATAAGGTAAAAAGTTTTAGATTTAGTGACAGATGGTCAAACACCGGGTCCTTAGACGCGTGTTCGGTCGTCGCGTCCGAGATCACAACATATGGCCACAGATCATGTTCCTTTTATATAGAAGCCGTAAACGAGTTGTTTAGACGAACCTTCACGTTTTATAACAATAGTTTGCGTGAAATTTAATAAGCAAACCAATTTTGTCGTTAGTTGTTAATTTTGGAGATTTGGAAAATTAACTATATGATTATATGTATTTTAGCTTTTTCTCCTAATAGGCAGAGCAGACTCTACTATTGAATCACTCGGTTCTCCGCTTTTAGTAACCGTGTTTATCTTATCAAAATGGTTTTTTTTTAGTGTCACACTGTATCCCACATACAGAAGGGTAAGCAGAGGGAACCTAGTTTTAGACATTCTGATCCGGGCATTAAAAAGACGGGGAAATGTTCTCGGTGGTTTTATAATAGTACTTATATATTTATTTGTAAACATTTATTAATTTCAATGATACAGCAATCTGATAACATATTTCACCTGATAATGAATCTAACTTCCTTTGTGCTATTTTGACGTAACGTCATAACATGTAAGAACGTAGATTCAATTCAATATAATAAATAATAATATAAACTGTCATTCCCACGCTAAGAATTATTAAAAGTTTTTAATAAACAATATATTGAAGTGTTAAGTATTTGTATGTAATTGTAATACAATTATAAGAAGGTAAATAGTGTATTCTTTCTTTATAATTATGTAACAGCCATACAAATATAGAATATAATTAAAAATACTGTAAATTAAATTATGTTTATAAAAAAATACTACGTATTAAGAAAGTATTAAAGTAATTATTTATTATTTATATATTTATTTGTATGTTGATTGTTTCTCATAATACTTGAAGCAACTTGTATATATTGCTATAGTCTACATAATATTCGATTAATTTTATTTAAAAAATGGTATATTTACGTCTAAAAGGATTGTACCTCGTTTTTATTACCAACATATGATAAAACGTGATTAAAATAAGGTCGTCGCAGCGGCATAAGGGTGTGCCTGCAATGTGACGGTTGTGGGTTCGATCCCCACTCAAGGAAGTGAAATATTTATTTACGTTTATATTTCCATTTCTTCGCTCAGGTGTGGAGGCAAAGCGCGGCGTTGAGTTCTGCCACTCAACACGCAATGCCTAAAGAAATGCAGAAAGTGAGGAATGGAGTGTCTTAACACTGGGTTCCCTCTGCCACCGGCTGGGTGATCCACCCTGCTGTGTGCGGGATACAGCTTAAAGCTAATTTATTTGAAATATATTTAAGTGTAAAAACTATAAACTCCATTGAACCATTGATACTAAAGTGACCTTTAAAGGTTACGCAGTTTACCCGTAACAGTGTTGATTGATATACACAACACTGTTACGGGTGCAGAACATAATTGCAAAATTTTGAGAGAGCGCTTTTTAAAATTTTACTTTAATGTGATATAATTGTGGATATTAAATAATTTTATAATATAACTAGCGGACGCGCGCAGGTTCGCCCGCTCATTTGCACCTTTAGGGATGAATCTTAATTAACCATGAAACACGTGTTCAATGAAATATTTTTAAGAGTCTAAATTTCAAATCTTATAAAAATCGGTGGCCATTTAAAAAAAAATCCATACAAACTTTCAACCCCTATTTCATCCTCTTAGGAATCGAATATTGCAAATTCCCGTCTTAGCGAGCACCTACGTCCTATAAGTAACTCCTATGCAAAATTTCAGATTCCTAGCACATGTAGTTTCTGAGATTTCATGATGAGTGAGTGACCTTTTGATTTTACATATAGGGTAAAACCGGGATAGATGCCCCACTTTTTGAAATATCCACCTAATTAGATAAAATATATTTTTTATAGGAATAATTTTTATTTATTTAGCTAGCTCAATCCTTTTGATGAATTACTTATAAATTTTTTTAACAAATCAAATATAGATTATGCAAAAAATAGCTTTTCGTGAAACATTAATTTTGAGGATAGATGCCTACCTATATGGATAGTTGCCCCACTATGAAAATGCTGGGGAGGATAGATGCCTGCAGAGTAAGGTAGGTGCACTTTATACAGATTAAATGAAAAAAGCAAACCAATTGTTAAATAATTCTAATTTTAAAGCAGCAATTTTGTTTCCAACAAACATAATCATAATAATGAAAAGTATATAGTGTTTTTTAAAATCTTATAATTGCTATTAAATTGTAATATCACAAAAATAGGTAACCATTATTAAAATTTTAAAACATTTGTGTAACTAAAATATAAATTCTTAAGTTTCAACATCATCATTTTTTAAGTTAAATTTTACAACAAAATTACAATTCTTAATATTTTTTGTTGTAAAACACTAATATTATAAATTAAAATATTATAATATCATAAATACTAACATTCATATAGCCAGTTCCGACACATTACACATTGAATCCAGTCGGATTGCAACTTCGTATTTTTATAGTTTTCGAAACATTCTAAACATTTTATTGAAACAGTCTAACTTAGTTTTCAATTGTTTTTGCTTTCTCTCAGCTATATCTTTCTTGTGTTTAAAAAATGCAAATTTAATAAATACTTTAAAAAATATTTTAAACATATATACCTAACTCCATATACTGAGTATAAAGGGATAGATGCCCCTAAGGGCACCTATACCTCGGAAAATCAGGGCAACTATCCTTTGTGATAGGGATAGATGCCAAGGAATTTTTTTAGTAAATTATAAACAAAATAGAATCTATAAGCATCTAGATACAGTCTTAATGAACCAGTACATCGACGTAAAAAAAAATATAGCGTAATTGATTACAAATTATAAAGTTATACAACGCAAAATATTAACCTTTAAATCTTTGACGCGTTCACGAATTTCGCCGCGGAGATATTTACTAAAATGTGCTAAACGCGTCCTCATTGCACGAATGTCCGTGAATAACTTTGGTGCGGGAAGACTGTGGCTCCTGCTTGTACAATTATTTTTTGTCGCGAGTTCGGGAAGTTAGGTATTTTGAATATGGGGCATCTATCCCACTGCGGCATTTATCCCGGTTTTACCCTATAGATTTCAAAATGTTTAAAACTAAGATTAAATCTTAGTAAGCCAAAAAAATTGTGAAATATTTTTGACTAAGCAATATTTATGGATCGGTTTTTTAGTACTCTATATGAAGATTAATTATTGACATAGATGACTTTTCTTTTCAGGATTTACTAGGTCAGACAGCTGAACCAGTCTAGTGAGGCCAGTCGTGGTGCAGGTGTACAACTCACAAGTGTGTGAATGTAAACGCGACTGGTTGTGGGTTCGATCCCCACACGTAGAAATGAAATATTTATTTAAATTTAAATTTCTTCGCTTTGATGTCGAGGCAAAACGCGGCGTTAAATTCCGTCACTCAACACGCCATGCCTTCAGAATTTTGAGGGAAATGGGTAACGGAGTATCTTAACACTAGGTCCTCTGCCTATCCTGCTTTGTGCCAGATATGCCAACTTGTGGTAGATATATCTATATAAATAATTAAATTCTTATAATTTTTTAGATCTCTATCTATGTTTCGTTAACTTATTACTGGAATTAAGAAAATATTTATATTATTGATTTTTCAAGAAAGAATAATTAATAACTCGCGTAAATTGTTTAATATTTTTATTAAGCACTTACTTAATACTTATAGCAATAAAAGCATTCCCATTCTTCTCCAAGCAAATGAAATTTCATTTAACCAAAAAATTTAAACCACATTTCCCTAAAACTGAAACTAAACGCATGCACCATTCAAATCCTCGAAACACTTACATAATCTATTACACCGGTGTATCTTAATTCACAATTCATGGACGCCATTACTACTTCTCAGATACTCGAGCGCCTTATCGACGTCTTGAGCTCGTGATTTTCGAGAGGGAACTCGAAGTCTTACGGTCACGACTTCGCTCGATATACCAAAATGCTAACGAGTGCTGGCGCGAACGAAAGTGAACAAATGCTATTGTTTAAGGAACAGGTGCTGTGATGTAGATAGCAGCCTTCGTAATCCGACACCTACAGACTACAGACCATAGACGCATTGGGAGGAACCTTGCGAGTTATATAAGTGTTTCAACATTGAAACTTTTGCATTCTTAATCTTATTATGTAGTTAAAATCAATTATTTAGTAAGATACAAGGAAACTCGGATTTTTAAATAAAATCATTGCTTCAATTTTGCAATTCCAATTGAATACTTCGATTGCGAGGAAAACAGGATGTAGATTATATGATAGTAAGAGAAAAGCTGATTGTACTGATAGGAAGGCAGATGGAACAGAAGGAAACGAATGACACTGATATAATCAGTGAACTTATCAGACTTAGGTCTGATATAAGAGAAACAGTAATTATCGTTTAATCGAATCGAAAATCGTATTATTGGTTAAATGTCACCGCTTTCTATTTCATAAAGGTTCCGTAAATGTTAAAAAAGCAATCAGTTTCTTAGTGTCCACCAATTTTTTCGAGATATCGAAAGTTGATTGGCCGAGCTCAACGCCGCTCTTTGACCCAGTGCGGGAACGTGAAAATAACGTAAATAATAAATATACTAATTCTCCCGAGTGAGAATTCAACCCACAACTAGACGGTGTGCACTATAGCACCAACGGTGTCAATTAATTAACGAAACAATTATTTTACAAAATAAATAGTTCTAGTACGTAGGTATATACGCTTTAATCTAATTTATATTTCATGTTTTTATGATAAAATCTGGCTGGACTGGTTTCTCCTTTCTGTCTGCCTTTTTTGTTTTAGTACCTTAATCTTGTATTATTACTGGGAAAATAGCTTATATGAATTGAAGTGAAAATTTTTGTAGATTTCCCGTTACATTATGTAGATTTTTTGATAACACAGGAGAATAAGATAGAGAACCTAGTGTAAAGACACTTTGTTCTCCATTTTCTATAAATGTAATATTTCATATAGGTACATAATATATCCTATTCACAGTGTAACAACAATACATACATATCGCAAGACACCGAAAAATCTTTAATAGTTATCATAAACGCATAAATTGGTGAATAACACTTAACAGAGTAAGCGCAGTATGGGTTTCGTAAACCAGGCTTTATCTAAAGGTTCTGTTATATAACAACTTTTGTATTTTTGTGAAACAATAAGATACCTATGTAAATGTAAAATATTTACCAGCTTTATTATCCAATAACGCTGGTATTGGATTTATTAAAAATAATAATTAAATATAGGTTTTTAAGGTCGTTGATGTGCTTGCTGTCCTTATTTCTTTATATTTATATTAACGTAATAATTTTAATACTAATACAAAACAAGGTTTTATAATTTAAAAAAATCACAATTGACTTTTTATTATTAAACATCGAATATGGATTATACGAGACTTTAAAATAATGTCTTATTAAAAAAATATTAAATAATATTTTCGAAACTATCGTTGAAAAAATACGGTCTTCAATTAAAGTCGGAAATTTGTAATATTTTGTTTCTATGAAACGCCTACGAATTTTTACTTTGCTTGTATTGTAGTAAACGCAATGCAATGCTCATATCTTTTGTTGATTGCGCTAACTTAGAAACTTGATTTTTTCTGTGCTCCAAAGGAGGTCTAAATATTTGATATTAATTTCAGCTTAAAATAAAATAAAATAAAATAAAAAGCCTTTTATTTCTTGCATATTAATACAAATTAATAAAGATTAATATTGAGAAAATACATATGAAGTTAAATGCAAGAACCCCTTCTCAGGTGAAGGTGAAGGCCTCCTCTAAAGAAGTCCATTTCTCTGTCTTGAGCTATTTGCGGCCAGCAGGGGCCAGCGATTTTGACTAGTTCGTCTTCCCATTTCGATCTGCCTCTGAGGGGCCTGCCCTGTGGGCCCTTCCATTTGGTGCCAATTTTAGCTTAATATCTTTAATTTTGAGGTACGGAACCCTAACAAAGCACAAATATCCTCGGAACTAAGTGGCAGTTAGCATGTACGTAGATCAAGATTACTATACAGGGTGGAATTGTCAGCGCCACTTTAAATGAAACCACAGTTTTAACTACTCTATAAAAGCCTAATATAATTTGGAAAAAAAAAATAATTCTCAAAAATGAAAAAGTTTTTTTTTCAAACAAAACAAATAATAAAATTATCGTTTTAAAATAAAACGCCATTTGTAAAGTATAATATAGGCACGCACACACTTACCTGTCAAAGCGGCAACGTCGCATACGTATGTGTGCGTGACACGAAATACAGGTATGGATAAAAATCGTGAAATGTAAAAAAAATCCTACGTCCAAACCGTTGAGGTACTTTGATTATTTTTTTTAATTTTGGGTTTGAAATATTTTACCCTATATGCAGTTTCAGTAAAAGAAGCGCTACCTCTTCCACCCTGTATAAGGAGGGTACCTACCAATTATGTTAAAACATCAAAGGCAGGCTAATTGCATAAAACTGCTTTGGTAATCGTTGAAATAAAGCTGCAAACGATACATCGATTAAGTAATAAAACGATTCGTTGTGGCTATTAAATCTATATTATACGTTATATATTAATTATGTATACATTTGTCAGTGTTTATAAAGTCTTTAATGAAATTAGTTTTATTTAATATACTTTTTTTAATAACAAATTCCTTATAAGGACTAATGATACTTTAAAAAAATGATTGGACTCTTTCATTTTAATATTTTTGTTTTTAATGATACTAATTTATAAATATGTCACAATGCTAGTTTAATTAAGGATCAAAACTACGGGTATATTTTTTTCAAATCTTTTTAAATCAATCCCTCAATATTATATTTTGGATTGTTATCTTTTTATTTATTAAACCAGTGCGTGTAAACACAGTCCACCCTTTTATTTAGCGCCTACAATTAAAGTAGTTGTAACTACGCGTTAATTAAGCGCCTTGTGCAACTTTTAATTGGAGTGGTCGGAGTACTTCAGCGTGGTGAGATTAATGACGCAGTAGTGGCGCAGTTATGACAAATCTTATTGGAATCTCTAGTTTTAGGTTCAAATTCGACTTAGGAATATTTTTATATATGTATGTATGTATTTTTTAGCTTAGCAACTAGGCTTAGCAGGGTAGACAATGATAACTTAGTGTCAAGACAATCCATTTTCCTCTTTTTTACAAATTTTAACTATTACATTACATAATAACGCCGCGCTTTGTCTTCTCAGAACGGGGAAATATAAATAATTCAATCCCCGAGTAAGGATTGAACCAATCACCATCGCGTTTACATTTAGACGCTGCTGCACCACGATGACCTCAACACTTTTCTATTAAGTAAATAAAAATAAATCAGCTTCACGCTGTATCCCTCACAGAGCGGATCCCGGTAGGCAGAGGGAGGTCTAGTGTTAAGACACGCCGTTCCCCACTTTCTGCCAAAATCTGGAAGCATTACGTGTTGATTGGCACCAAACACCAGAGCGAAGAAATCTATATACACATGTTGCCCCTTTCACAAAATGAATGGTACACACGTAACGAAATACGGGATATATTTTATCATTAAAATAGGACTAGTAATACATTGCTTAATTAATACTCAAATATTAAATGTCATTTATTTCTCACCCAATTCAATTAAGAAAGATGTCTGCAAAACAAATATTGTTTTATCAAATGTACCATTGCAACATTACTCGTATAATGTAATATGAATCAGGTACATTGGTCACTTTAAAAATTGTATCACATTTCACAAGTTCATATCCAGTTTTCAAATAAGTATCAAATTTGCGAAATAAGAATTACTTATAAAAAGATTGGTACCAGACATACAGTATGTATGTACGTAGATTATGTATATATATATATTTATAATACAGCGATGTCATAATAATTTTGCATGCTCTAATAATCCGCGGTCTTGATATTGAAGCTCGAACTTCCACTAATATGATTATATTATTTTAATGTCTAAGGCGAATCTATTAATATGTTTATGTCGTTCAATTGGTGCTACAATGACGTATTTGCATTTTTTCAATGTTGCATGAGATACAGTCAAAACATTGTAAATACACTTTCCTTATATCGACATACTCATCGTTTTAAAATGTACATTGCCCTCATTTCGTTTACTAATGTTGCCAAGCTTTATTTTAATATTTATTATTTTTTATTTTTCATGGACCAAACTAAAAAAATCCATGAAAAATAACAAAAGACAGTCAAAATAAAAGATAGCAATTATAAAATTACTAAATATGTTATCTTTCACTACAAGATATTTTATGGGTTTGCATTTTGTAAAGCTTTTTGTAACTAGTATTATAATTAAAAAGAAAGTATAGACAAAGACATGATTTACTCATGACTAGGTTGAACCTCCAAGACAAAAGTTTCATTAATATTTATTACATTAGAAAACTGTGAACTCCTGTTTTCATTCATTCATTCATTCATCGATTCAACGAGAGACAGTAACTCGTATGACATACCTACAACACTACAATCGAAATTCATTCACACCCTTCTGTGAAACGGCGCCATAAAAACTTTCTTTTTCTTTGATAACCAAACGTTTTGTTATATTCCTTTCGCTGGTACTTCCATATTAGAACAGATAGAGTTGAAGAGAAAGAAATATAGTTAAGTAATACGACTGCTGTCAGGATAGGTCTTTGACCATACCTAAAATGGTTAAGAAAGTTGCGCAAAAACATGCCGCAGACTACGCCTTTGCAGGGCTGGCGGTGAAATGTGTAAGATTATCGTCGTCGTCGTTTTTATAAATTGTGTAGGAATATGTTTTATTTTTATTTATTTAGAATTAAAAACACATTTAAAATGAAAAATAAACAATTTACGTTTAATAAATATGGTGCGATACACCCTGATGAAAAATAATAAACAAATAAGCAACATAAATTAATGGACATATATAATTAAAAAATTGGCAGCTCAAAGAATGTGTTTTATTATTAAGTTTTACCTTTAAATAACCAACAATTAATAAAGTCAAATAAAAGACAAAGTCAAATCATTTAATTCAAAATAAGAAGTTATAAAGCTTCATTTTATAAATGTCAAATAATTTACCACCAGTTCACTAAAGTTAATGCCTCAGACCTGAGAAGAATCAGCCCAAGAAACTCAGCTGGATTTTTTTTAATAAATTATATACAAATATTAAAATATGTCTTTTTTATGATACTATGGGTTATCCTTTATAAAATCATTAATTTACAACGCTCTCAAATTGTGAAATAAAACATTCCCGGACGTTTTCTTGGATCCTATTGTAAAAGTGTACACATTGCCCCATGAAATAATTAGGGACTTGATGCAATCGAGTTACAAATGCAATAAGTCTACTCCTATTTCTAGTATTAATATGTATCTATATCACCAATTTTGGTAAAATTAATAATGTTTTTCTTAACATATATAACATATTCAAAAATATATTGATATAATTAATCAGCTTCACGCTGTATCCCGCACTCAGCAATGTAGGCAGAGGGAATCTAGTGTTAAGACACTCCGTTCCCCACTTTTTGCCGAATATATTGAAATACAACTGTCAATATATTAATTTCTTTAAATTTATGCCTTAACGAATTAATAATTGGCAAGTGGCAGCCCTACGGCCCTAGGTTCATAACTCAAGTAGATCTAGAATCGACAAGATGAGGATTTACAATGCGTCTCGCAACGTTATTGGTAAAAGTTATTTAACTGGTGTCGTGTTATAGTTAACGAACAAACAAGCCCACACTTTCCAACTAATATAATGTTTGTTATTTTATATATTATTGTTATTGTTTCAGGTACGTTTACAGTTTCAAAGCGGAATTTAACTAAATAAGTTTAATTAGATTTTGAGGTAAGTAATTTTTTATTAATGATTTTTTTTATTAACATAAATAGTTCAAATATGGCAATTTGAGTAAATGATTTTGAAAATATGGTTTATGCCGAGAAAAAACTGACTAACTAAGCCATACGTTCTCATCGAGCTACGTCGAAATTCTTATACGTTTATTACAAGTTATTTATGTTCACTTACTTGGTCAGAGCGCTTGGACGGTTCCCAAAGAGGCGTGGGTTCAAATCCTGCAATTTTTCTTTCACTTTAAAAATAGTGTGTCGAAATTCTTCAACGAAATTTAATTTACGGATCTATTAAATTAAAACTACAACCGCAACAACCCAAATATGCCAAAATGGAATCGTTTACTTAATTACAAAAAAAAAAAAACGATTGATATAAATGAACTAATAACCGCCAATAAATATTTTTATAATTATTTCTTTTAATACAATACAATATCTACCACTTATATATGAATAGGAGTTAGTTAGAAAGCTCTTTATTTTAAAATAACAATATTTTAAATAGCAGTCAGAGTAAATCAAATAAATGTATCAGATAAATAGAAGTTTGACACTACATTAAACTTATTGCATTGAATATATCACTTTCACCGAACTTCAAACGTCTATAGATATGAAGACGTTAACCTTTTAACAGGTACAGTAGGAAATGAAATAAGCTTAATAAAAATATTACTTTAATAACAAAGCAACTGTCATAACTGCCTATCATTAAAAGAGAGGCACTTTGATATGAAGATGAGGCCATCATGGTACAGGGGCACAAGCTTGTGATTGTCAACGTGATAGGTTGTGGGTTCGATTCTTACTCGAGCAAAAAAAATGTTTAATTTTTTGTTTACTTTGCATCGCCTCTTGTGTCGAGGCAAAGCGCGGTCGCCACTCAACACACTATGCCTCCAGAATTCGGTGAAAAGTCGGGAGCGGAGTGTCTCAACACTAGGCTTCCTCTGCCTACCCTACTACATGCAGCGTGATGTGTAGCTTAAATAAAAGAGAAGCACGTCAGAAGTACCTGTGAAAGTGTGAACCATTTTGTTTTTTATTTACTTTTCCTTAATTTATAGGTATAAATTTACATTAATATGAACATAAGCTTAGGCTAAACTCTACGTTCACCTCTTTTTTGGTAAACATTGTTATATATTAATTTTATTTTCTGA
Source organism: Heliconius numata (assembly GCA_016802625.1). NCBI lineage: Eukaryota > Metazoa > Arthropoda > Insecta > Lepidoptera > Nymphalidae > Heliconius > Heliconius numata. Next base: position 6,334,096 of record JAEBDU010000001.1, on the reverse strand, counting down.
ATCTTTAAATAATTTTAATTGTGTTTAAATAATAACAAAGTGATTCTATAAGAGTTTCGTTATTACATTTTGAGGTGCGGAACCCTAAAAAACAAGATGTATGAGAAAACCTGTAAATGAACCTTTCGTGTTACAGTGTTTAAACACTTTCGATACGGTTATTACGTTTGAATTCGTGACATGCCTGCCTTTTTTGTCCTCATTTGAATTGAGAAGAATAATTTGTCTTAAAACGTATGCAGCATCTCAGGGTTATGTAATTGTTATGTAAGAGAATTGAGTTCATTAGAAGTTTTAAATTCAGGACAAATTTACCTACATGTAGTTTTTATATATATGTGGATATTATATTTTAAAGCTTATGTAGTCTCTTTTAAGCTAAAGCTAAGCTTTTTTGTATTTAATGGAGTCCGTCGTATAAATAGAAAATAATTAAATTATAAAAAGGAATATAGAGCCATACTGTAGACTTTTTTCTATCATATTTAACGGAGCAGAGAGAACCTCTAACACCTGTATTCTTGGATGGAAAATGTTTATAGTCAATTTTAATAGAAAATAAAATATTATTATTTAATATGAAGCATCAATTCAATGGGTACCTACTAGTTGCCTAGATTTTCACAAACACATAAAATCAATACATGTGTGCCAAACCAGCACATACTAGCACTCGGGGCACGGACATCTTAATATTCCTTATAAGTTCTAAATTCTAGGTCTCACGGAGCTAGTGAGATTTGCGGGGAAAGCTATCGACCTCGAATGTTTTCATTAAATCCCAATGCATGTTTAATGACTACCTTTATCCGGACAAACGTATAATTATTTTTTGTATTTTGTTTCCTATAATTTTCAATATATATATATTTAATTGAGTAAAAGTTTATATCATCATTCACCTAATGGATGTTTACAGTTTGTTTTGGTTTTTTGTTATTTGTATTACTTGCGGGCTCTAACTATTACCGTTAACTCGTAAGTAGTACCTAAGTATAATATCTTCATCTTTTTTCGTTAGGAAATGCGAAACTGTAGTTTTTTTGTTTCATCTATCCAGTCCAGTTCGTTGAAATTCTCAAGAAAATAAATAAATATGAAACCCATTTGTAAAAGCGATTTTTGTACAAATATTTTGTTGTTTTTCACATGATATTTTTCCTTCTCTTACAGTAATTAAAAACAAGTGCAACTAAACGAGAAAATAATTACTTCTTTACTGATATGGCAACCTAGGATCTAGATTAAGAATTTAAATATACCTGCATTAGTTTTGTTATATAAGATAGTGGAGACTAGGGACCTGCCTAGTCTCCCTACCCTAGAAAGTTTCCCACGTAGTTCGAATAAACATACTTACATTAGAAATGAACGTTTATCAAATGACATTATCTTTTAAGCTAAGTCCAACATTACATCAATAACACGGACAGTAACGATTTCGTAACATTTCATACTCATAGCCCTTATTCCCACAAAGCTTAGGCCGGCTGAATAATAAACTAAGTGAGGTAAGTTGTGTGCCAATTAAAATGTTTCACTCGATTTACTTTTGTAGTGGGTAATGAATTACATAGATGGTAATGAATAAAATTAGAAATAAAATCGAAAGTAATGGAAAAATATTCCTTTTAGGGTTCCGTACGTTTTAAGGAAAAAAGGAACGTTTATAAGATCACTTTGTTGTCCGTCCGTTTGTCTGTCTGTCAAGTATCTTTATCTCACGAACGCTTAGAGATATCAAGTTGAAATTCAAACCATAGATCTGTGGCCCCATGATTTCCTGAAAATAAAAATATTTCTACATTTACTTAAAAAAAAGATGTAGCCGTATATGTCGCAAAAAACGCGTATTTCGACTAAAAAGGGAACTCAAACTATAAAGGGAATCAAAATTAATAGGGTCCTTCCGGATAACCTAGAATTATGAAATTTGGCACCTAGTATCTACAGGTAGTACTAGCTTAGAAAACTATACATTTGTGTTTAAATCCTAAAGATAGTAGCCTTTAAACGGCTTGGTATTAAAGTCGCTAATACAAGGGAGGTATCAGATGAAAGGGCTCTTTCTAAGCAAAGCCTGAATTTCAGAAAAAGCTCAAGATCTTTAATTTTTGTACGGAACCTTCGGTGGGCGAGCCCGACTCGCGCTTGTCCTGTTTTTTATATTATAGCCTATGATTTAATATAGAATTCCTTATATTTGATTGTACATCTACTGGGAACGGCGTGAAATCGATGATAGCGTTTGTTCCAAGTGGTGCGTAGAGAATTAATTTCACGAACTCTCTACAAGGAATGCAAGGAGATTATAGCTTTTAAACCTTTTAGAAAATTGTTAGATTTCCTTTTTTTTATTCGCCCATCTTCCGCATTTTTCAACGTACCTGGTGATAAACGATTTAATTTTCCACTTTTTTTCATCCATTTAGAAACACTGTGATTGTTAACGGAACCCCATACTCCACTTATTCCTATACTGCCGGTTCGATTCTCACTCATGGAAATGAATTATTACATATTTTTTATTTCCTCGCCCTGCACCCAATGTTTTAGAGGTTCAGCGGAAAATGGGGAACGGATTGTCTAAAATCTAGGTTCCTTCTGCCTGCCCTTAGGTATTTCTTTTTTTTTTCCAAGAACTGTACAAATATAGAATAGCTAGATTTATCACTATAGAATGCCATATTTAAAATATACAATCTTTAATAATATTCATATAGCACTAGCATTGTATTTTGTAGTAATTACTAGTCTCGTGGGAAACGGCAAAACTCGTACAAAACAATTGTCGTAATAAATATTTTCAGTAATGTTGGACACCAACATGGTTAGTTACCTTAATAACGTTTATGGCTAAAACGCTTAACTTCAATAGGTTCAACCTATAAATGAGTAGAAACTATATTGATATAATTTTAAGAGATAATTCTTACAAAATGTAAAGTTAAATTTGTTATTGAGACTTCTTTACGACTGTAACACAACGGTTGTGGGTTCGATTCCCTCTAGGGGGAATGAATCATTATTTATTAATATTTTCATTTCTTCTGGTACCAAGGTAAAAACCCACTCAACACGCTCGAATATTCGGTGGAAAATGGGGAACGGGTAAACGGGTATAAATGGCAAGTAAACGATGTCTAAGAGTAAAAAAATCCTTCAAATGAATATAGTACGATTTCCCTGTTTTTCATTTAAGCTTTTTTGATTTTCGCTTAAAAGCGACATTTAATGGTCTTCAGATTTAGATAGATAGCCCATAGTCCACAATGGTGTTCCGCCGACAAATACCGCCGCTTTCACGCCCGAGCTGAGACACGTCCATACAATTTGCTTACATTCGTAATGAACCTCATTTATCTACGTTATGTCAGGGAGACGGGAGACGGAAAGAGAAGAATAAAATGTGGAAAAGTGGCAAATAATTTTGATTGTCCCTAGAACTTCATGTTGTATTGTGTATGAATATTAAAGTAAAAGCTGGTTTTCTATTTACTTACGAGTATATGATATTTCTGCTGCTTATTTTTATTGTTACATTTTTACAGTCTGCAGAGATTTTTTTCTAGGGACCTGTGAACCTAGTGTTAAGTCACTTCCGTTTTCCACATTCCGTCGTATTCTGGAGGCATTGTATGTTGAGTGGTTATACTCAACGCCGCGCTTCACCTCATTACCAGAACAAAGAAATGGTAATATTAAATATTTCATTTCCTCAAGTGGGAATTGAACCCTTAACTCGGTTGCTTTTTCAGTCATATGCCACGACTGATTGTTTCTAGATTTTCAAACCAATTTATTTAGTGAAAACTATAATTTGATATTGAACCTACAATCATCACTATTAGTAATTTACCAATTTTGTCATAATAATAAAATAATATATATTATCAGGATATGTAAATTAATACTATTCCCTTTTAAACGCTGAACTCTCAACACATTAATCATTTGGGCTCAGTTTAAACAATTAAGTACAAGTAGAATTCCAATTCCGATATTCTACAGTTAGTCAGCTTTCTAGTGCTTTAATCATGTCGAGTTATCTTATCTGCTCTTTAGACCACCTTTAGACCATGCTCCAGTGTTGCAATGAAAGCTAACATGCGAAACGTCTGACCTTTGATTTTCTTCAGATCGCAAGAAGCTATTATTTTCTGATAGAAATTAATTTTACCATATAGTTTTCAGAAAGGAAGTAATCTTAGCACTATTTCAATATTATTTATTATGTAACAAGCTATATAAAATCTCATTAGCTCCTCGCTTTCCGAGCCGACGATTTCTTGTTTCATTTTCTCAGAAAATTCGATTCTAATTTACGTATTGATTGAGACTGAGATGTGCAAATTACATGTTAATGAAAGCGAGTGTCTGTCGGAAGTTATATTATACAGAGAATATACGCACTACGGATATTACGGATGGATGATAATGTGGAACTCATCAAAGGAAATACTGATACTACCCACTAAAACCCAGCGGGAACCCTCTCCAGCTTCTTGGAGTTTTAACTTACCCTAAAAGGAATGTAGACCAAGACCTCTTTATTTTACTCGTTACCGGTGAAACAGCGTGTACTCTTATAACCTGATGCCTAAAAATCATAAAATCAAAATAATCAATTAAAAAAGAAAGAAACAGAAAAATGCTTTAATTACTTTATTTCACATAATATTATATCACAATGTAGGTACACCTAAAAAGTTGTTAAATATACTTAAGGGCTGTACTTATTAACTGACGTAACAGTAGTCCGTAAACTTTTTTCCTTGAAATTAATATGTAACGACTTACGTAAAAGTACCTTTTACTATATTTAATACCTACATAATACATATGTATGAATCATTGACTTATAATGCAGTCTTAATACCGACTGTTACATAGAAGTTTCTTAAAAAAAAGCTTAATTAATTCGACGGAAAGTGGGGAACGGAGAGTTTTAACACTAGGTTCCCTCTGCCTACTCTGTGATTACGGGATACAGCGTGAAGCTGATTTTATTTATTTAGAAAAAAATAACAATACCAAAGTATTATTTACATTTATAGATTACCTAACATTCATTGCAGAATATTAAACTATGTATGGACAGTTGTAATGCAATACGTCCAATAACATAACTCGCAATATAATGTTACTTACTATACGCTAAGAAACATTATCTGTTACCGAGTTGACACCCAGTATCCGGAAGGCGGAAGCAATGCTATCAATATGGCACGGATAGGTTTATTTCCAATTAATATATTTTTATGCTAGCTATTTACTTTGTTTACGTAATAACGAAGATTGTAGGCTTGACTTAGAATAATTCTAGTTTATATAATAATTGTTATTTAATATATTTTTTTGTGGTTATTTATATAGATTTATCGCCTTTTTTCCTTTTTCTTTTCTGGTTCAAAATTGTAAACATTTAAAATTTATCCAAAATTGCTAATCTATAAATATTTCAAACATTACCTTTAATATCTCTTATAATACTTAACATATATATATAGCTCTAATAAAATATATAAAGTTTAACAATCTCGTAAGGTTGAAATGTAGGTCTTGAATTCCACGTTAGTAAGTGATATTGCAAATAGCTGGCTGATGACGAAGGAAATTACTGCATGCCAGTCTTCAATTATTCTTAGTTTAACTTTACATCTAGATATATGTATGTATGTTATTTTGTAAGTTAAAATGAACGGTATATTTGTATCAATATTAAAAGTTTTAGCATCACTGTAATGATATATTAATGTATTTTGAATAGAGGATTAATTTTTGCGAAAATTGCGTAAGAAAATTTCTTGACATGCTTGTATAACACTATGCATAATAGATATTTTAAAATAAAATAACATAAATTTTAATATGCACTGGGATATATAATAGAGTAAGTAACACGAATAAAGCAAGCCCCGCAGGGGGCGCCCTTACAGTGGCCGACTCCCTCACAGGCAGTTCCTGCATTTCTTCAAGGACAGAGTACCCTTTTCTTCTTCCTCCTGGCATTAATCCCAGCTATTGCCAGGGTCTGCCCTCCTACTCAACCTACTCCACCTTGCATGGTCTTTTGCGCTATCGGTAGTTAGACCATTGGCTCTCATGTCCTGCATCACGACATCCAACCAGCGTTTCCTTGGGCGTCCGGGAGGTCTGGGAGGTCTCACTCAGAGTCTTGGACCTGCTACTCGAGTCTCGGTCTCAGAAGCTCGGATAGAGGACCCTCTTCCCTACCCAACCGGCGTCGCTGTAAAAGCCAATAGGGTTAACAGCATTAACCTCAAAACCGAAAAAAAAACACGAATAAAAGCAATAGTAAAATTATTCAAATAGGATTCATTCAATATTAAAACGATGTTGTAAACAGGTAGGTGATATAAAAAGTAGTTGGCTATTTAACTTATATAGCATAAACGTAAACACGTAGTTAAAAACATGATTTCCTCATTATTATTTTTTTATCATTAAAATGCGATAATCACAATATTAATTCATATTGCCGGGTTAAAATATCTATATAAGCGATTTAATCTCCGATGTATTAATAATAAAAATAAATTAAATATTTTTTTTTATTTTAAGTAACAGTTTTATATTATAAAAAAAGTAGTTTTAGTACCATTCTTGCAAATTTTCTTATAGTACGTTATTTTAGTACTTTTGCCATTAGTCCTTAGTTAGTCTGCACTTAATAAACAGGGGAAAATAGCAGTGCCGATTGTTAATTCTAAAGAACTATTGAGATTGTTTTTTGTGTATTTAGTTTTTGTTTATAAAAGTACTAAAAATCCATATTTTACATTTTTAATGTGTTATTCCACCTTAGACGGTTACCAAGAGGCACGGGTTCGAATCCTGCTACATACAAATTGTTATATTTACGAAAAAACCATGTTTTACTGGTAAAGTTACCAGCCATTTGTATTCTATCAAAATAAGACAAACTTCCATTAATGATGTAAGGTAAACCCCACTAATTAAGTAGTATAGGTTTATGTTTTAGTTTCACCGTTACATCCTGAGTAGGTAATTTGAATGGCGAATGGCGATCGATTTTTAGGCCGATGCGACTCGACGTGTGACACGAATATCGATTACGTTCAGATATTCGGTGGCGGTTGACGTAATTGGAAATGAATATGACAGGATGTAATAACGATGATTTGCGAGATTGGACCCCGTCGGTATTTATATGCAACTTAATTATGAAATAATATTTACAGGAAACGTACAAGCTGTTATAATTATAGCTTTGGGCTTCAACAGTTTGCGGTTGTTGAATAAATTGATGGTTTTTTGCAGATCACATATTATGTCAGTTAAATTTTATTTCAAAATTGCATAATTTAAATAGTTTAGCATATTTTAAAATAAGTTAAAAAATATGAAAAACTAGGGATACATAGATCAATAGATAAAAACAAAAGGGCTGCTGCAATAACATACATAAGATAGTTAAAGCTAAAAGAAGAAATTGCGACATTCAAAATATTCAAACAGGTGAAAATGGAAGATCTTCAATTCTTCTATCAGAAAAGGAATCTTCCTTCTGTATCATCAAGGTAAAAAGGAAAGTATATGAAGATAAATGTAACATGCCTACTGTGAACGACCCTTCTTGGAAATTCTCAATTTCAATACCACATATGATTACGTAAAAAAAAATGTTTAATATTAAAGCCGAAATTCCGACGATGTCTGGTGCATGTAGTTATTTCCGCACCTGATTTGCAAATAAATGTATAATGTAATTACCTGCAAAATCTAAAATAATTACATGCAATTTTTTTTTTATGCAAACCTCTTACTGGTGATTGAGTAACTTTTACCTTATTTGTTTACGTTTAATTTTTAACTAAAACTTTCTTTTTTGCGTTAAAAGGTGGGAAAATTGTTCTGAGCTAAAAGCTCTAAACGAAAGAGCTCTAAAGAAGTAAACTATTAAGCTATTAAAATTCTTGGCCATTTTTTTTAAATCTCAAGCTTATTTTATATTGTAAATCACCTACCTATGTTCAAACTAATATAGTAATGTAAAAAAAAACTCCCTCCAAAGAAAAAGTCTGTTTAAAAAAGATTTTACATGATCACGCTTCTTTTTTTAAAATATTATTAAAAAAGTACGTATCTATGTATCCATTTATTTTTTACTATACTAATTGAGATTTTAAACAAATCCATAGAGCATTCATCTCTAGCGACATGGAACAATGAAATGTTTGTTCCTTAAATATAACCCATTTATTAATAAATACCAATCAAATACATATTCTGTATTTTAGCTTAAAAAAAATTAATTGTTCATGTAACATTAAACAATCTAAGCATTGTTATACGCGGAGACCAGCGTTATATAATCGAAAATAATCAATTAACTGTTCACAGACGATGTTTGTTCTTAAAATCTAATAGATCAGTGATAGATCACTCGTTGACTTGCAATATTGCGAAATTAAAAAAGTAATTACATGTTGGCTGGAACTTCCGTTTTCCTCTCTCTTCGGATATAAAAGTAAATTAAAAGGAAAATTTAAAAGTTGTATTTAATTACAGAACGGAGGTTGTTTGAAAAATCGTTTCCCACGCGTAAGTTTTAGGCAGAAAGAATTTTGCGTTGAAATAATTCACGGCGTTCTCTTTCCGTTCAATTAGAAACATTGCGTGTGTAGGTCACAACATGATGGTTCGACAACTATGCGTACAGATTATATTTATTTTGTTAAGTCTTACTTTGTTTTTTTTTTACTATTTTTATATATTTTTTTGAAAAATAAGTATTTAAAACAATATAACATAACTTTATGAAATAAACAAAAAAATGGATGGCTACCATTGCAGTTAACTGTAATTTAGACAGTAAAAATTAAGCATTATGTTAACAAGAAATGAATTATAAATAATGGAATAAAAAAATATCAACACAATAACTTACTTTAAATGCTGTTAAGACAACAATTTCAATCGTAATTATTCTGATGAAATCATAAATAATAATAAAAGAAAACTATTTAATAATAACGAGATTGGGATAAAACTTCAACAATTGTAAAAATTTAGAGCAACACTTAGAAATATCGCCTTGGCTTTCCTTTTAAAGTATACAAACGTAAAACGAAATCCATCATGATTCAAACAATAACAAATTAACAGATTAAGAAATTCGATTTAAATCATAAAAATATTAATAAACATTTATTGAGCCTGTAAACGCAACAGGTAGTGGGTTCGATTCCCACTCGAGGATATGAAATTTTTAATATTTTCATTTCTTCGCTCCTGTGCTGAGTTTCACCACTCAACACGCAATGCCCCCAAAATTCGACGGAAAATAGAGAACGGAATTTAACATTAGGTTCCCTCTGCCTACACTCCTGTGAGCGGGATACATCGTGAAGAAAAAAAAAACATTAACAAATTCCTTTCTCAGATTTCTTTTGCAAAGGATTGCTAATAACCTGAGCTTACAAAACTTAAGCCCACGTAAGTTGTGGAAATTTCTGGAATCGCTGGGCATTGGCCGGCAACGTAAGGATTTGAATTGCAACCTAGACGTTGATGACTTGAATAAGCACTTTGCCTCAATAACACCTATGGACAACACAATTAGGGCAAATACATTGAATTATATCAACTCCTTGCCGTCTCCCACAATCGTTCCTTTTAACTTTGCTCCTATAACCCCATCCCAGGTAAGAAACAGTATCCTAGCAATCAAATCTGATGCTTCTGGTTACGATGGCATCAACCGCAAAATGATAGTTTTGCCTTTGGAAGTCTTAGCTCCAGTCATTACCCATATTTTAAATTTTTCTATTTCCCATAACACTTTTCCCAGTAAGTGGCGCATTGCCCGCATTATCCCCATTCCCAAAACCAAAGATCCAAAATCCTTCTCTCACTACCGTCCTATCTCCATACTTCCTTTCTTGTCAAAGGTCTTGGAACGTATTGTTTTTCAGCAACTAAATCAATATCTATTTGACAACCATATATTATCCGAGTTCCAGTCTGGATTCCGTAACGGGCATAGCACAGTCACTACTTTGATTAAAGTTTGTGACGATATCAGACTTAACATGGACAAACAAAATCTTACAGTCATTGCTTTGCTGGACTTTAGCAACGCCTTTAATACCGTTGACACTGATCTTTTGGTTGCTGTTCTGCGTTCAATAAATATCTCTCCTGAAGCCACTGAGTGGTTCAGAAGCTATTTATGTGATCGGCAACAGTACGTTCAAGCCAATGACAAGTCATCCTCCCTTTGCTCTCTTTCTGCCGGTGTTCCCCAAGGTGGTGTCCTCTCTCCTCTCCTTTTCTCCATTTTTATTAATTCAGTTTCCCAAAATCTATGCTCTTCCTTTCATCTATATGCTGACGACCTTCAAATTTACTTAGCCGCCCCGTTTAATGATGTTAGTGAGGCTATTCATAAGCTTAACGAAGATTTGCGGAATGTTAGTAGGTGGAGCAAATCTTTTGGCTTAACTGTCAATCCTGCCAAGTCACAGGTCAGTATTATTGGTGGCTCTAAGCAACTAAGAAAACTTGACCAGAATAGCCTCCCTGCTATCCAGTTTGGCGGCGTCGATTTGAGCCTGAGCCCATCTATTAAGAACCTTGGTATTATTATAGACAATTCCCTATCTTGGTCAGTACAGATAGCTGAGGTTAGCCGTAAATTATTTGCCACGATCGGATCGCTCAAACGATGGAAATATCTCCTACCCATAAAGACCAAAACTGCTCTAGCTCATTCACTACTGTTACCGATTTTAGACTATGCTGATTCGTGTTACCCAGACTTATCTGAGGAACAACTAAATAAACTAGAGCGGTTACAAAATCTATGTATTAGATTTATATTCGGTTTACGTAAATTTGATCATGTTTCTGATCATCGTCGTCAGCTTGGATGGCTTCCTATCCGACTTCGCCGAAATTTCCGCATGCTGACTCTCCTCTATTCTATCCTGTACAACTCTCTCTCTCCCTCCTACTTAAAAGATCGATTTTGTTTCCGAGGTGCCGATCCACTTCTTCACCTCCACCTTAGATCCCGTTCTGATAATCTCCTTAAATTACCAACCGCCCATACCCTATTTTATTCCAAGTCTTTTACTATGAAATCTGCAATTCTATGGAATGAACTTCCTAAAGAAGTTCGACATTCCAAATCTCTATATAGTTTTAAAAATCGTCTAAAAGAGTACTTATTTAATTTAGTATAGTAGTTTATCTTTATCTTTTTAATATTATGTATATATTTTTGAACACGTTTTATGTATGTATGTGTATATGTGTAAGTATATATTGTTTTTCAATATATGTATGTATGTATGTATGTGTAAAGTATATAAACATTAAACACTTTTTATGTAAGTTTATTTTTATATTATTGACTTATTTTATTATATATTATTTAATTATATTTCATAAAATTTGCACTGAGACGTTGTCCCCTTTCTCCTCATTACAATTTTTCTGTAATATTTCAAAGGTTGTCTGGTAGAGATTGCTTAAAGCAATAAGACCGCCTTTGCATACGTGTTTTTCTTTCAATTTTATTTGTGTTGTTCTTTGTATATATTTCTTTTATGTGTGCAATAAAGTATATTCTATTCTATTCTAAGTCTGACAAACTGGAACAATTGGTCCCACAAAGGTTGGCACGCGACGGTTGCAGCCTCTGTAATAAGCCCTATGTCAACATCAGTACAGTGTATACGTTTGTGGAATCTGTTTAGTAATTGTTATTTATAGTCTACATGAAATGTGGGATTTCTTACACGTTTTGCTAGGAGTAGACTAATTGGCGTAACAATTTTGCTGTGGTTGGATGGTTTTGTTCTTAATGGCGATATTTTGGTGTTTTTTTTTTGATTCACGATATATTCCATATATAGCAGGGTACCTGGGAATACTCTGTTCCCATTAAGTCAACGCATTGTTTTGCCTCGTTACCAGAGCGACGAAATGAAATCCATCCTTCGAACCCACAACTTTTCGCGTTTGCAATCGTGCTCTTGTGCCCATGCATCACGTCTTAAAGTATTATTGATATAGTATAATATATGTAGTAAGCATATTTAACGCCGTATTTACCTTATACATTGAAATCTTTTCATTTACTTCTCGACAATGCAGGTATTCAAAGAAAATACTTAATAGGTATACTTTACCTATCAATCAGGCCAAGTTCAGTCGCCAAGAAGAAGTGAGCTTACTGCTAAAATTGCAGGTTTATGGATAAAATGTTACAGAAATTACTAGGTGAACGTGAGTTAATCTTTTTAACCTGGAGGTGACCAGCAGAGTGCCAATAAAGCCAGTTACCGTACCATATACGGCGAGCATGGTAATTTTAAAAGTTTAAAGCTAGCGGCATCTAGAACGATGAAAAATTACTTAATTAATAAGTTAAATTAATAGTTTATTATTTATCTGTGCCTTACGTTATATATCTACCATTAGGATTCTTAAAATAAATCAAAGAAATCTATCACGCTGTTTCCCGCATCTAGGGCAACTAGTTTTACAGTACTCCATTTTCCACCGAATTTTTCTAGGTATATGATGTTGGGTAGCGGAACGCAACGTGCTTTTGCCTTGGTGCCAGAATGAAGAAATTAAAATAGTAATTCCGTCCCTCGAGTGGGAATCGAACCCAGTACCATCGAGTTACACTCACGCCACAACGGGCTCAATTCATTAATTATTTTAATCGCTTCAATTACATAAGGTGCTTTCGCCAATAAAATAATGTGGCTATTGTCGTGGACCTGTGAACGAAGCTTTGTTAACGACTCCACTAATAAATAGTATCTAAACTCCCATTGTCTAGAACAATTCGTGGTTGCGCAAGTAGTAATTGATATCTAATTATTGTCCAATTTTTCTTATCTGTTTCGGATAACATATCAGTATTACGTTTATCGTATACTTCGTACATTGATTCTTGTAAAGTTTGAACCGGATCTATTTGTTTTAAAGTTTTATTTGGATTTACTATTATCTACTCGTTTTAACTAATTTTATTACTGGTGTATTCATTAGACATAGTATTGTTTTATTTTATTGAACTAAAAAACGTATAATTAGTTTTTTTCCCGTTTTCCATAGGAATTTTCGTGAATCCTGTCTTAATGTTCTCCAGTAATCCTTCAGCAATATACGTTTTATTCATATCTAGTTTCAGCGTTATACACCGTTGTTTGTCCATATATCAATTAAAATTGGATATGTCTATTTCCATTTTAATCTTCTAGTATATTTTTTAAAACGTTTTTGAATTTTGTTCTTTTCCTGATATTGCATAGCTTCATTTTTTTGTCGTAGTTCTATATTACTTACACTTTTTCTAAGGAGTTTTGGCATACGTGTAGTTTATTCTGTTGTTTTTCTATAAGCAACCCGTTTTTCAACTCTATGACATATGTACTTAGTAAGCTAGATATGTTAAATAATTTTCTTTTTTCGTTTAATGCTTTCTTTATTTTTCATTATATTTTTAACGAGCAGTTTTTTTACGTGTATTATTCATAGATACTTTTATCTATCTCTCTCTACTCATATATCTTTACTCATGCCCTTATTTATCGAAATAAGCTGTTGTACGTAGACATATTCTTGGACAAATTGTATTGGTGTATTTTAATGAAAATGTTTGTTTTATTTGAATTTGTCAAAAATTTAGTTATTTTGGGATTCATGGTGATGTCCACTTTCATGTTTTCATACGTTTTCTAAGAAACACACATCATCTGAAATATAGTCTACACGTTACTATAAATTCCAATTCAAAATATTCTTTATTCAAATAGGCCATTATTATAAGCACTTTTGAATCGTCGAATGAACATATGAACAAAAAGCAACCACCGGTTCGGAAGGCAGTTCTGCTGAGAAGAGTCAGCAAGAAACTCCAACTATAGTAATAGATAATATCTAATTTAGTAAAATTTCTAATCTACACGTGGCTAGCTTTTCGCCAAATCTATATAAATCACCATAAATGATTGATTGTTTATTTGTTATTGTTTATCTTTGTTAATTTTGAAGGATTATCGTGTTATCTTAATGAAATTTTATTAAAAAATATTTTATTGCACTCTGTATATCGCATATATCAGTGTGGGCAGAGGGAACTTAGTGTTGAGACAGTTCGTTCCCTCAAAAAATGCGTTTTGAGACATTGCGTTTGAGTAGCGGACCTCTTGTCTTATTTAGTAAAAATATTTCATACCTGCCTTTGAAAATTGAAGGTAAAATCGTAGTGTTTATAGTCAAACACTCTACCACGATGACCTCAGATTAATTTTCTCTCTCTTCCTATAATGCTTATAATATGCAGAATATAACGTGTAGAAAACAGGACTTAAATTATATTATTTACATCAAGTATTAAATCTTTCTGTCTCTCTCTCTCTGATATACAATTTTATCTCTTTAATTTATGCTTTCTTCGTCTTTTCCTTCACTTCGCTCGATTTTACGAGTCATGGGCGACGCTTCGTCTACAGAAACGTAGCAGGCATTCGTAACTAAAATCCTTTGAAATTGTAATATTTAAAAAAATATTGAAATTTAATATAGAAATTGCTATACATGCGCTTTAAAAGATCCTAGTCGAGCAAATGAAATATTAAATATTTTCATATCCTCGCTCTGGTAACGAGGCAAAGCGCGATGAGTTCCGCCACTTAACACGCAATGCTCCAGAATTTGACGGCGACTGGAGAACGGAAGTGTCATAAACTTAATGGGAACGGAGTGTTTTAACACTAGTTTCGTAGGTTCCCTCTATCTACCCTGATGTGCGCAGGATACCTACAGTAGGAAGTTAAAAAAACATAGTCTATCTGCACTCATATAGTCAAATTTCAATTTCAATAAATTCTTATAACTAGGAAGTAAGTAGCCTTTGTCCTTTTAAATTAAAATAATAAAACATGTTTTTATTTAACTGTCACCACTGTATGTGATAAAGTTAGTCTTACGCTATTAAGATGATGTCATTCTTAATTTTAGAAATGTCTTATGTGTAGGTAATTTATAACGTTTATCTGTTGAGTTAAACATGCTATATCTATAGGTAATTTAAAATTTAAATACTCTTGTTGCTCAATTTGTTAGACCTAAGAATATATTGCTACAAAATAATGTCCCAATAATTTCAAATTTTGATTTTATACGTATAAAATAAACTTTGTAGGCTTTAACGTCGTGTTTTGTTTAAGAAACTGCGAAAAAAATTATATTTTTTTAAAAAAATATTTGCATTCCGAGAGTAGCAATCGAACCTGGAAGCATCTCTAGTTCATTTTCTCACTGCGTCCAGATGGCGCCACTCGTAATAATATTATTTATTATATCATTTGTATGTTATTTTATAAGATACTTAGAGAGAAAATGTTTGAAGGAAAAAGTACTTAAGTATGATTCACTGGGTGGATGTGTAATAAAAGAGAATGACTGTGTTTATTCACATAATATAATATTCTGAAGATGAAAGAAGGTCAAGTGGGAGATACGTTGCTTAGCAACATCACGCCTGCTAGCGAAAAATGGCAACTTGCTATCTCACTTTTGGCAGGCGCTACAGACTTTTCATACTTATTATACCGACATTGACTTAACTTTTTTATTTTATTTATTAATAATAAATATAAACATTTAATTTATTCCTTAAAATTAATTCTATTTTATATTTTTTATTATAAATTCTATTCAATGAAAATCACGAATAATCACTACATTAAAAGACAAATGATAAAGTATTATCCAATCCAATGACCTCTGGCCGGTGACGTCACGTCTGCGAAGGGTAATGCTTGGAAATTTTAATCAATTGATGAATTATGATCTATGGTATGGCAATCAGAGACCAGAGGCAGTGAGCATTGAAGCATGGCGACCCGTCGACGCCAGACCCGCCCGTATCGACAGGCGACCGCCGCGCACGCGTGCTGGCTGCCAGAGTAACTGCCAGGGGAAACACGCATGCGTCCCGGCTGCCACTGTACTGTGGACGTGCGGACTTGCGACACACGACTCCTCTTCACGCCATTCGCGTTCATAATTGATCGGCCAGTCGATAAACTGCCGGTGTCGGTTTAATTATTATTTATATGAAATAAACTCATTTTCAATTGGATATATGTTTGTTGTAATGGCCTCGTAGTGATTGTGTTGACGATCGAGTGATGTGTAGTGTCCAGTGAAACATGGAAGTGGCTAAGGAGAATTCGGGCTTTCATGATGATTTTGGGGACGACGATGGAAATTCTCGTCGGTGTATGTTGGACGGTTAGTATTGCTGTGAAATGTTAAATAGTCATTGAATTATTGATTGTAGCTCTGCCCTATTAATTCTTAATTAATCAAATTTAATTATTCTTGGGATAAATCATATATATTGTGAGTTTGTCGGTGTAGTATTGATTTTCAATGCAAATGTCATTGGAGAGAACGGCGTCGTGTTTATGTAGGAACGAATACTTCGCTCATTGTTTGGACACCTTTCTGATGTGAGTCATTGTAAAAATATCTTTAGCCAAAGGAACTTTAAAGAATTTGAAACTGTTAAGAATAATATTCACTGTACAATTTGATAATTTACATATTATGTTCTAAGAAGTTGTTACTAACTTACCTTGTTAGATTTAACCTCTACAGGATTTTATATTTATTTCTTGCTTCAAGTCGTTACGTCAAGGTTTTCCTCTATTTGTCTACAGTTTAAATAAAAAATTGTCTATTAATTATAATAATTTATAAAGAAGAGAGGATATTTAAAATTAGGATAGGCAGATGGAGCCTAGTGTTAAGACACTCCGCTCGCCACTTTGCACCGAATTCTGAAGGCATTACGTTGAGTACAAGCCTGAATAGAGCGGAAATCGCTGAGACACATAGCTTTTTGTCGATTATTTTATATTCATGTCGTATAGAAAAAGCACAAAACCAGTTTTAATTATTATTAATTGCTTCACTTATTATTTAAAGTGTACCTACAAATTTACGTTTCTTTATAAATTTATAATAAAAGTCTCTACATATATAAAAAGAGAGGTCAGATATTGTGAGTCACAAAGGCACAATAAAACAAAAAACCCGAGTAAAGTCGGCACGAAGGGCTCGTCCAAATGGCATCCCGTTTTGGCAAACGAACCTTGGCTTGGATCCTTGCAACGTGCCGCGGCGTGCGTTCACCCTGACTCCCCTCAACTTTTATAGGGTTTTAAAATCGATACCGAACCCCCTACGAATTATACTTACTATTAACTACTAGCAGTGTTTTTATAACGCTTCCTAATCGCTGAGAATCGATTGAATTGCAGCAAAGATTAATTTGCAATCTCGTTAATATTCTCAATGTCACGTGGTTTGATAGAGTTGTGACGATTGATATGAGTTCGCTTGTCACGGAAAAATTATCTTAATAAAACTTGCCTTAACACTTGTGGCGCAGGGACACAAGTGGGTGACTGTAAATGCGAATGGGTGTGGGTTCGATCCCACTTGATGAAATATGGTATAATATTTTAATTTCTTCGCTCTGGTGTTGAGGCAAAACGCGGCGTTGAGCGTTGATGCCAGCACAATTTGACGGAAAAAGAGGAACGAAGTGCCTTTCCAGGTTAGGTTCTCTCTGCCTACCCTGCTGTGCGCGGGATACAGCGTGAAGTTAATTAATTTATTTTTTAGTAAACTTTTATATTTCATTTCTTTTAAATTGTTATGTTATACTTTAGTTTATTGAGTCGCGTGGCCTCGTTTTCGTGTCGAGTTAATTTGCCCGCGGCTTTGCCGACACAAAATCAGTACTGATAAGAATGGAACGTAAACTAGTTATAATGTGATTCTTAAAATATAAGCTGGTATATTGACATTATTTCCTAATTGTACGGTGACACTAGTTTCGTAAGTTTATAAGTCGAAAACAGACAATCAATGTCATTAAAAAAATTATAAAGATAAACAAAAAAGATAGGAAGAAATAATTAACACAAATATATCAATAATTAAACATGTAGTAAACTATAATGTTGATTATACATTTATATTGTTATTTATATTGTTGTTAACTATATACCTATTTCGTACCATATTTTTCTTTTGTTTTAATACTATTTTTAATGACAGTTTTTTAATTTATTTTTGACTTGATAAAGTCTTTTAAATCGATGATCGCCACTCCAAAATGGATGACTCATTGTCACGTTCCGCCTGAGCCCAGCGTGCAAGCGAGAGCGCGGAAAAAGCGATAGAAGATTGGGACACGATTCTTCTGGCGCATCTATTCATTCATTGCTACTTGTAATTAATCTGTATAATTTAAGTAAAAAAACTGATTTAAATAAATGTAAATTTAATGAAAAAATGTTAGTTTTCAAGTTATACGTTCTAATATTCCTCCTTCTACATAGTTATGAATAAAATGATTGTAATAATAATTTAATTCATAAAAGTATATAATTTTTCATTAATGTCGTTGTCACGTAAATTATCTTTTCTAAACCGACTTTATAGTCAACCAGTTCATTTTTTTTTTAGCTTTACATTGTAGTTCACACATAGGAAGGTAAAGGCAACCTAGTTTTAAGACTTTTTTTTACTCAATTTCCTCTCATCCAGTGGAAATCGAACACGCAACCGTCGCGTTTACTATCGCACGCTTGAGCCCTTGCACCACGACGGCTTTAAAACATTATTTTTTTAAATATAATAGCATTTTATTTGTAATTTAAAAGTTACTTTGATAAATACCTAGTAACCGAATTAAGCTGTATACTTGTAAATATATGAAACAATCGTAATTTAGTCATATGTCATCACTATAAGAACAAGATAATGCCAGGATTACTTTACAACCGTGAGAATCATCATTGCTGACTAACAACATTCTAGTTCTTGTTACTTTACTTTATTATATAAAAAGTATGACAATATTGTTATGATGTAAAAATTTAAAGTAACACGAGTCAATTGTATAGAGTGTGTTCAATTTAAGGAAATGTTTAGCGATGGTGGAAATATTTTTTTTCAGCTTCATGTAACAAGCTCCCCAGTTTGCACTGAATTCTGAAGGCATTTTGTGTTGAGTTAAAGATTTATTATCGAAATTGTTATTTCTCTATGTATTTAACATAGAATAGCATTAAATTCAATTTTACGAGGCGAGGATCTATTACGTTGTCGGCACGATGGGCCACAGACCACAAATTTAATTGACTTATGACGTCAAGCTTTTTAGTTGTCAAATCACAGTTTATTGAGGTTAATAGGATTACGATTAGACTTGATATATCTACTTAGAGATACTGCAACTGTGCAACTTAGTAGTAACTATTTTCAAGAGAAAGCGAAATTTGATGATAACTATAAGTGGGTTCAAAAACCAACTCGGCCTTGGCCGATTTGAGGTGGTGGAATCATCTCTGTTTCTCATTTCTTGTAAATTAGTGGAAAATGGAGAATGAGTGCGACAAAGACTTGTTTCAAAACAAATTATAACTTACAATGTATATGCATATTTCAAACGAATATGTTCCTACATATAGGTATATGCTTTCTCAGCGTATCAGAAAACAATAGCTTCTTCAATATACGAGTAACACTTATGAACTAATAACTCAATAGACTTTTGAAACCGTATTCAAATGAATATGGCTGACACAAGTAGCTAGATAAAATTCTAACAGTGAATTAAAGTATAGCTTTTTTATATTCTAATTATAATTCCTACTTTTTTTATTAATAATATAAGCTTAAAGCATTTTAATTTAATATTTTCAAATATATGTGTATTTTATTTAATTTATAGTTTGTTATATCTTATATAATTTATAGGTATATAAAATACGTACATAGTTTGGAATTTGTGAACTTTCACTGAGCTGTTCAAATAGAAACCATTATTCTTAGAATGTACGTTCAAAGTGTGTGTGCGAGTGGATTTTATTATTTAAATTTTATTACTACATAAAGCTGCTTAATTCTCCCCTTTGCTTCATCACAAGCTTCAATTTAAAATTCCAATAATGAACTATATATAGGGGAACATTAAATTTGCTTATATAAAACAAACAAAAACCATATAAACTGTATTAAGGAATATATTTCAAATACATAATTAATTTAGAGCGAAATAGTAGCTTTATTCTTTATTTTACTATCAAAACCTCCCTCTAGAATTACATGATATGTATAAACATTACATATATCTACATAGACAACTCCCCCAACCCTTACGAAAACAGATAATGGCGCTTCTCGTTACAGCCAAAAAGCGTATTTCTCCTTCTATTTTTGACTATATACATTCATAAGAGAATATTGTATGAACGTGGCCCTTATTTTCTATTTTTCAAGGTCCACATTTGTCACGCCGGTGCCATAATCTTGAGTGCTGCGCAAATCGATAGTGCATAGCGAATCGTGTGTGGAAGCTGCAATTTATTGCTTATTGTGAGAAGTTATGGTCTGGAGTCTGATAACATGCATATTATTATTTTAAGATTAATTATTTTTACAAATTTAAACTTTTTGAGTCTTTTATTGATAAGAATTTGTATTTATTTAAAAACTATAAATATACTATAGGTTACAAATTAAAGTTATTTAATGACGTCAATTGAAATTTTGTTCCAGAAGAAATGTTTTCTGTTTTCAATAATTATATACGAAAACCAAAAAATAAATATGTATTAAAATATGCTTTTTTTCGTATTAACTAAAGCGAAGGCTCGCCTTTAAAAGCTTTATAATGCACCTGCATAGCAGCTGCATATGCATCTACCGCGGGGATCTAAGTAACAAATCATGAAAAGGTCTTTAGCATATAAATTAGATTCATTATATTTTTAATGACTGAATCACACAGTCGTAGCGCAGGTGGCAAGGGCTTGCCTGTTCACGTGATGGTAGTGGGTTTATTGGAATTTTCTATTTAATTAAATCACAGTATCACGTGACTTCCCATGCCATGCTTTCAAAATAGTAGAGTCACGGTGAAAGTTAACAATGGATTACTTTAGATACTTACTTGTTTTACAAGAAAAAATTATCCAAAAAAATTTTTTTTTTCTCAACTTCACTCTGTATCCCGCACACACCATGTATAGGCAGAGGGAACCTCGTGTTAAGACACTCCGTTCCACTTTCTGCCGAATTCTATAGGCATTGTAGAGGCCGTGTTTAGTGGCAGAACTCAACGCCGCGACATTAAAAAATAATAATAATAAATATTAAATTAAAAATACAAGAAAAATATAAATATTTAATTATTTCTTTCCAAAACGAAATATCAAGCTCTACGTTTCATACAAGTGTTGTTAAACGACGACTTTGATGATACGAACGATTGCGTTTTCTATAGATCACAAGGCGAGTCATGGTGAATAATTACAGGTTTTTTTTTAATAAGTGGACACGTTCAGAACCGGTACGCCTGCCCTTGAACTGAACAGCATCTCAATATCCGGTTTTACTTATTTCTCTTAATATGTACTTTGATGACGTTTTAAAAATAGTATATACATAAGTACAATATCATTTTAAATATATTTTATTTATTTACATTGATTAATTCAAAATTAACTAAAAATCACCTTTAACTAATCTTATTACTTATGTAGAGACATAGAGATATAAGCATAGAGCAGTTTTCCTGCTCTACAAATTAAAATATCGAATACAAAAATGTTTATGATTATTAAATATGAAAATAAATAGGCATAATATAATAATAATTTAAAAATATACAAACTATTGGCAATAGCGGAACAAAGTTTTCAGCTTTCGTCGGTTATGGTATCAGAGAAAGGAAGTTCTTTCCGATAAGAGTCGTTTTAAGCAGTACTGCCTTTTGCGTCCGGTTCTTGACCCAGCAGTTAAGCGATGGCCTCTCGAGATGTTGGTCGAGACTTTTCGCTATGGAACCGTTAACTTAAAAGACATTGGTAATACCAATTTGGTACAATGATAGTAGGATCGACAGTTTGCATCGACATGGCATTAATTAAAAGCACCTCTGGGTCAAGTCTAAATCTATCTATATATATAAAATCGAAAGGTCACTCACTCATCACGAAATCTCAGAAACTACATGTGCTAGGAATCTCAAATTTTGCATAGGAGTTACTTATAGGACGTAGGTGCTAGCTAAGACGGGAATTAGCAATATTCCACTTCTAAAGGGTTGTTTTTGGGGTCGAAAGTTTGTATGAAACTTCGTTACTACAAATGCTAGGAGTCTCAAATTTTGCATAGACGTCACTAGGACGTAGTCATGGAGACAGAAATTAATAATAACATAGTTCACGCGGGTGAAACCGCGAGCGGGCCGCTAGTATTTAGTATATTTTCCGCAATTATGAGATTTTCGTGAAAAATTAAATATTTTTTTTAAAATTTAAATTTCTAAATATAAAATAAACAAAATGGCTTTGTAGAATTCTTCTTTTTATTATAAGTAATACCTAGTATTCGTTAAATGCAAAATTATACAATCAATTAGATGTTTCTGCACTTTGCACTTATTGCAAGAAATTCAAGGTTAAGTGTTACAAGTAATCTAAGTCCATGCATGTGTAAAGATTACAGAAAGTATTGGGATTCTTGCTATACGTGATATTAGTGGAACTTAAAATTCTATCTGTCCAGAAACTCCGCCGGAATTCTAGACTGCGTGTTCTGTGGCGGATCTTAACGCCGCGGTTTATCTTGCCAGAGCGGGAAAATTTCAATAATTCAATTTTTACAAATGAGGATCGAATTCACAGCCATTGTATGAACCGCGGTGGTGTCAATTATGAAAATTTTCAAATATTGTAGTGAAAGTATTACAATTTTACTTGTGTTAAATGAAATAAGGTTAAAACAACACCATTTGCAGAACACTAAATAAATATATAAATATTCATCTATCATTATATTTAATTTGAGTGCGAGAATAATTTTATGAATGCACTTAAAAGGAAACTTAAAACGACCCCATTAGCTTTGATATTCAAACTTTCCTAGCACTAACGATCTCTGCGCGCATTTAAATTCAATTTTAAAGAAGGATTTGAATAGCAAAGGTCATTAAAATTTGTCTGTCAAAGAAAGCCTAATTAATTTTTATAACTAAATCTATAAAATATTTATAATAAAACTATAGAATTTTAAAACCATTACAAATCTTTTAATAATTTTGAATAGGACCTATGAAACTTAATATATCTGTTAAAATAACAGTCTAATATTCCACTTAAAAGTTAAACATCTTTAATATCGAAAGTAATTTCATGAAATAATTAAAGTTTCTCCACTTTCAACTTTGAATACAATTTATAAACACTGTAAAGTACCTATAGACAATATATACTTAGTATGGCCTTAATGTGACCTATAGATAATATTATAAAATTACATATTTGTAATATTAAGGCCATTCGCGCAAGGGCACAAGTGTGTGACTGTAAACACGACTGGTTGTGGGTTCGATCCCCAGTCGAGGAAATATTAATAATATTTAATATTTAATGAACAAAGTCTTAACGCTAGGTTCCCATTGCCTACCCTCCTGTGTGTGGGATATTGATTTTTTTATTTTATTTAGTAATAAAATATACATAGTTCTAACTTGTCAATAAACTTATAATAAGTAATAAAAATATATTTCTTATTAAAGTTAACATAAACATTTATATACGTGCTAATAGAATCGTAAAAACGAATAACACTTCGAACAAGACCAGTAGTACATGATATCGTGTGTAAAATGATAAGAATGATTGTAAATATGAAAATCGTTAATAGCTGCGATATTGTTTAAATCTTGTTTCGATTATTTTCTTTGTCTTCCTATCACTATATTAAGCTAGGCAGTGAGAAAGAACTTATAAAGTACTTCACTTAGCTCTTTTCTTTCTCACTATATGTAACTAGAGTGATAAAACATTTTGAATTTGAACCCACAACTATTGAATATATATCAGTTACGTATTAACTGGGTCATAGCTTCGTTATTTACTATATTATCATTATATTATTATTTACCTATAAATCCAAATCTTTCGATACGTAAAGTAAGTAATTAATAATAATATTTTATATATTGCCAGGACGCCCCAGGCATTTTTTTTCATTGTCTAGATATTGTATAGAATATCTGAATTATACATATAAAATTTCATAAAAATCGGTCAAGCCATTTTGGAGGAGTATGGCAACTAAGCTTAAAATGTAGTGAATCCACATTTTTCCTGGAGAAAGCTAGCATACCTAAAACATAAAAAGTTCTACAGAAAAGAACAAACGAGAAAGGTAAAATTTTCCAATTCCCATCTAGTTAATCTAATGGCAAAAGGAATGGCAAATGTCAACCCATCGCCATTCCGTTTGTAGTGCGCACGCGCAAGGGAACCGACCAATTTGTTGAAAGCCGTATCAATTTGCTTTAGAAAGTGAGTAGATGGTGCCGCGGCCTCGCCTATGTAAGTAGACATTTTGCAAAAATGCTCTTGATTTTGGTCAATATAATTGTACTAGCGGCCCGCTTGCGGCTTCGCCCGCTTGAATTACGTTATTATTCATTTCTGTCTCCATGAGTGCCTACGTCCTATAAGTGACATCAATGTAAAATTTGAGACTCCTAGCATTTGTAGTAACGAAGTTTCATAC
>JAEBDU010000001.1:6069254-6308278 GCA_016802625.1 Heliconius numata | reverse complement strand
AAAAAATACAGTCGAATTGATAACCTCCTTTTCTTACAGAAGTCGGTTAAAAATAAAAAGATTTGATTTTTTTTTAAGTTTTTAAAAGTTGCCATATTTTAAAATGTGTATTTACAATAATATAATACTCACTTACCCAACTAACTATTGTCGTCTAAAGCTAATGTTTGTGTTAAATTTTAACACAATCCGTTGGTAATAACTGGTTTTAGAGTGGAGTCTGCAACAAAATAATTTACAAACATATGTGACCCAAATATATTAATTGTTAAAGCTAGTAAAGATGACAGACACATAGAAAAACATGAATAGGTCTATATATTATATATATATGGAGAAGTGTTATATAATTGAGTTTGTTTGTAATTGCTTAGAGGTTTTGTTAAATGCTGCTTTGATGATAAATTAACAACATTAAGAAAATAAAAGTCGGTACGTATGTATGTATATCTAATATCTCGTTGATATTTAAAATATAGAAAACAATACCAACATTACTGATGACACTATATTACATTACACTAGTTTTGTTATTAAATTACGCTAATTTTCATTAAATCTAACTTAGAATTAGCAAAGATGTAAGCAAAACCAATGACCAAGAATAGATGCATAAAAAGCCTTAGAAGAATAAAATAAATAAAATAATTTTGTCAACGATTTCAAATTATTTCAAATTGTCCAAGTTTATGAAAGATGAAAATAATTACCAAGTTTCTTAAGAAATGCTAAAGGCCAGCTACATGTTGCCGCAGACAAACGGTTATTGTGTTCAATTTAAATAATTGGTGTCTTACTTCCTTTATTACATAGCAGTTTGTTTAAGCGCGTGTATAGATTAGTGTTTGTTGGACATTTACATACAAATATTTTAAGTTTATCTCTTAGACATGACCGTAGGAAAAGATGGGACCGGGTGGGAAAGGTCCATGACCACCCCAGAAATTTTACTAATAAAAAAAATTGCCCAAAAAAAAATAAAAAAACACCTTTACACATATCATTTTTACATATCCGTGCAAAGCTAAAATCCAGGCCAACCCCAGAAAATATCTCTAGTAGAAGTAATATTATTTGAAGCATTTGTTAAAAAAATATATAAAAATTGACAATTGCTAATTTTGCTTAATATCTACAAAACTAAATTAACCTATTTCCATACATTATAATGGATTTTATTATATCTGTTTTATTATAGTACAAATAAAAGGCACTGTCGAATTACAGCAGAACCTTATGAATATATATTTTTTTTCAATTTCTTGATAGGTATATATGAACTAAATGTTAACACGTTACTAAAACAATAATAATGCAAATAATTAATATCTATAATAATTAAAATAATTATCATTTAAAAATACACAGAGATAGTGTCAGGGATGCGATAAACGTTTAATTACGAAAATAATACATGTCGAAAACTATATAGATAAGCTCTATGACCCACAAACTAAATCTATATTTGTACGACGACTTTCCACTTAATTGAAATGTCCATACAAATATGTATATAGACTAACTGATAAATGGATTTAGGGCTCTTTAATAATATTTGCTTAGACACCTTAAACTAATATTTTGTCAAATAATATGAGTAAACAAACGTTAATTAAATTTCAATCTGTCGCACAGCCTTCTTAAAGTTTAATAAAAGAATATGGGAAACAAAACCTTTTAGTAAGAACCTAATCATTTTTCGGGAAAAAAAAAACTAATTCAAATACAAAAGTCAAATTATTTCAAATAATAATTATAATAATCATCATCATCATCAGCCTGTCCTCGTCCACTGCTGGACATAGGCCTCTCCAATGGCAAGCCACTGAGCTCGATCTTCAGCTCTTCGCATCCAGCCGTTGCCAGCAACTTTGCGGATATCGTCGACCCTTCGAGCTGGAGGACGTCCTACATTACGCTTGCCGAGGCTTGGTCTCCAAACAATAATAACATAATAAAAACCAATATATTTTTAACTTATAGACCGCATACAATATTGTATTTATACAAGTAACTAGCGGCAGCTTTGATTACGCGCGTGAAATAATAATGAACCGTGGCTTCTTAATGTATTCATTTCTATTGAGTTCAAATGCACTTTTACTGTTATCTTTAATACGACAATGAAACAAGTTAATAATATAACAGTACAAAGAGTAATTTTTAATACTAATTTAGAAATAAATAGCTACCTTCAATTTTATTATATAAAACTCCTCAGGTACCTACTAAAAGAGTAGATTGCCAGACAAACGTTCAGCCGAAACCACATGTACATAGGTTCCTTTGGATGTGTTGAGAAGCGGCAAAAGAGATTTTACATTTTACATATACATATTATAGGAAATTACATAACAATCAAATTAAAACTTTGCATAATTTAATAAGAGTGTATTATAAATTCGGAAAAAAAAGTCTCATGTTTCATTCAAATCAAAATTTACATATTCATTCATTATTTGGACATTAAACCGTCACGGCTAGTAAATCGGGCGAGTTGAGTCCACGAACTGCGTGTCGTGGTGGTGGTGGTGGTGCTCTCTGGTGACTGGTCGTTACGTGTGAGGAATGTGATACCTCGGAGCTTACATATTTCGGGTGTCGTAATTGACGCGTGGACCTCGAGAGGTCGGTTACCTTTGTCATTTTATTTTACATTGGTATTGTTTGTTTGTACAGAAATGTCTTCCTGTATGGACCTTTCTGTTGAAGGTCAGGTTTTATTGTAAATTCAATGGTTGTAAATTCAAGTGACAATGAAAAGTAGTTTACTTTATTCCCTCGAATTCATGGTCCTGGGAGTTCCAGTAAACGAAACGCTGCGTTGAGTTCCACTTTTCCACTCGAAATGTCTCAAATTTGGAACTTCTGGGCGGAGTATGACACAATGGTTTTATGCCCATCTTTAATGCAAAACTAAAAGAAGCGTTAAAAATTATTAATTAACATGCATATAATAAAACAAATTCATTCCTCTTTTTCCAATTTGAGTAAATAAATGTTTAATTCAGTAATTACTTGGTAATGGTAGTCGAGCCAGCTATTGAAATTGTAACAAGGTGTAACAGCGTCGCAACTCAGGTCAAGGACCTCAGATATTACCACATTTATTATTCAATTAATAAATGTTCTAGAAAAGTATAAAGCTTTATAAGAGGTATCAAATTGTAGTACTTAGAATTGAAAATATTCATGTAAAATTCTTAAGCTATGTTCATACAGTTTTTATTCAATTATGCGCAAGAACACATCGAGAACAACAACGCATTGCGGAAAAATAATAATAATAGAGTCATTCGTGTGATTCTATTATTAATTCTCATCAGAAGTCTCTTCCTCTCTACTTATTTTATGAATTCTTTACTAATAATAATACTTGTAGCATCTGCTAAAAAAAACTAATTTTTAAACATTAAAAAAAAGAAGCGGTACTTGAACTTACTTACCTTTTTAATCTCAAATGGTTTTTCCTCGGTACTGTGTTAGTACATAGTACGTAAGATATAATGTATAACTTTTGTATTTAGTCTCTTAGTAGTAGCTAGTAGAACGATGTCATAATTAATAAATTAATTGAGTAAT
Organism: Heliconius numata; assembly: GCA_016802625.1. Lineage (NCBI taxonomy): Eukaryota > Metazoa > Arthropoda > Insecta > Lepidoptera > Nymphalidae > Heliconius > Heliconius numata. The sequence goes on along the minus strand of JAEBDU010000001.1, from coordinate 6,304,696 downwards.
TATTAAAACAAACATTCTTATCTTATCATCACATTAAATAAAAATGGACTCTAGAATGGACTAATTTCCTTTGAAATCAATTAATTAAAACACTAATATTTATATATTTGTTAACAAACATCAAATAAAATAAATAAGTACTTACACTTACAAAAATTTTAAATTTAGCTTAGTAGAAAGTTACTATGAAAGTTACTATTAAAAAACTACTCCAACACTTATGAACTAATATAATAAGATACTGAACTAATATATAAGAGGGAATATTAAGATATTCATTTTTAATGCTTCTTTTTTATTATTTTTCAAGATACTTTTGTTTCTAATACTTCTTTTCAAATATAGCAATATGCATAGATTCCAGTGCAAATGGTTCAGTTTCCCAACTAAATGAAAAGATATCAAAATTAAATACATACATAATTTAGTGATAAATAGTACATAGTAAAATATACTACGTATACTCAATCACTATATCTATTGACAAAATAAAAGGAGAGTTCTTTGACCGACCAACAATAGAATTCCGGGTAGCAACTTTATAGCACACCTAGGTAATTACTGTGGCTTGCTTTATATATACATATAAAGAAATATATATATTTTACTGTACTCATAATTTTAAAAATGTGTATTTTTAAAAGGAAACTCAAAAACATTAATTAGGATTGATTTGTATCAAAATCAACATCAATTAGGTTTACATATACACCGTTACTTATAGAGCAATAATAACCAATCTAAAATAAATTTTGAGAAAGTAAAGATTGAAGATACGTACAATATTTGCATGCAGATAAGTTATATAAGGCACAATTCTCGGTCGCTTACTTGTAATTTCATGTTAAAATAGATTTGCTATCGGATCACCACGATTCATGAAGCGTGAGAAAGCCACTACCGCGATTATAGTCGGATGCTTTCTTCGTGATCTTATAGGTTTAGTTTTGACATTCCGTATTACCGTACAAAATGGTTGATTGATTGGCGTACTTTCGTTTGTGTTACATTAGATTTTATTCTCACTTCTCTAAGTGTTAGTAGTTAGTTGGTTTTAACAAGGCTTACAACTTCTCGCATTATATCTAGTGCCTTTAGGCTTTTGAAAGTGCCTCTTCTTATTTGGGATAACCATACTTCTTTGAAGTTATACGGAACCCAAAAACATTTTTCATTCGGCTCAGCTATCGGTGGATATGAAAGATTGGGTAGGACAGGCGATGGCGCGTCGAACTTAATTGCCGTGGTATTTGCTCGGTCCGCCGCTCAGTTCGTTCTGCGCCGCCACAGTGGTTACGTCGTTAGCGCGCTGATTGTGCTGATCGCTGTAAAAAGTATGGCAGCCTCGTCGTGAGTGACCTTCTGACGTTGAGTGCCGATGGCAGAATGGCTGAGGAAACTGAGCAATGCGACTCTATCAACTCCTGGGAGCTCAACGGTCTGAATTCCTTGGACCTGTGGGACTATACTGTCGAGCTGGAATGTCTGCAAGGAACTGAAGGTTAGTTGGCAGGTTCATAAAGGAAAGGAACATTGCTGCTATTACTGGATAATTCGTTATGGATGATGGTATCTGCGAATTAAATCATGGAATTCAATATTCTTAGACACTTTTACCATAACAATTTTCTTTCGATTGTAATTTCCGACATTCTCATACTACAAATTACTTTTCTATGCAACTTAATAATCAATTTCAAAATCCATTTAAAATTCCAAAGTCCCATAATTGGTTCTGTTACTCTACCACCACCACCTTTTGTATCGTGATTACTAATTTCTATGCTCATATTTTTTATGGAGAGTTATATAAAAAATAGTAAGTACTGATTTAAAATTCAATTAGTTAACAGTTTTTATTACAGTATTTTGCACATATCCAAAATTAAAACAAAAAAAACAAGTAAATAGGTATACGTGTATGTACGCTACAGATAATCAAATGCAACGTTTATCTATCGTTCCGGCGACGGCAACCAGTTATCTTTTTTTATCGATAATCGAGCTATTGTCTTATGATTACATGTTTTCACCCTCAACACTTATCTTCACGCAAAGTTCCCATAAAAAAAGCAATAAAGTAATTAATATTACGAGACTAAACAAGTAGATTGTATAAACTATAGACAGACTAAGTTTAACCTTCCATCTCATTTCCTTACGTCTCTTACACAATCTTGTAAATTAATGTAAAAGTGAGTAAGTAAGTAAATTTTATAAAACTATGGGCCATTAAATATTTGCTTACTTATAACAGTTACTTCACATTTCAGAATTGAAATAACAGCGTTAAGTTAAAACCGCGCCGTCTTGAATTAAGCAACCACCTTTTTCATACTTATTTTATATTTATTGACCAATTGGTTTTGCGTAAATTTTGTTTGTTGTGTCATTTAAGTAAATATATTAACATGAGTTGCATGTTAATTGATATGAAGAACTTTGGAACGGTAGCTCATTTGAATTTTAAAGTACTTAAGTATGTATTTAAAACGTCTAGAAACAAGTAATCTTTGATTGTTTCCATGTTTTTAAATGAAATATTGACTTCTGTATATAGTGTAAACAATGTATGTAGAAAAACCATTATAGTCACTAACTTAAAAAAGTACTTAACTCATTTACAAGTCTAACAGGTTTTTATTATAAACTTCCTTAAAAAATATAATTATTATTCTGCGTACAAAATGTAAACAAAAGTATTTGTTTTAAAATGTATTTCAATAATAAACTAATTTAAATTTACTAAAACAGTAAACAGATTAAATAGCATGGAAAAATTAAAATCCATTGTCTCATTATTATCAACTTTTTAACGATCTGTTACTATCTAGAGTGGTCACCAGGATGTATAATTACTCATATCGATATATCATTAACATGTCATTACTTAATATATTTATTTTAAAACAATTTAGAATTTAGACTTTTCAAACAAACTTCTCTGGTTTCATAATTTCATTAAATTTACACATATCTATTTTGTTAAATAAACTCGAGGTTACAACGCAAAATTTTGTTTAACCAACCATACTGAAACGTTACAAAAACATAATGACTAACAGAATTAAATATAATTATAAATGAACAAAAATCGCTAAGAGTTTTTTTTATAAGTTTTTAATATACCTACTGGTTTATGCATCTTATAGGATATTTAAAATAGAAAATTAGTTTCTTCGAAGACTTAAGCCTTGTTTCAATTATGGTGACTTAACCTCCTGGCCGTTCCTCTTAATTACTATCAATATAAAAACATTCAGTGCTGAGTGGTTGAAGATATATCCTTTTTAAAACCAAAACCACTCAAGTTTTACATATTCACCTATATACTTCCCATATCCATGCCATCAATTTAGACATGCACCATGCTCCAAAACCCTCGTCGTGAATTATTATTGATGCGTCATACATTTGTTAATTTCAACGCTCATTGGCCAATTGAAATTAATAGTATGTATCCTAATTATTGTCTTTTAGCTTCTTAATACTTGTACGTAATACTTTGCCTTGTATTTTTAATATGTGGTAAATACATTAAAGCGAATGCATACAAAAAAAAATTTTTTTTCATTAAACGTAATTTAAAATATGATGACTTCCTACATCGTTATTAATAAACAATATAATATAAGTAAATAAAAATATTTCCTTTTGAATATATACAAGCCAGTTGGCACATTGAGGCCAGTCGTGGCGCAGAGGCTGAAGAGACTGTAAAGGAGTTTTACTACTAAACGCAAGTCTTATCGCTAGATTCCCTCAGTCTATCCTGCTGTGTGCGGGATACAGCGTGAAGCTGATTTATTTTTAATTTATTTATTTATTGTATATATTTTACGTCGGTCATCTGATTATGTCATCTGAACGAAATAATATGCAAGTTATTAAACATGCAATTTGAATAAGTCAATGAAATATAAGTAAGCATTAGAATTTTCTTATTCAAATATGATAAATAGTGATTGTAGAAAAAAATATAATTATAATTAACTATTTCTCTAACTTTCATATAATTAATTAATTTATTAAAATAAATTCTTAAAGACAATTTGACGTTACTCACTGAACGAGATGCGTAACAGTTATGAGAAAATTTATAATACAGAAATTTTTATTGGTACATCTAGAGATTTTCTAGGGAGAGTCTTAAGTTTATTTTCAAACAGATCTTTGGTGTAAAGGTTCTGTTAAATTTTGCAGGTAACATTTTTTGTTAGTTAAAACTTGGAGATGGGCACCAGACTATTCTGGAGTGAACACGGCTCATAAAGCTCCGTACCCCATGCCCATGGATAAATTCCACGTCTAATTTAAAAAAAACATGAAAAATAGAGGAACCTAACGTTACAATTGAATGGTTTAAAAAGATAATAGAATTATATAAAAATAATTAAATGCCTAGTAAAATGTAAATGATGTCACTAGAAACTTTCTTGTGGTAATAGGTAATCAAAAAGTAGTCTGAATAAGACTTTCAATTTTAGATCATCAATAACTTACGTAACGAAATGAAAAGAAAAGAAAAAATTATAACAAAGAATAACATAATATCTCATCAGTTTATTTTCATTAATCTCTTTGCTTGTCAAATTACTATATTACTTTTGCTAGGCTTTATAGATAGGTACAGCTAAGTATATTTTAAAATTATTTCTTATAATAAACGTTTATATAATTTTTTATAATGGCCTTTAATGCAAATTTAAAAATATTTCTCATCTGTAAATAAATGATGAATATTATGTAATCTTGTAGCTTGTTTGCCAAATGTCATTGAACGATGTCTAGGCCCACAAACTCACTCTCACGTCAATATTATTCGGGACACTAGCAGAGTGAACTTGCATCACGATCGACCAAAGTGCATATCCAAATGTGTATTTTCGACCAAATAAAAAGATATTATAAATCACAGCATTTGTGTACATCACGTGAACCGAAGGTCCACCGAGGCTGACCCAGCCTAATTCACTAGAACACAGTATCGATGATACTGGAGGAAGATCAGGGAAAACGCATGAGGCATATATGAAGAGTTTGAGGCGAAAGTTCTCTCCTGCTATCCCACAACGTAAAACGCGCGAAGCCAAAAAAATAGCGTTAGTGCTAAGTGAACAAATTGTCGATTACGAGCTAAGTGTTCTATAACGTTATAACTGGATTTAATTATATTATCCATCATTAATATTATATACCTACCAGCTACCTACATACAGCTTTATTACCCAAGCAACTAACTTAATCATTAGACTAAGTAATGTGGGCTTATGTAACGTGATAATTATGTTATATTTTAATTTTTCTTTAATAACACGTATAAGAATGGCAAGTTATACTATTATGCACGCAAACTAAGTGTTATCTCACACAGCACGCTATATTTTCACACAAAAATGAATGTACTATGTAGGTGGAAAAATTCACACATGTTGGAATAATTTAACGACAGATTCTCATTCGTAGAAATTATATAGCATAAATTATTATCAAACGAGGAAGTATATAGTAAGTTTTTATTGTATTAAAATGAATTCACTAGCAGCCTTATTTAAAATTTGTAATGAGCACTTAACTGCCATAATTAAATGTACTGAGACTCTAAAACCAGTCAAAGTTAGGTAGGCTGCTCATTTAGAAAAAAAAACGGGTATTTCCTAGACTCTTCAAGATCATACCATCTACAAACGCTATTACAGTTTACGGTCGAACAAGCTAAATTTATAACTAGCTTTGTTTCACTATTCATTGACCTTATTTTTTGAATATACTTGAAATTTAAAGTTTAATTCTGCAAGGTTGGCAACGCGGTGTACGTTTGCCTTTCACGATGGTATCTTGGCCGACATGCCAGGCTTTGTGAAGACTTGAGAGACAAGGCAGCCAGCTATGTGTCATGCGTTACTCTCGAAACGAAGCGGACCACGTGACTGCTACGCGTCTTGCGTCACGCTGAGGTTATTATCCATTCTTCATCTGAACAAGCGTTGGCGCAATCGACCGGCGCTTTTACAACCGCCTCTAGACCACGACCGTGATTACTAACATTACAGAATAAACAAGAAATGGCTGCCTTGAATGAATTTTGACATAATAGCCACGCAATTGGTTAAAAAAAATATAGTTTAAAATCTAAGCTATTAGTTTCATATTTATAACGCACTAGCGGCCCGCCCGCGGCTTCGCCTGCGTGAACTATGTTATTATTAATTTCTGTCTCCATGAGTACCTACGTCCTATAAGTGACGTACATGCAAAATTTGAGACTCCTAGCATTTGTAGTAACGAAGTTTCGTACAAACTTTCAACCCCAAACACAACCCCTTAGAAGTCAAATATTGCAAATTCCCGTCTTAGGGAGCACCTATGTCCTATAAATAACTCCCATGCAAAATTTGAGATTCCTAGCACATGTAGTTTCTGAGATTTCGTGATGAGTGAGTGACCTTTCGATTTTATATATATAGATTATATTAATGAAATAATATAAGTGACTGCAATAGGTAGATATATGCATAAATTTGTATCGCCGATGTAGAATACGGAAACGAAACCTCTACAGTTTACTTGGAATTCAATAATGTTTCCTCTCATTATCGCCTGTCACACCACCACCACCACCAGCGCGCGGCGACGTGATAGCATCCGATGAGATAATTGCAACGTCGATTCCGTCCATCACCACTTTCCGCATAGCTCATTTTGCAGCATTTGCATAATTTATTACTTTCCCAACATTTATCTATGCTTAGAACTAACGAGAATACTTCGTTTCAGATTTGCAGCTCGCGGCTGAACTCGGCAAAACACTCTTGGAGCGAAATAAGGAGCTAGAAACTGCGTTGCGCCAACACCAAAATGTTATTGAAGACCAGGCACAAGAGATCGAGGTAAGAATTAACTGTTACGCTAGAAATATCGGTTTTAACACTTGAATTATAATAATTATTAATATAGTAAACTCAAAAACTGGGACTTATTAAAAAAATATATAAATACCTACATAAAATCATTATATATTGTTTTATATTTTATTTAAGAAATTGGACATTCCTATGAAAATTTCAATAATGTAACTTAAGTAGAAGTGTCTTAAGGGGACCGGAGTGTCTTATTCTGCTTCTCTGCTTATACGATATGTGCAGGATACAGCGTGATGCTAAATATATAAAAATAGATAACAATGGATTCCCTTTTTTTTGATTGATTGATGATACACAATTCACATGTAATTATTTATATTACAATATAATCTACATAGTATGTGTTACCATTATGTTTAACAGCGGTTATTATTCTAATGAGACTTAAAAAAATAGCTTTTTAAAAAAACAGATAAATAACATCAATTTATAATATAAATATCGACAATCATTCATCATCTAAAAATTATCTGTATGTTGTATTCCGCACAAAGCAGGGCAGGTAGAGGAAGGCTAGTGTCCCCATTTTCCGCCAATTGTTTCGGGGCACTGCGTGTTGAATGGCGGTACTCAACGCTGGGCTGTTATGCAATAAAAAAATATTTATTCACTGTTCTTAATTCCAGTACTTAACAAAGCAAACAGTAGCGTTGCGTGAAGTAAACGACTCAAGACTGAGAATCTACGAGCAACTTGAAGTGAGCATACAAGACTTGGAGCGCGCGAACCACAGGCTCGCGGTCGACCACGCCGCCGACAAGAAACACATTAAGACGTGAGTTCATTACCGTAACAAATAATATCTGTCATGTCTTCAAAGCTCAACGTATTGCTCTAATCATCAGGTTTTCTTTTCCATCATTTGTTGTTATATCGCAATATTTCTCTTCTACTTATTACTGTCACAATGTATGCACTATAATAATCTTACAATGACAAATATGGACGTCATTAACGTTCTTGTCGCTTACTCTCAATATAATTTCAAACGTATTTACTTTTCACCGCGTAAAAGAAGTGAAACTCACTCAATTAAATATGTTTCACAATTTCAGTTTATGCAGCACCATCGAAAGCTTGGAGAACAAATGTGAGGAGTTCCAAAAGACTGTGGACGATCTGAACGCGCAATTAGAAATCGTCAGACGGCGAGCAGAGAGGAAACCTGAAAGCGAAAAACCCAAAGAAAAAGAAATAAAACCTGCAGATACTGCGATACCAAACAATAAAAATGTTAATATCACACCACAAAAATCAGTGGCGCCTCTCCCAGAACTGACAAAAGAGGACGAGGATTTGCTGAGGTTAAGCGATGAGCTGAGAGAGAACAAAGTGGCTTTCGCCCAAGAGCAGAGAAGGGTAACGGAACTCGAAGAACAATTAGCATCGGTGATACAAGAGAACAATAGACTGCAGGAACAGCTGAGAAATTGGCATCAACGAGATGATGAGCCGAAATCAATGCACGAGGAACTCTCCATCCTTGAAGAAGTCAGGTAATTTTTTATTTATTACTTCCACGTGTAATAAAACACATAAAAATATCTTTAATGTAGTTTTTTATTATTAGATACTCCAAGATATAAGGTTTTATGTAGTAGATATATACAATTCAGTAAATATAAATAATTTCATGCTGTATAAAGTAAAATATCTACATGACGTTAAAATTAAACGATTTCAGACAAGGTCAACTCTGCATACGATGTCTACGAGGTATGGAGCGCGATGACATGTCCTCGATACTCGACGGAGACGACGACGACAGAAGCGCTATAAGTTCCATTATCCTCACTCCTGGCCAGCAAAGTCCCCGGGACGACCATGTCACTAGCAAACTTGTCAAATTTGATGTACGTATAATGATTTTTAGTATTTGCATCTTTAATTTCTATTCTATGCTTCCTTCTTTAGCCAATTCTGTAATTTAACAGTAGATATATGTCTGTAGCTCTTTGTACTAAATATTACTTTTACTAAACTATAACTATTAACTCACTATTTCGCCAGTACTTGCAACTTGTAACTTTACTAACCACTAACAATTTAGAATTATAATATTGGTATGCGACGATCGAGAACAGTCATCAAAGATGAAATATTTAAGGCGATTACTTAAGTGACCAACCGGAGAGCAGAGGTTGGTACAACCCCCTCTAAATTCTCACGAGAATGTTTTGATCGTTCTAGGCGACAAAACTATTCGAACTGCCCCTGATGTTGTTGATCACGCTTTGCATATGCATTATGAAGCGCATCTGCAGTAGTTTTCTTTGGATATATCGCATGTAGTCGAAGGTACGTCCATTACTGACACGTTATTAGACTAAGAGAATGCACGCTAATAAATCATTGGTGAAGGTGTTCTGTTCATCTGACGTGTTTAGTGTGACGTTAACTGTATTGAAGTCCGTTGAATGTCCGAGAAATATAATAGCTAACGATCTACTAATAGTTCATTAGGTATATGTGTTGATTTTGAATAATTACTAATCCAGCAACTAATATTGTGTGCATATCTCATTAACGTGTGCTTTTGTCAGCTAAATCGATTTTTAATTATGGTGGAGTAATGGGTGTATTTTTGACACGTAGCAAGTTTCATTTTTCACTTAACTCAATAAGTAATCCAGAGGAAAATCGCTCTTACCACATGTACATAAGGTAAATTACAAACAAAATTAAAAATCTTTTATCTCCATGTGTTTCTTAAATAACTATTAAAATAATAATATTTCAATAACAACAATATTCATCATATTTCGATATTATCTTAACTGACATCATTATGTCATTAAAAATTGTAACATCATCATAACTAGCCCCATCTGTGAGTGTCAAACGATCCAAAGGTTAAAATCATCTAATATATAATATAAAATTCTGAATATCGTTACAGAATGCCAAGGAAAAACTACTGCAAGGCATTTGGGCCAACAAAGAAGACGGCCATGATAATCCTTATAGGGAGCTGGTGCAGAAGTATGAGGCTCTGCTCGAAGTTCAGTTGTCGCAGGTAAAGAACGTAAGGAAAAATAAATCGAATTCTTTACCTGGCGCACAACAACAGTCTGGCCCCGTCTCGCTGCAAGATGAGTTGCAGACATCTGGCGATTACAGCCAATTCAGCGTTAAAGATACAGATGAGGAGAGCGGGCACGGCGAGGACGCTCATAAAGAAAACTGTCAACAAAATAAATCCGAATCTACATCGCGCAAGAAAATCATACAAACACCTGACTTCTCTGAAGCTGAAACGTCGAGCTCGGGCTTTTCAGACGAAACGAGCAACAAAGCCACTCAAACAGAACGCGAGAGACCAGGTTCTTTCTTGTGCACGATTGCCGATGGTGAAGATTATCGCTTTAGCATTTACGATGATGTCAGTCCGATGGACAGTCGATTCCGTAATAGGCCGGAATATCGTGTACTATTTAAGGAAATATTCACAATATTGAAAAAGGCAGCTGAAAACAAGGATGATGGAGAACAGCTACCCCTGTTAGATGATACCACCACAGGAAAGGTACCACCAGTAACACCCGCCACGGAGGAACCTCCAGGCAACTTCACTGATGATACACAGAGCGTTTTGTCGTCTGTGATGTCTGAACAATCGATTCCAGTATCTGATATCACTGCTCCGGAAACACCAACATTAAAGGAGAAGGAACAACCCATTGCGGAACCCGCAAAGAAGCAGGAACCTAAAGAAAACAAAGTGGTTAATAACAAAGAGAGCGAACCAGTAGTTGAGAGCGCCAGTGAGGTCCCAAAGCAACCAGAAAACAAAAAAGAAAAAGAAAAGGAAAAGGAAGAAGAAAAGGAGAAAGTGTTGACACCGCTGGTGCGCCAACCACTGGAATACATTGCAGCTACTAGAAAGAAGTCCAGACATCGCAATCGCAAACACAGCCAAGACCGACAGGGAGCTGATTCTCCTGTATTCCCATCACCACCCAAGATCGTCTACCAGAAATCATCGAACAAAAAGAGGAGAGACTACAGACCGATCGAAATTAGTCCTCTTGTCAAGACAGCCGAAAGTGATTGGAATGGCTCTACTCTTCAATTTTACAATAGGAACTTAAACTCCCCAACTCCAAGCGTTAGCGGCCGAACGGGTAAAGTCTACCAAGGTTGGAATTCGGAGACAGATTCCTGGGAAGTTAAACAGAGCACTGCGTCCCAGGAGATACACAAGTTGAGGAAATTGGAGTTATCTTACGCTGAAGTACTGAGAAACGCCGACAAGACCAAACCTAGGCGCAAGAAACATCAGTAATGTGTTTTTTATTCAACGACCCCCTCTCGTCCGGAGAGTCGAGTGATCAACCGCCATTTGTCATTGCCAACTGGACATTTTTAGTTTAAGAGGTTTTGTGATCTGCTAGCGTTACTTTAATTTGTACCAGAACCGTCAACGGTTGCCATATAATACGTTCTGATATAGTTGATTCTATAGTATATTCATATATAAATTACATACTATCCAAAATAGTCCCAAGATTTAATTTATTGTCGTATTTCACAAATATCTACCCTCCGAAATAAAGTAACGTAAAAAATGTTCTTCATAAAAAGAAACAACAATAATGCATTTATTTAAGAGACGAAAGTATATAATGGCTTAATATGAGATGTTAATTAATACTGAAAATTTTATTTGAAAATTTGAATCGAAATAATTATTTTATCGTTTAACTATTCCGTTGTTTACTTCAGTCACTATTTTAATTGTATATTATGTATTTGAATTGTGAACTTTAATTTGTAAATATTCTTTAAGTTAATTAATTTTATATTATAATTTGCCATGGTTTCCGCGTGTACTTTAATTCCTTATGGAATTGTATGCTGAATTTATTTAATGAGAATGGAGAAAGGTCGGAGGTATGAAATAAAAATTTGCATTGAATATTATCAGTTTTTCATTTCGTCTTTCAACTGCTAAATAAATAAAGACATCACGATGTTTATAAATACATACATAATTATAATTTAGTGGTACTTTTTACATGATTACTTTAGCAGTCACAGCGCCGGTTGTCGTGTCAACACACGAATTACAGTTAGTTGGTCCTACATCACATTACTCGTAAACAGAACATTGGAAGAAATCTTTATAGAGATAATTTAAAGATATTATATACATTATTATTATTACTAAGCCCGTTATTACTTCTGCATTATAATTTCATATTTCATACTATTTATACATATATTTCATTTGAAGCAGATGAAAATCACTATTAAGTATAGGTACAGGAGAATTTTTCAAAACGGTAAGTTACGAAGGTATAAAAAGCAATATTTTTACGAAACAAAGCGAAAACATTATATTTAGAAAGAATACACATTTAACTTTAATTTATCGTATTGATTGTTACTATAATAATATCATATTTAGTTAGGTACACAAACTGTAACAATGCTAAAGAATATTATACATTTATAACAAACAGAGCTATATAGAGAGATAAATTAAATTTAATAAAAAAAACATTATCTATACTTATACACTTCAATTTAATACATCATTTAAAACTTAAAATAAATCACTGCATTTTTATTACAAAAGTGGAAATAATATAATAAATAATAATTACTTTAAACTACCAACTTAACCATATATACTTAAAATTCCTTGAAAAACTCACCCATACATACATACAAGAATAACTAACATTACACATACACAGAATACACAACAAACTATCTTTAACTCTACAAGTAACAAATAAACAACCAACTAACAGTGTGTTCGCGTGTTACTCAAAACATGCATGGCTAGAGGTGACATTGTCATAATTTTTTTTAAATTTTTTAAAGCTCGTCGCACAAAATAAGACTTTTAGTGATCTTGTAACCACATTTTTTATCATTATATTTTTGAAAAAATCCTTACGCATTATTATTATTTTAATTATAAATTTCATTATATTAAAATTTCAATAATTATCATTGTAATAAAATACTAAAAATATAGATTAATTATTTGAGTAATCTCCTATCAGAGCAATATTTAACATTTTAAATAGTTTATTAATAATCCATTGAAGCTACATGACCGTAAAGTGGCGTAGAAGCCTCTGAACGAGACTATGTACACGCGCTCGTTGTGGACACGACTCCCACTTGGTAGGATGCATTATATTGATTTCCTTGCTTTGGTAAGGAGACAGCGCGGCGATGCGTAAAAAAGGCGGTGCGCGGGAAACGGTTCCCTCAGTTTACACTAGGCATATAGCGTAAAAATTTAAAAAAAAACCTATTCCTTCAAAATTCGAGTTTAGCGATAATCGCCTCTAACCGTGCATGTGTCCTTACTTTTCACTTATACTTTAGTGTATTATTTATTATTTTGCGCCTCAAGTTCACGTTCTACAATCTTGCGGTACTCGTCGAAGCCGCCCTCGATGGAGGTCACCGACCCGCCGCCGCACACCCACAACTCCTTGCACACCATACGGATCAGGCGCTCGTCGTGAGACACTAGGATTACACCACCCTGTATAACAAATATAATTTTATTTATATATGCTTAAGGTTATACAGATGCAGTGATATTTTATTATGTCACTTTACCATTTAAGACATTTTATTTCATGCTTCCATGCTCAAATGGAAGTAACTAAAATATATGTATAAGAACGCAAAACACATTGTGAGTGTCCAAGTACAGTGGTTGTCGAAATGATTAATGTGATATATTAAAGGTTTACCCTAGCCCTCTTCAATAAATAATCTATTCAATACAAGACTAATTTTTCACTCACAATCTGTATTTCCTGAGATTAGTGCTTTCTACAAAAAAAACTCTTTAGCTTTGTAATATTGGTACAGATACAGTAAATTTTGATTTTTTTAAAGTTGGGGACTCAAATCTTACTAAGAGAAATGTGTTTTCATTTATATCAGACTTTTCGAGATAGGCTTAAGCGTCATATTAGAATGTGTAACCTCTTTATTATTTCCATTTAATCATGCGGCTAATACAGTCCTAGTTCTTAATTATTAAATAAAATAATATAAAGAAAAGTTTTAACAAGGTTTGATTCTATATATAATAAGCAAATTATCACTATATAAGGTATAATTTAATTATGGTCTTTACTCACCGTATATTTATTGATACCTTTCCCCAAAGCCTCTATAGTTTCAATATCCAAGTGATTGGTAGGCTCGTCCAGTACTAAAAAGTTTGGATTCCCCATACACATTCTAGCGAAGGCAACCCTAGATTTCTGACCTCCGGACAAACTTGCAATGGTTTGTAGCGCTAGATCACCGCTCACACCGAAACTGCCGAGCTGTCTTCTGTATTCTTCTATTGTTTTACCTGGAATATTTGAATAAAATAAAAATAAAATAAAAATAAAAAAAATGTTTAAAAAAAATTAAAAAATATAATACAATACCTGGATAACTCCTCTGCAATAATTCCACAGAATTAACATTCATTTCCAACTGATCGACGTGGTGCTGCGAGAAATATCCAAATTTAAGACCCCGGTGTACACTGCGTATTCCACTTGAGGGTGAGAGGATGCCCATTATGATTTTGAGTAACGTCGTTTTACCCGCGCCGTTGTCACCAACCTGTTTACAAATGTTTTGTTTATTAAATAATTGGAATATAAAAAAAATCTATCAAAATGACATTGATGTCACTTTTTGAGTACTGGATGATATAAATTTTTTTTTACATTTTGAAAATTATTTATAATTATTAAAATTATTTATTATATAAAACCTTCCAAGTGTTCTCATCTAGCTACGTCGACGTATGAACAAGCTATAAGAATTTTGATTATGGGAACCCTCTAAATACCAGTTCATAATGTAAATTAACATCAAAAAACACATTCATATAATACAAAATAACAAACTACATAACACTCACTATGCATATCCTGGATTCAAGTGTAGCGCCAAGATTGACATTTGAAAATATAACTTTATCCTTTGAATAGTAGAAGCCCACTTCGTTAAGTTGCAGTATCGGAGGAGAGAGAGGCTCAGTTTCGGGAAACCGGAGTACAACGTCTATTTCCTTTTCAACTGGTTTTAATTCAGGTCTGTGAAATTAATAAAATATATTTTTGATGAATTGGGTTGTAGGTTCGATGATGGCGAAAGTAAAATATTTAATATTTTCATAGTTATCCTATCTGTCAAAGCGAAAGTTGTGAGTTCATTTCCCACCTGAGCGAATGAAAATAAAAATTAATTTCTTCGCTTTGTTAACACACTGTGGAAAATAGAGAACAGAGTGTTTATACACTAGACTCTCTTTGCCTATCCTGGTATGTGAAGTGCGTGATGCTAAGAACAAAATATAATTTTTACACAATAATTATCAGGTAAAAAATAAAAAATATAATATAAAAATTAACAAGTTAAGCGTAAGTAAGTGGAATTAACACACAGCTTAAACATGAAGCTAAAATAAATATCATATAAATATCCAAAACACACATACAACTTCTCCAACATCTTGATCTTGCTCTGCACGGAGGAGGCCCGGTTGGCGTTGTACCGGAACCGGTCGATGAACTCCTGCGTGTGTGCGCGGTGCTGCTGCTGTGCCTCGTACTCGCGCTGCTGGTTCTTGTGCTTCTCCGTTTTGGTCTTGTGGAACTGGTCATAGTTACCCCTGTGAGTGAAAGGGTTAATTAGGAAATGTTTAAAACTTTATATTAATATAAATGTTAGTTAAATAATATTTAATATGCGATTCTCACTCGAGGCAATAAAATAGTTATTTTTTTCATTTCTTCGCTCTAGTGTCGAGCGTGGCAAAAACGCGATGTTGAGTTCCGCTACTCAACACGCAATGACTTTAGAATTTACCGGTGGGGAGTGGAGTGTCTTAACACTAGGCTTACTCTGCCTAACCTGCTACATGTGGGATACACTGTGAAGCTGATAAAAAAATAATCTGTATATCAAATTGTTTAACTAAATTTTGATAAATATTTATATATGATCATATAAAGTGAGTGGATGACATGTCATGACATGACAGTCAATACCATTTTATATTAATAGTTTAAGAAATTATTTGGTATATAACTTTTAAAAGGATGAGAAACTTAAATCTTTTGAAGTTGTTCCAGTATTATATGATATTTCCAGTATTATATGTATTGTAGATATTTGTATTGAAATACATATTGAAAATCTACAGACACATGGAGTAAACAGAGAGAACTTATACATTAAGTTACAAAATTGTAATTGTTTATAGTTTTTTTATCATCTAGGTATATTATAAAATTTGCCATTAATCTGCCGAGTGACTGACAGACAACAACCAGTTAGAATTACACAAAACAATGAGCGGCGATGAGTTCCGCCACTTTTTTTTTTTTTTATAATGAATAGGCTTGCGTTTGACCGCATCAAGTCTGTTGAGATGCGATCTACGGTGGTGCACGCTTGCCTAATAGATACCTATTCACTCTGTTTTTGAAGACCCTCATATTGCAACACGCAATGAAGGTACAAAAATAATAAAATTACGTACAAAATTGTAAAGAAAATCAATCAATTACCTGTATGTATCAATCCTCTGTGTATGTAAATGCATTATATCAGTGGGCACTGTGTCCAAGAAGTTTCTGTCGTGTGACACAACTAGGAGCGTCGTCGGCCAGTTTTGTAGGTAATTCTCTAACCATATGATTGCTTTAATATCCAACATGTTAGTAGGTTCATCGAGGAGTAGGAGGTCTGGTCTGAAATGTATTATTTTTATCAGTTGATTTATTTATAATTTAATACAGAGTGTCTTAACACCAGGTTCCCTCTGCCTATCCTGCTGTATGCGGAATGCACCGTGCGCTGATTCTTTAAACAACTGTGGTTTTTGCTTGTAATAAACCACCCTTCTAGTTACTTTTACATAAAAAAACATAATACTTACTTAGAAAACAATGCTCTAGCAAGTGCCAATCTCATCCTCCAACCACCGGAGAATGTTTTAGTTGCTCTCGCTTGCATATCCGGTGTGAAACCCAAACCGCTTAGTATAATGGATGCCCTCGCCGGGGCCTTATCTGCTTCTATGTTTTCTAACTGTGCATATACTTCACTTAGTTCCGTTGATAGGTTTGTGTCTGTTGATCTGAAATATGTTATTAGAATTACATAATCATATGTAATAATAATAATAACTCTTTATTGTACACCCAAGAAAAGACACAAAAATACAATAACATTATATAAATGTACAAAAGGCGGCCTTATTGCTTAATAGCAATTTCTGCCAGGCAACCTTAAGGCAGAGGACATAGCAAATTGAGATAGGGGTAGGGTGCAAAAAATATAACTAAGGGTAAACTAACTATGTACTGTTTACATAACAATTTTTGTACTAAAATTACTTACAAGTTAAAGTTTTTTATAAGTATACCTATATAAATATGTAGTTCGAATTTAGTTTTATGAAAAACCAGCCACCAAAAGTAACCCACTTACCCACTGTTGATAGCCACTGTAATCTCCTTCTCCCGCCTCAACAGACCCTCCCTCACTGTGTCACATTCTAGAACACTCTGTAACGCTATCGTGTTGTCACCGACCACTTCTTGTTCCACATGCAATATTGATATGTGGGATGGTATTTTCAATTGTTTACTTGATATCATTCGAAGCAACGTAGTTTTGCCTAGACCGTTACGACCTACGAGGCCGTATCGTCTACCGAAAGCTAGAACTAAATCTGCGCCTTGTAATAGTACTCTGTAAAAAAAAGAAAAAAAGTTATGTAAGTATTTTTTTTTCTTTATGCTGTATTGGGTATGTAGCACAGTAGGCAGAGGGAACCTAGTGCAAGGACACTTTCGTTTCCCACTTCCCATCGAATTTTAGAGACATTTTGTAGAAAGGCAGAATTATTATTATTATTAATGCTGCCTTTTGTCTTATTACCAGAGGGAGCAAATGAAATATTAAATAGTTTATTTTATCGATTTAGAATCAACCCCAGAACAATCTTGTTCACAATCACACGCTGTGGCACTGCTCGGCATTGCCTAATTACATTTATTTAATTTATTTAATACACAAACCCACATATATCGGGGTAGGCATAGAGAACATATTATCTAATGTTAATATCTTATAAGTATAATCATTAAGTAAATATCTTGATGTTCAATTTAATCATAACTCATAATTGAATATCTATAAGTTCAATAAATATATTATACTAGCGGACGCACGCAGCTTCGCCTGCTCATTTGCACCCTTAGGGGTGAATTCAAGTAAACCATGAAACACGTGTTCACTGAATTATTTTTAAGAATCTCAATATCATATTTTATAAATATCAGTGGTGATACAAAGATTTTTCCATACAAACTTTCAACCCCTTATTTACACCCCGAGGGAATTAAAATATACCGCGAAACATGTGTTATATACATTGATATATTTCTATGAGTCTAAGTTTCAAATTTTATATAAATAAATAGCCTTTTCAAATAAAGAATCCCTAAATATTAAAATTAGATTGAGTGTATCAATTAAATACAAACCATTTTGCCCTTGCTCCCTAAATTGTTATTGTAAAATATTTAATTTGGATTTCTTGTCTGGTGGAATTCAACAATACACTTTGTCTTACTAGTGGGAAAGGAAATGAAAATAATTAATTTTCCCAAGTACAAATTGAAACCATTACCATCATATTCCTAGTAGAAATTATTTATAAAAATAATAACTAACCTGTCTCCATAAGCAATGTCAAAGTTTTCAATCCTTATATCCTGAGTTCTATTTGTCCCCTTCGCCTCAAGTTTGCTATCCTTTTTAGACGTAACTTGTGATGCTGTAGCACTTTGTAACACGGGTGCAGTGATGGGAACCTTTGAATCCTTTTGCTTTTCTTTTTTTTGTTGTAATTTAGCTTCAGCCTTTTCTAATTTCTTTGCATCTACTTTCTAAAATGTAATAAAAATATATATTTTAAAGAGCTAAATTTGAAATTGTGGGCAGTAATTGTTTTGAAACTTAAAAAACCTTACAAATATAAATAATATATTTTTAAAATTAATTCTTAAAGGGTGCGGAAAAGACGGTCAAAGTTTCTATGACAATAATAGATCCCAGTTGAGTTTTTTGCCGGCTATAGCCAGCATTTGAGTATATTCAATAAAATTACCTCCAGACTCAGTGTTAGCTTTATGATTATTCAATGATTCAAAAGTTCTTATAAAAGTCTATTTGAATAAAGAATAATTTGAACTTATAACTTGTTAGATCAAAATATAGAAACTTTAAATTTTGCAGTCCTAGAAATTTTTCTTTGCAAAATTGCCATGTGCAAAAGATGGTGGTTTATAAATAAATACAAAAAGTATTTATACATGATATCACCTACAGAAAATGTATAGGAAAGTATAAGAAAGACAAAATTTCTAACAGTATATATTTCTTTAGCTTTACTCTTTATCCCACATATCTGGTAGGCACAGAGAAACCACTGCCATTACACTCCATTCTCCACTTCCCCCCTGAATTTGAAACATTATAATATGTTAAGATCTCAATGATGCACTTTATCTTAATAGAGCAAGTCAATGAAAGTTTGGGTTGAACCTACAATCATCCATCATTAACAGTCAAGACCCTCATCACTATGCCACAATGATCTCTTAATATTTAATGTATATGACTTAAACAATGATTACAACTTACTAAGGTATCATCTCTTGTGGGCATCCATATACTTTTTACTTCTTCAGTATCATTTGTAGTTACTGTCATAGATGCCATATGTATTGGCTCATTTAATATTTTTCTTGGCCCATTACTATTATTTACCTTTTCTGGTTGTAACATACTTAATAACTGTTGACATATTTCTCTACAAACATAATATGATTATAAAAATTATAGGAGTCTTTTAATATACAACATATTCTAAACTGAAATTTTATTGATATATTTGAGGTTTACCTTATATCTTCTTCAGATTTCTCAGAAATACCTTGTAAGACTTCACCTACGGCTTCGTAAACTTCTTCAGTATCCTCGAATTCTCCTGCACTATTGTCCAATATGTCTAAAAAGAACAAAATACATTTCAATAGTTACACTTTATTAAAGTTACTATGTAATATATTATGAACAACTGTTTTATATAATTTTTAAAGTTATACGTAACCAGTTTTTGTTTCAGTAAAAATAATAATAAAGATTTATATTTTATAACCTCATAAACCATACCTTCAACATATTTTTGTAATTCTTCATCAATTAAAGGAAATTGGCTTTTAATAAAATCACCACAACTAGCCATTTTAACTGAAATGCGCTTGGCTATAACCAAGAAATGCGTAAAATTATTTTTATCATTTATTTATAAAAAATTACAAGCTAGTATATGTTCCTTGATTACAAGTATGAAATCCGATGTCACATTGAGCAACGTCAATGAACAGTTTACATTTCACAGATTAGATATAAAATATTAATTATAGATTATTATATTAATTATATTAAGATATAAACAATGTCATTTCTATTAAAATTATAAATATTAAATAAAAACATTACAAAAGTTACCGTAAAATGGGATGGATCGAAACGTTTTTAAACTTTAAGTTACTTTTTAACGATGCCCCCCACTTTAAATATAAAAGAAGTCTTCTAGTGCATAATAGTATACAGTCGGCCTAGTATTTAATATATAAGTTATGTTCCTTGGTCGTGGCGCAGGGGTACAAAGTGTGACTGTATACGCGACCGATTGTGAGTTCAATGCCCACTAGATGAAATGAAATATTTATTTACATTTACATTTCTTTGCTCTGGTGACAAGGCAGAGCGCGGCGTTGAGTTCATCTACTCAAAACGTTATGCCTCCAAAATTCGACAGCAAGTAGCGAACAGTGTGTTAACACTAGGTTCTCTCTGCCTACTCTGCTGTGTGCGGGATAGAGCGAAGTGAAGCTGATTTAATTTAATTTCTTTATTATAAAATAGTAGATTTACTAACGTAATTCATTGAATGTTATAATTGAAAAAACCTGATTTTGTGTCTATTCACTACGTAACTTCTATTCGCCCCAATTATCCGATACATATTAACTAATACAAAAAGAAAAAAAATATAAATTTCCACGCTTGTTGTTTGTTTGTTTTCTCTTTTATTATAAATAAATATATATATATATATATATAAAATAATTTTTCGTTAAACTATTTTGAAAGTATATTTTTTGTTAAAAGTCTGTACCGCATGGTATTTCAATATCTGTGTAATAAATATTTAGCCTGTGGTTTTCAAAACAGAGTGTACCAACCAAAGAGGTTTCTCTACCTTTTTTATAGGTACCAACTTTAGATCCCGCCGCTACGCAAATTGTATAGAAAAGTGAATATTCTATTATGAAATATTTAGAAAAATAATTAACTATGGCGGTTTTATACGGTTATAAACGATATGAAAAATCATTAGGATTACTTACTACAAGATTTGTGTCATTGTTACAAAAAGCAAAAGACGGAGTTTTGGATTTGAAAATCGTAAGTTGTACATAATGCTTCTATTGGTTGCCGTGTCAGTTTGCGCACGAAAATAAAACTATTTGAATTTATATTTGTAAAACATGTCTTTGTTTTAGGCTACAGATTTATTGGCTGTTAGACAAAAAAGAAGAATATATGATATTACTAATGTGTTGGAAGGTATAGGTTTAATAGAGAAGAGTAGTAAAAATAGTATACAATGGAAGTAAGTAATTAAGGATAATAAATAATAGTATACCTAACACACCCATAAAGGAAATAAATGTTGCTAATTGCTAATTAATGACAATTAACAGGGGAGCGGGGCCTGACGGCAACACAACTGCAATTGGGAGAAAAGTTAATTTACTAAGAAAACAAATATCACTATTGGATGAACATGAAGAACTATTAGACAAGTATGTATATTATATTTACTACATTTAAAAACCAACAAAAAATAATTAATATTTGTTATGGAAAATGATTAATGTTTTTAACATTTTAGGCAAAAACACTGGATAGAACAAAGTATTAAAAACATTTTGGATGACCCAGACAATGAAGAACTAACTTTTGTAACAGAAAATGATATTAGGAAATGCTTAGGTGACAGCCAAATCTTGGTTTTAGAAGCACCTCTTGGGACTGATTTAGATGTAGGAGTTACTCCTGATAAGGTATGGTGTATATCATATAATATTATTTCACACTTTGATTCATCTATCTTCCTACTACAAATAATATGTAAATATATTATTACTATATCATCTTTTTTGGTTAATTTTGAATTAACAGCTTTATAAGACCAGATTAGCATGCAATCCCCACTGCCAGGACATTGTTATGGGCTTGGCACCTGTATGGTGCCTATAGAATATTAGGAAGATAAGTGATGTGTCCAGGATGGTGCAGCTTTTTGAACTATTGCACATTGGTTACCCAGGAATAAAATAATAATAGTAAAAAAAAGTACTAAAATAATATCTGCATAACTATACACAGCTAAATTCAGGACAACCGTAACTAGTCAACTGTCCTGTTTCCACTACTTAACATGCAATTTCTTGAATGCTGATAAAAAGTGGAACAGTGTTTCAACAGTTAAGTTCCTTGCCTACCCTGCAATATACAGTATAGAGTGTAGAGATAAAAAAATATTGCATTTTCATTTTCCAACAACAAAAATATGTGATATATTTTTTCAGATAAATCTTTCTACTAACATTCTAAATGTTTTATTTTTTAACTACATAATTGAACTATTTCAGTTTTTTTTACTTACAGGATACTGATAATGAATACCAATATTGTTTACATGTGAAATCAAATGAAGCCATTGGGGCAATTTTGTTATGTGATGCAGATAAGGAGAAAGTAAGTATAAGTATTTATAGTAAAAAAAGCAAATAAAAGATATTTAGGTACTTATTAAATCCAATTATACTAGTAATATAAATGTGGGTGGTTTTTGAGGATGTATTTAATGTAATCTGGCTAAATATAACCATGAGTCTATGACTTATAAGCTAGCATAGCTAAGTGTGGGTTGCTAGACTTATATAAATTATGATCAGAGATATTTGGCCAATTAAAACATTACATATTGAGGTAAAAAGTGTTTTTGAATGTTGCCGTATGTAGGAAGAAGTTTAAGGGTATATGTAAAACTGTTCCCTCTTGGTTCCATCACTTGACAAGCAATGTCTTACAATCATTATACAAATGTCATGCTTAAGAAAGTTTTATTACAACTATTTTTATCCTTTTTTCAGTCATTAAGTGATGAAAGTATGGATCAAGAAGTGCAAAGTTATACAGAAAATGAAGATAATAGTATGTTCATAGATTCTGGTGAGTAAACATATAATTCTACACAAGTAAAATCTTAATAGATATCAAATAACTTTAATAAAGGAAAGAGAAGAAAAATTAAATGTTTTAACTTTTCGTCTCATATAAGACATTAGCTGTAAAAATATTTTGCCCTGGGCGCGAGTTAAGCTCGCTACGCCATTGGTTATGGGTTCGATCCCAACTCGTGATGAAATATTTATTTAAATTTATATTTCCATTTCTTCACTCCAGTGTCAAGACAAAGCGTGGCGTGGTTCTGCCTATCTTTTTCTACAATGCCTCCAGGATTCGGCAGAAAGTGGGGAATGGAGTGTCTTAACACTAGGTTCCCTCTGCCTACCCTGCTGTGTGCGGGATATAGCGTGAAGCTGATTTTGATTTTTAACTACTTATTCAACTTTGTTCTTTTATTATGACATTCAAATTTATTTTCAGATTACCTTATCAGGTTGAGTCCACCAGTAACAACACAAGACTTTTACTTCTCACTACAAGAATCTGAGGGTTTATGCGATTTATTTGATATCCCCTTAAAATAAAATATTTTATTATACATACAGTTAATTCACATCATTTATACAAACTCAAAAATGTATTTTTTTTTATATTATATGAATTTAGTGTATGTGAATATAAAAAGATTTTTTTTGTATTATCTAAATTTTTTTTCTATTGAGAATATAGCGTTTACAAAGTTTTTTTTAATTAAGTAATTGGTGTTGATAAAACATTATAAAGTTTATTTTATTAGACTAGCTGTTGACTATTATAGCATGCAATCAATGTAATTAAAAGAACTCTTTATTAAGAGCCTGTCTAACATAATATATACATGTTATAAAAAGTAAATCATGTCATATAAGTTATATTAAAAGTTTTATAAGAAATAAAAGACTTAATATTATAATTGTAAACTGTTTTATTTCTTAATTTTTGGTTTCGGAACAAATCTATCTAAAACTCCAAAGGACTGTTTTGGTCCACTTTCTTTTTCAGGTGCGTTAAGTAATTTCTTCGCTTCTATGGCTTGGTTGATATATTCCTGTGAAATAACAATTAAAATTCAATATTTCATATAAACAATTGAGTGTCTTGAAGTGTCTGATTGCAAACATGACGGCTGTGGGATTGATTACCACTCGAGGGAGTGGATTATTTTCATTTCAAAATATTTTTTTACTATTAGGGTGATAAGACGACGTAAAATACTATAAAACTAAATAAAGTAATACTAGCTAATATTGCAGCAAATTGTTTTAGAATACTGTTATTTAGATTTAGTCATTCAGATAAATGATCTGTAATGATGAAATATTTTGTTTTTGTCAAGTGGCTAAAAATTTTGTTGCAGTTTAACGGAGTTAACCTTTGTTGTTCATTAAAGTTGTTATTAATACACATTATAATTTTGAGTGATGTATATTTTTTTATAATTAACATTTTTCAAAAATTTCGGTTGGAGGCTTTGTGCAGCAAATGGCTGATTAATTCTAATATGTTAGTTATAGTAACTCAATTACCTTTCTTGCAACATCCTTTATTATTTTTTTCCTTGCAATATTTGTTTTTCCTTTCTTCTTGAGCCTTGGTGTAAAGTCAACTTTCTTAGGTTTTAGATACTGAAACAAAAGTTGAAAATTAATTAATTAAAAATCTTACACCGTTTTATAAACTTTACACCTAAAAAAGTGTGTAATTATTTATTATTATTAATAATTTTTATAATTATTTATAAAAAATTTTTATTTATAATATATTATAATTTTTTATTTATATATTTTTTTATAGTCCGACATGAACTTCCTAACGTTGTCATTCCTTGGAAGGTTTCCAACAGACGCGATTTCGACTTAAAATTTTTATGTTTTCTAAACATAATATTTTTTTTGATCTTAAGTCTTAATGTTGACACAACTTAAAACATGTTAAAAACCAATATAGTTAGTTATAAATGGAGATTAGCCATAGCTTAAAAAATACAACCAACAATATAATATCTGTCAGTCAGTTCTTCATTTGTGGCGTTTCGAGCGTGCCTGCTGAATTCGCCAACATTCGATGAATGGAAAACTCACGAAGGAAATTGATCGATAAAAAAGAGATAACACTTATAGAATACATGTAAAAAAAGGATCCATATAATATCTTAACCATACCAATAGATTCTTTCTGGCCGCCAATTTGTCTTTTAATGAAGTCACATCAACTTCCATAACATCGAACGGATTGAGGGTAATAAGTTCCGGAGGTATTTTATCAAGTAACGCTTTAACTTCCGCCTCTTTTCTTTGTGTCTTGTTTTGGAATGGATTACTTTCGAGCGCATCAAAGTTTGGTTCACCGCTACCTGTAAAACACATTGAATTAAAAATATGAGATTTTTTTTGTGTTATTTATTTTGATAGTAAAATATAATTGGCTGTAAAGTCGGTTTACGGACAATAATTTTACGTGATAATGTCATAATCATGTTGTAAGATGAAGAAAAGATATACTAAGAAATACTAATATATTTTATAATAAAATAGAATATGTATGTTACCTGGTACAATAATACTTGTGAATCCACGATTAGTGCCTATTCCCAATACATCTTCAAATGGACAGAATTTAAAGTTATTTATCGATTTCCCCATTCTGTGCCTAAGGTATGGTTTGTTAGTTGTTTGTGAACAGCAATTGCTGAAAAAGACAATAAAATTACTTATTGAGATAATTGCGAAGATATGTTGTCGAGGGGTAGAACACTGTCAAAACTACACTCTTTATTACTAGATTGTGGAAATTACAGTAATTTATTTCGTTCTGTGGACATCGAACCCACAACCATATACACATTCAGAAAATAATGAAGACAGAATTGAGAGAACTGGAACTAACCCGATAAGAATATATGAGTTAATTGGCAAAAGTGCTTGATGTCATAAAAGGCGCAGATTCGAATCACGTTACGTCCAAATTTTCTTATTACTAACAATTTTTTACCTATATATTTCAACCGTTTCCCCAAGGCCTACAGCGAGCATGTCTTTTTGTGAAAAATTCAAATCGACAGGAGCACTGCGCGTTTTATAATGCTGTACGGGTCCATCTAAATTCCTTATGTCCCATATTTTCATACTTCTGTCGACACCAGATGTCGCCATGTACCTAAAATGGTATTAAATGGTTGCAGTTGTAGTTATTGGTAAATATTCTGCTCCCCACTCATTGTTTTGCTTTGTTACCAAAGCAAAATATTAAAAATAGTTCATTTCCTCAAAGAGAATGAAAACCCGACTGTAGTGTTAGCGTTGAGGTCAGATGTGGTGCAAAGGCACAAATGTGCGACTGTAAGAGCAACAGGTTGTGTTGTGTTCGATTTCCCCTTGAGAAAATGAACTCTCAATCCAAGAGTCTTAATAGGAATGGGGTGACTCAGTTGCTAGGTTCCCTTTGCCTACTGTGCTATATGCTAGATCTATACAACAATATTAAACATAATAATATTATTAAAAACAAACGACATACATGCCCCCATTATCCACTGCGATGGCCGTCAAAGGTGTTTTATGGCATAATATTTTAGCTAAAGGGTCTTTTACTGTGGGCGACCATAAAGATACAACTCCTTTTGAATTACCCAAACATAATGTGGCATTGTATGGATTTTGAGTCATAACTGAACTCCGTCCCATGTGATTGTTGTAATGACCTACCACTTCACCTATGGAAATGTCCAACCATGACATAAAGCCATATTCATTCTGTAAAGGCAGGTTAAATTTAATTTATTTTTTTGGTTTTAAATGGTTATTGTATGTTGTGGATGTGCAGTAGGCAGAGAGTTAATGGAGTTATATTCTACGACGATATGATATAGTTACAATTTTTACATAAAATTTACAACATAAATAAATAATCATGGCTGCAAAAATCAGTTTCACGGTGTATCATGCATACAACAGGGTAAGTAGAGTGAACCTAGAGTTCGGACATTGCATTCCCAACTTTCTGCCGCAATCCGGAGGCTTTGCGTGATGAGTCGCGGGACTCAACGCCGCGCTTTACCTTGACACCAGAGTGAAGAAATGAAAATATAAATTTAAATGAATACTTCATTTTCTCTAGTGGAGATCAAACCCACAACCAGTCGCGTTTACTCCCTGGGCCACAACTGGCCTCTAATATCTTACTCCTCTAATAATTTCTGTTGTAGATATAGTAAATAGTATACTTTTTAACTATACTTTTTAAAGATAGACAATATAATGTCAAAACATTTTGTTTTATGTGAAGTGGCAGAATTCAATGCATTTAATATAAAATAATACATACAACAGCAGCTAGCAAGAAATGATATGGAAGAAATTCCATTCTTAATATCTTGTCCATTTTTTTAATACAATGAATCTCCATTCCTGTGTTGTCATAAATATATAGCCATTCTTTTTGGGCGGCGGCCATCATAGTCTCTATATGTAACCAACTAAAAACAAATAAATAAATAAAATAAAATAAAAATATATTCTTAAACTTATACTTTATTGCTTAGACAAAATATCAACTGCAGTTTTGGGTTTTAAACATTTTGAAAATGTTATTGCACACTAGAGAAGGTAACATATTTTATAAAACATAACTATTCAGAGTAGCAGGAATCCCCACCTCTTGGAAACCATCCTAACCAGCTACGTTGTGGTGATCTTTTTTATGTAATTAAAAAAAAACAAACAACATTTTTTTTAAAGTACACTTTAAGATTTTATTCCAAGCTAATCATAGAAAAATATTTTACAAAACAC
The DNA here is from genome assembly GCA_016802625.1 of Heliconius numata. Lineage (NCBI taxonomy): Eukaryota > Metazoa > Arthropoda > Insecta > Lepidoptera > Nymphalidae > Heliconius > Heliconius numata. The sequence goes on along the minus strand of JAEBDU010000001.1, from coordinate 6,276,609 downwards.
TTTAGTCTCTTTTAAAGCATTTAAGTATTAGTTACAAATTTTGCAAAAATAATAGGAGTATGAGATTTTTCTATATCTTTCTTACCTTATATCATGAATGGACTCCATAACATTAGTTTCAAAGTGTAATTTTTTAGTTACCCAATCAAATGCTGCTAAATGCCCTTTCTTGCTACCTAATAGCAAATGTCTACCATTCCTGGAATACTTGGCTTGGTAGGGACCAAAATCTAGGTTCAATTCAAATATTTTTGTAGCTGCTGTAATATCCACATTATCGGCTATTACTTTTTGTGTTATACTTGTTGTCCTGTGATCTTCATCAACTTCTAGAAACCTGAAGAGTTATTAAATAATAATACTGTATTTATGGTGACTTCAAATTAATGGTGCATTCAATTATTAATATTTGAACTTTATAATTTATGCTGTATATAGCATAGTAGACAAAGAAAACAAAGTGCCAATATACTCCATTCTCCAATATTGAACTAAATTTCAGATATTTTAGTTGAGCGCAGTTTTAATCACAGCAGGGTAATGAAGCCAAATATTCCCATTCCTATAACACTTTCCAATTATAAATATAGCAACCATCTATAATAGAAAATAAGACATGGAACAGGATAGTACTAACCCTTGATCTTCAGTTAAAAGAATATCAGCTCTCGCAGCCTGATTTTGAGCATACTTGTGCTTATTTTCTTTCTTTTTTAATTTGACAGCATATAGTGGATGTCTGACACCTTTGCCTGCATATCCTTCACCCCTTGAATGCTGTTCCAACTTAGCAGGATCAATTGGTGCTTTACCTTTAAACTTTTTCTTGACTTCATTTTTTGGTTGTTTAAATTGATTTTTCTTTATTTGAACATCTCTTATTTCCTACATAATCATTTTAAAATTTAATAAATATGTATAACATTTATTGATTTAATAATTAATAGTCGATGGTTCTCACTATTTTGTGTATTATTTTCTGTATCAAGATAGTTGTGTCATTTGCAATTTCAAAATGTACAAAATTCATAAATGGTATCTGAGCCAAGTAACCGATTGAATTGACGAGATCCGATGATTGAATTGAAACGTGATTGAATATTTAAATTATATTTTACTAAAATTGTATTGTGCATTTTCAAATAATTAAATCGTATGCTGGTGGAAATGCAGACCAAGTAAATTTACTTTCAACGTAATTACCTTATTTTTTTGTTTTTTTATTAAATGTGATGTTGATCCAATTTTAAAAACCTCTACATTTTGTTGATTTTGATGTTCACTATTATTTTCAACATCGTAGTATCTATTCTGAAAAAGGATATACATTAAGTTGAAACTGTGTTGTTTTAATTCGAATTATTAATTTAATAAAAATTAATTGTTCTTACCACAATCTTTTCATTCATGTTTTAAATGTTTTAGTTTTTGTCAGATATGTAGAAACATGGGCACATGTTAATCAACAAATGACGTTGACAGATGAATATGACATTGACATTGATTAATAATAATCGTAAAATGTTTCTTGTGTCATTGCTCACAGACTATTTATAGACGATCAAATTGTATCCGGATCTTAAGCTATGATTACACAATACAACTTTTAGGGTTACTTATGATTACAAAATACATCATAAATTACATGTGGACTAGTAATTGCACGTAGGACTCTGATTTAAAAGACATATTAAAGACATAAATGATTAACCATTGTATTTTAAAATTTTCGTATACGTAGAGTAAATTTTGTTAGTAGTTTATTCTTAAGATTTTTTTTCTGCTAATATAGATTGGGAAAATGGTAAAGAAAGGATAAAAAAATATACTACAAATTAAAAAGGCTGACCTTAGCATTTTATATATAAATTTAGACTTGAATTACAATTTTTTATCTTGACACCAATTACGATTTTTTTATATATTTTATGATCATGTCTAAGATAATAAAAAAATAGGGATAGATTGTAAAATTTTTATTTTATGATTTACGATTAGAATGTTTATGTTGAGGTTCAAAGGTTATTCAAATTAATTCCAATGAAAAATTACAGTATGTCAGTATTTATTATTTTTATTCTTTTTAACAACACATACTCAATATTTTACAGAAACGTATATGACAATCAGAGTAGTAACATAGTAATAGGTTTAATATTTAAATGCGAATATAATTAATAATTATTGATCAGTGTACCGATGCGATATTAGAGTGTAATTGAAGATTAGTTACAAATTATTCAACACAATATTTAGCTTCGCATATTTAATGACAAAAAAAACAATAATAGCACTGTATTAAGCGCTTTAAAATAAACAATGCAAAATAACGCTAACCCGTCTCGATTTGAGCTATCACATCCTTAAAGGTAACAATAAATAAGTAACATGTAACATAATCACAGCAATCGAACATTGGCTAACAAAGAAATTCTTAATTTACTCCTAATTTGGTTATCAATTAATGACTGAATTATTTAACTTACTTGATCTAATGAGATCACGTTATTATCTAATATAAATAAGAACGTCGTCAAGACGTGGCAACTATGTATTCACAATTTATTTACAAACTGACTAGAGCCTTCTAAAAGTTTTTTTATTTTCGTTTCTTTATTCTTATACAGATAATAGTCTTAATACGTCAGCGGTCGAGTGCTCTTGCAGAAGCATTTGGCACATTCCCAATATGAACATAAACGTATCGAGTAATTATTATAATCTTATTAAGTTTTCGCTCAGTAAAATGATTTTTTTCTCTATACACCGACTACTCGGGCTGTAGCCTGGTGACTTTAACATAATACCTAATTAATGAAATACGTACATATTTACATGTTAGATCCCGTTCGCTGTGAAAGTTGGGCTAAAATCACTTATATGTAATTGTATAAACTTTTCCTAATATTAACTTATTGTAAGCATATATGAGTAACAGTGTTTAAAATTCATTTTATTTAATTTTATGTCCATCTTAATAATTAATAATAGTCGAATCGGTTAGTGATGTCTTAAAGAAGTCACACATCGTATACAACGGTTTATAAAATAGACATCATTATCTAAATAGAACACAATCTCCGTTCCCTTCGTACGGGCAACACTGTACACTAACATATCGTTCACTGTATTCGATTTGACATTTGTGTCAACAGTCTTAACAGGTATAACTTTGGTAAATAGCTAAATTATCCCAGGGATTTGTTTAAGCTCCGCCGAACACAATCGGTGATATTTATTGGGATCACTGTCGTTCCTTATCGGCGGCGCTGGGTGACTCTTAAATCGGTGTTGGCAGCACTGTAAAGTCCTGAAGCGCATTTTTAACTGTTTCATAAATGGGCCGGTTTTCATCTGGACAGTATCCTTCAGGAGAGCACAGAGTTTGTAGCTTAGTTAGATACGAGTCAAAGTTTTCGTGAGCAGGTTTCACGCCTGGTCCTGGAGGTGGGGGAGCACCTGGTGTGCCAGGAGCTGTTGGCGGAGGGGCAGTTCCACCACCGGGAATCTTGACATGCTCTAACAGCGTTATCACATTGTTGCGAAGACTTTCGTAGTAATCGCTAAAATTACTCGTCCTCTGCATGATCATTTGGTTTTCCTGGAAAGATTGAGACGCTTAAATTTTCAGATTTCAAGTCGTATCTTAAAATATTTTGGGACTTTATATTTTTTAAATTTTGGAGTAATGGCTCATTTTTTGAGTGTCTTTTATGTCAAAGTAAGTGAATGGTACTCACAAGTGCATGTGATGTTAGTAGCACTCAAAGTTGGAGCTTTGGAGCCATGTTTGTACGATCTACGTTGTCAGACAAAGATATAGTAAATTTTGGATACTGAGTAACAAAGTTATGAAGGATAACGTATAAAGACAACTGAGAATATTGCTTAAGTGACAGCTATTCCTAAAATATTTCCACTTACTCTTTCCCCATGGCTGAGATGAGTCTCCATTGCATTAATATCTGACTTTAAACGCATCATTTGTGATTCAACTTTTGCATTTTCACGCTGTAATTCGGTAATCTCTTGTTCTAGTGTCATTAGATCTTCTCCACCACCAGTCTGCATATTTATCTCCATACCTATGAAAATATTTCTTTAGTGATATTTTATTCATATCTTATCTAGTCATAGCATACTAATGATTGCACAGTATTACCTAATATGTTATAATTTGCATGCGTCTTACATTACATTTCATTACATTCATATACGAAACATAAATTTATTTAAGGTTAAATAAAAAATTAGAACACATTGAGAATATTCTTACCCGAGTATGGTTTGGGATAGAGTGGTGTAATGTCATCAGGGTATTTCGGCTTCTTTGGTTGTGGTGTAGGCGTCGTGGCTCCAGCCACCGGGCACCCGGAGAGAGAACGATGGGTTAAGAATGATCCATTTATATGTCCCGACCCATCACATCCTGGTGTTGGGCAGTTTACACCATCAAACTTTATTGCGGATGCCGCCGCTGCGACTGCTGCCTTGTGCTGCTCCACAGTACCCCCACTCTCGAGTACTCGCATTTTGTTACGATTTGCTATCGGACACCCTGAAGCACTATAAGAATAACATTTTGTTATAAGATAAGTATAAGATAAGTATAGCTTACTTTAAAATTTTGTTTCTTATCAATTTTTACATATCAGAAATTCGGAAACTTTATAATTAGTAAGTGAGTCGTCAATTGTTTTTCTTATGGCTAATATGCATGCGTACTTCATTCGAATAGCTTCTCATTGCTCATATTGAACCTTACCTTCGGTGTGATAGGAATTTTCCTGTGGCATGTCCAGATCCGTCACAGCCCGGTATTGGGCATCTAAGCAGCGTGCAAATATCGAGGAAATGATTGTAAATAAGTAATCATTATATTTTAAAATATTTGTTCCTTTTTGTTGTAATTACATTTTATATTTTATTTAATTTTACACTATTACGTGCGTTTTAGTAACATAAACACCAATAGCCGTTGTATATAGAAAAGTCGAATTTCCTAATAGAAAATCCGAGCACATCAGATTAAGCAAGATATTTGTCGACAAATACAAAATTAACATGGACTTAATGTCCAAACAGCAGTGACATCGCACCAAATATGTTTACTCACCTAAGGGGCTCGGAATCCTGGCCGTCTCTCGGCTTGCTTTTGGGCTTATTAGCTCTAGGGCAGCCAGATAGAGACCGGTGTGAGGAGTAATTGCCGGTCACGTGACCGGAGCCGTCGCAGCCGGGCGTAGGACACTTGAGTTCTTGCGAATGGGGCTGGAGCTGCGAGCGGTCGGCGCGCGGACAACCCGACAGGCTGCACATATACAAACTGCTTACAATGGCGTGCCGATGTAACGTATGGCAACTTACTATATATGTATGTATTTGTACTTGTACTTATATGACGAATCTAGGCACGTCTAATGTTGATCGTTCTTGTTGTGCAATTGCAAATGCGCGCAAACGTTACGTAAGACTGACTGGCTGTGCTAATTACAATGAGGTCGAAATTTTTATTTCGTTTTGTTTCTATTAATAGATCTATAATAAAAGAATTTAGTTTGTCTTGTTTATCCAAGGACTATAGAATGTATATTTTATGTTACTTATGTTTCCCTATAAATTATCACAAAAACAAAAAGCTAGAGGCCATGCTCGTATGAAAAATTTGAATTAGACAAGAATGATACGTATATTTTTCTGATCATCAAATTATAAGAAGCACATAATATTTTAAAATCATAATTATTAGGAATTCTTTTTGTTTTATATGCCCGCACTTATCTAATAAAAAAAAAATAGTATTACTTTTCTACAATCTGAAATCAATACAAACACTAAACAGGCAAGTTACATTTTGACTTTTCTGTAAATATTTATTAAACTGCAGTCAACTTGGTAAAGAGTTCTTCTCAAGTAAAAGTACTTTCAGTGGAGATAAAAATAACCGGAAGTGTGAAGCATCTGTTGAGTTTCATGAGCTGGTTTGCATTTCTGTACTATAATTAGCGCCAAGTTTATAAGTTTTAAGTCTCAAGACGTTTGCTATAAATCGATGTCAAAATATTTTCTATTTACGATATTTATTCTTTTGTCAAGTTCGGACTCACCCTGAGAGAATACACATAAAATAAAATGAATAAACGTTGTTAGGACCAATTGTCAAATTAAAACACATCTCTATGTTAGTGTGGTCATGCTGTTAGTTCACAAGGAAACCTCGGGCGCAGTCAATTGACGACGGAAATACTAAAAGTGGGTAGTGATCAAACTGCCACACCGACTGGTGCATTATATTGTATTGCAAACACTATCTATGCACATTGCACAAACATCGCCGCTTGCCTGCGGTGAGTGGCGAAATTCCCAGAAACGTGACCGGAGCCATCGCAGCTCTCCACGGGACACTGGATGAGCTCTCTCGTGTCCCGTAGCCGGTAACACGTCTTTCCGTATATGTCGTCACGGTGATAACTATCGCAAATATACAAAATAATAAAACAAAACATAACAAAAAAAAATAAGCAAACGTAATTGTATTTGTTATGGATGGAGCTAATTACACAATTCAATTTCCGCCTACATTTAATCGTTGAAGTGTTTATTCGAGTGTCATTAAGTCATCAACCTAACGCGTTGTATGTAGTATAAAAAAAACTATTGTAAACTAAACTGTTTTACACAATTGATGTTTATGTAAATGTAATATTATATTTACTAAAATATTCGCACGAGTATTAAACATGTTTGAGATATATAATATAAGATTGTTTACAAACGATATTTATTAGTTAATTATTGTATTTCAATCTCACCTGTTTCGTCGCATAGTTGATATTCTGGCACGTTTAACGCGTGTATCTTATCTCTATTTATGTAGAGCGGCGTGCGCGCGCGCCGCCACCGGTATATTTAGACTGATCCATTGAGTGCGACTTCGCTATGAGATACTCGTACTCGTACATACGAACGTACGTACGTTTCAAATGCCATTACTTTATTTACATTTTATTTGAATATCGTTCATATATTATTTGTATTATTTAGTTCTATATTGTCGGGTATTTTCGTGTATATGCATATCAAAACTAGTACATAAAATGTATTACTATTTATTTATTTTTCATGTTTAACAAATTCATATAGCAACACTATAACAGTGACTGGAATAAGCGTGGGTTATTTTTATATGAGCGATTTATTCTTTTATAACATTTTATATCTAGTTCAGTCGATACCTTTTCTTATGTATAGGTAATTTCATATATTTTTTAAACGATTTTAAACGATTACTTGCTATCGATAAGGTTAGAACAATACGTAATAAGAATTATACCGGAAAAAGCGTTGATTGATAATAGTTTATCGGTCGTGACTGATTTGAAAACATCTAGTTTAATAAATTACAAAAACAACTGTTACCTACTATTCTTTGTTTTATAACATGATAAACTTTCATTATATCGTTGTATCACTAACTGAATAGACGAACAAATATTGCAGCATTTAGATAGAAAAGTACCTAATTTTATTTTATGAAGTCTGAAATTATTTAAATTCGAGGTCATGGCGTAGGGGTACAAAGAGTGACTGTAAATGCGACTGGTTGTGGGTTCAATTCCCACTCGAAGAAATGAAGTATTTATTTCAATTTATGTTTCCATTTCTTCGCTTTGTTGAGTTCCTCCACTCAACATTTATCACTTACAACAAAAAATAAGTTTTTTCTAGTTCACTTTTGTACATCCAATATAATATTCACCTGCTATCCTTAGGCTTGTCGTGGGGCGCGTGCGGCGGGGGCATGTAGCACGGGGGCGAGTATGGGGGCGCGTGCGGCGGGTACGCGGGGGGCGGGGGGTACGCGCCGCACTGGTACTGGTACCCGCCGTAGCCCGCCGCCGCTGCTGCTGCCGCGTAGTCGGGCTGGGCCAGCCCGTAGCCAGCTACGGGGTGCGGGCTCACTCCGCCGTAGCCTGGGGTGATATTTGATGTTGTTAAGTTATACAGTAAGTTCGATGAATTATGGCTATTTTGAAGTTAGCTGCGGATGGCTGCGCAGATGTTCAGCAAACTTAACTTCAGGGCGGCCACGACTCGTGGACCGTATCTATTGTATTTGAACCATCATGGCCATTTAATGTCACTAACAGAATTATACTCTGGTGACCAGACACTTCATAATCAAACCTAACTGTTCTCTACTTTCCGCATAAATTTGATATTGATATTGCATGTTGAGTGGCGAAACTTAATATTGTAATCTATCTTATCAAAGTAAGAGCAATTAACTGACTCTACCTCTATTGAGCATAAGCTGATAAATTGCAATATACCAAACAAATCTGTTAAAACACCCGTGTTAATTACAGAAAAAATTACTAATTAATAATTTAAATTTACTAATTATTTTATTAAGCATTAAAATCTATTTGTGTGAAATTTAACAAAAGCATTAAAAATAAAAATAAAAAATAAACTGTGACAAGTTTTAATTAATACGCCTTTGTTTCCACGTGAGCGTGTGTAACCGCACGCTACCAGGGAGCAGGGACACCAAGACGCCTGCCGACCAGGATTAGCAATGTAGCGTGTGCGGTGCTCAATGCTAGCGGGAGTCATTAGCGCGGTCGCTTTTAATTTGTACACCGTGTTTTATGGCACGCTGCTACACGCCTTGTACTTTGTACCGTATTTCGGTATAGGGGAGAAGAGGCCTTGTGGATATTTGGAAATTGATAAAATTTCCATCCATGACTTCCTTTTCCAAACATAATTAATTTATATTATTATACTAAATTATGTATTATTATTGACTTACCGGCGGTGTCTCGATGATAAGCTTCTAAGTAGGGATGGCTTCCTCCACTATCAGGTGTTGATTCTCGGCTGTACGAAACACCACCGGGAAAACTTCTACTGTTAACAAATTTAGATATTGTATAGGTGTTTTTCGGTAATATATATTCGATATATAGGGATGTAATGTTACAAATTGCCTCACCTATGTGGTAAACGGGACACGCTAAGGTCGAGAGTCTGGCCTTGTGGACTTGGAACTTGGGGGCTGGCGGTGAGCTGAGGCGAAGCACCCGGCTGCGGGCTGCTTCGGGCTCCGCCCCCACTGCCCCCACCGGCACTCGTGTATACCGGTGATGCATATGGACCCTGTTGCATAAATGGGCTTCATTAAATACGGATAAGTTACAAGAGCCAGGTGATTTAATTAATTCAAAATCGGATCATGATAAAGTAATCGCGATCTAAGTCCAAGTACTAATAAAAATTTAAAGCGTTATATATTTTTATGCGTTACTAATATAATATTCATTTTGATTACAATTTCGCTAATTCTCACCTGTGGACTACCACTAGATGTGGAAAGATCTATGGCTGGACGTGGATCACGAGGATCTCTTGGCGTAGGGCTGCGTGGTCGTTGCGCTTGTGCAGCTGCTATCTTCACTGAAAGATTGATTGCAGAAAAACCGGGCGGAACGCCCGGCCCCATTGCGCTGACGCCCACACCGCCTACTCCACTTGCTTCGTAATGGTACATTGGTCTAAACGAAAAAGCCCGAAAGTCTAATCAGTGTACGCTCTTGATTTCTAATATTCGCGAATCATGATCGATTTAATTGTATAACATATTTTCTAGTAAATTTATTAAATGTCCCGTTTACCACATGAAGACGTATGTTTTAAGGGTAATAATATTTAAATTAAATACGTTTACGTACCTAGGATAAATAGGGCCGGAGTTAGTCTCTTGTTCAGATTGGTCTGTTTTCATAGGTGTTGGTAGATGGGGATCATGATACCGTTCTTCTTCCCAGCCGTAAGGCCTTTGCGGACATTGTGCGGGATCGTAGCGCTCGAAGGCCGGTGCACCTTCGTAGCACCGCGCCTCGTACCCATATCGAGTCTCATTCATTTGACTACGGCAAAAATTTACCATATAAATATAAATTTAAATATATAATGTAAATATATACTTTGGATTCTTTTCTAAGTTATCTGGATCACGGAAAATAACGTTCGTAATATACCTGTAAGACCGTACGTGGTCATCCGGTGGTCGCTCGTACGGCGATCGCTGGTCTGGCGGCGCGCCGTAGCCGGCGTGGCGCGTCTCCATGCCGGGGGAGTCGCGCTCGGGCTCGGCGGCCTCACGCTTCGGCACCAGCAGTTCGGGGGCCTCGCGCTTCACCGGAGGACTCCGCGGCGACGCCGCTGGCACTCTCTCGCGTTCTCTCGACGCGCTTACTTCAGTCGGAGTGGACACCGGTACAGGCGGGACAGTTACCAGTGTTGACGCTGGTGCTGGTAATTGCACTATACAAACCAAAAAACATAAATTTCAATAAAATTATATTTTGATCTTTAAAAAATTCTAATTCAGAGTGATAAACTAAAATTGTTGTGTTATTTTCTTGTTTTCTTAAAGAATATAATTATAAGAAATATTTACAACAGTATTTTCACGTATCATCGCGTAATACTGTACCTGGTGGTCTACCTCTTTGTGATCGAGCAGCGGCTTTTCTAGCAGCGGCTGTAGGGCAGCCAGATAAGGATCTATGTGTACTGCGATTGGAGCTGACGTGGCCTCGACCGTTGCACCCAGGCGTCGGACACTTTAAGATTGTCTCGTGCAACGCCAAAACTGTTTAAGTAATACCAATAATACGTCAGATTTCTTTAAAGAGTATTTTGGGAGGATTTTGAATACTATTATAAATATTAAGTAATTTTTGCCCGAATTGCCTAGCGCAGGATATATGTAGCGACTTATTGGTCCAGAATAAATTATACAACTGAAAGTATTATATTCATATAAATAGGTGTAATAATATTCAGGTTTCAGCAGTAGAGCAATGTTTATCGACTAAACATTTCGATGTTTTTTTCATGAACCAATATTATTCTTTATCTTATATTGTAATTTTATGTTTATGTAGAGATCGAATCTGGTATAAGTAATCAAGCTAATACATACGTACAATGTACTATCGTATTAATTTTTCATATTAATATATTTTACAACTAAACATACAATATATATATCTAAGAATTAAATGCAAATTATATAAATTAACGACAAAATTACAAAACAAAATGAAGTTTAAAATAAAAAATGAAAGCTTTAATAAACACAATTCAAGTAACAAAATATTTAAGAACTAAAACTAAAGTATATGGGAACTAATAAAATATCAAATAAACAAAGTAAATTGTAAATGAAATACAACATAGTGTACGGTTCTAAGCATGTCTATTACTTACTTTCAGGTGTGACTTTATCCTTTCTTGGGCATCCTGACAGACTGATAAACAAAGAATTTAATTTATATAAATAATATTTTTTTGTGTTTATTTCATCCTATAGTATTTAAAGCTAACTATTAAAATATCAGACCCTATGAATTCATTTTTCAGAGGGTATTGTTTATATCGACATAATACAATAACTCCACTTAGAAGCTGTTGCAGCATTCATCCATACTAAAAATGTGGAATGCATTTAGGTGCTTAACTATAGCTGCAAAATCATTTGAATCATCATCCTCACCTTCGATGATGCGTATAGAGGCCGGTAACGTGGCCCTGCCCATTGCAACCAGGAGTTGGACACTTGTTGCCTTCTGTGGACAAATCGATGAAAATTAGTATTTTGTTAATCATCGAGTGGGGGGCGTGGGAGCTCGATCGATACCGCCGGGCGTGCCGCGGGGCGTACCTGCGCAGCGCCGCCCACCACTCCAGCCCAGCCCCCGACGCAACTCAAAAGAAAAAATAAAGAACGCCAGGCGGCTGCGCGGTCCGACTGACAATTTTTCTTTCAAGAGATGTGGGGGGCGGCAACACTTCGCCCCGCCCAATCCCCTGACCCGTTTTTATTGCATGACGTAAACTCAAAATACGAGGAAAACCTCTACATACATTATGTACGATATTGACGTAGGTGGAGTTTAAGCTTTATATGTCGTTTATTAAATCACGAGAATATTTCTTGTCATGACTGTATATAAAACAAATATACGATTATTAAAGATAAAAGCAAATATTTATAAAATATATAGAAAATAATTATTAATACTGATTCAGGAAAACGTTATATAAAGGAAAGAGAACAAATACTTTTTCCTTTGTTGTCAACAGTAAAGCAAGACCTTGAAACAAACTTTAAGTTGTGCATAACGCAAAGTTGGAGGTTATAATGTCATTAAGAAAGTTTTGATAATGGATGTCAGAGATAAGTTGTACCTCTGGCGACCGGAGGAGAAAGTGCGGTGAGCGGCCGCATGTCTCGTGCTGGTTGTGCTGACGGCACCGTGCGGGCTTCCTGCAAAGCAGTCGCCGCCCTTGATCCCGCACCCGCCGGCTGGAGTACCGTATACTGCTTAGATCCTTTGTGTACAGAACTTTTTTCATGATCATTTGAGTAACCTCCAAAAGGCTCACTGGGAAATGACGATCCATGAATTTTGTGCTTAACTTCAGCAGGAGGCTTAAACGCTGATTGATTTGAGTATGGTAGCGAGGCCGTTGCTGCTTTATACGCATTGTATAAAGACTGCTTATTGACGGAGATAATTTCACCTTTCCTCCTTTTCGATTCTCTGTCTTCATCGTATTTGTCATCTAAACGATCTGACATATCGATTTCCAATTCATTTGAAGACGAATCGACGAGTTCATCAAAACTTGGCCCGTCATAATGGTTTGGACTTTTATCTATTTTATCATAGTGATCTATACTATTCTCTTTTTCCATTTTTAAGGTTCTTTGGGAATTTTCGTCAGGGTCGATGCTTTCATATACATGTGATTGAGGTATTTCATTTTGGTTACGCATCGAGAAACTTCTTTGCGAATGATCTACACTGTCAGACGACTGTGAAGGGGATGACGGTAACATTTTTTCTGTCCTTTTGTCATTAAAAAGATTATCAAAATCATTGGCATCTTCATTTTCGTCACCATTAGGCATCGATGAAATTTGATCACGTGGCCACGTACTCAGACTTCTTAAAGCGTTTTGGGTTTTTTGGAGTAAAGCTTCTTCTTCTTCGGTGGGATGGCGGAGAATGTTGGTTCGATGCGTCGTGAAATTGCGATATGGGTCGGTTTCATCACGTCTATCGTCATCGAGAAGACGCCTTCGTCGTTTATTTGCTATATCTTCCTCCATTGACGCTTCTAATTCGACTCTATCTTGGCGTCGAAACGTTTCTATATCAACACCAAACTCCAGTCTTCGTTTGTTAATTTGTGATAGTGACGTGTGCGTATTCATGGGCGCCGTCCTAGAACAAACAGTTCCATCAGACTCATTTCCTTCGTAAAATTAACATTAAAAGGCATCCACAAATGTAAAGAAATAGTGTACTTGCGATTCGATTTTCCATCCACAATCAAAATATTTTTACGCGGAAATGATTCTCGGCGATTCCAGTCGACGTCATCACAATATTAATTAACACTTGAAATTAATTTTAAATGCACAAAAATCGTTCCCACGTAAAAACCATTTCACTCAAGAGCTTTCAGACCAATTAATTTTATTATTATATAGGCAATATATTATATGAAGAGTAGACCACAATTTAGATTAATTCTAATTTATATTTCTACGAAAGGCTTTCTATCTTGAAGTTGCTTCTTATTTGTTTTACCCACTAGTTTTAATATTAATTTAATTTATGTAACTTCAACGCACCACGCAAAACTATTTTATAATATTTTTATATTAAAATAATGTTTAGGAACTTTTATATATATTTTTATCGGCTATCATCGTATTTTATTGACATGAACAATGAAAAGTAAAGTTTTTAAAAATAAAAAGTTAGAAGTCAGAATTTTTTGTGACATAACAACTTGCGGTTAAATAGTGTTTTAATGAAAAAGATTTTATATATATTTGTATCCTAATTTATTATTTATAATAAAGTATAGAGTTTTGTTATTTCGTATTTTGATTAGTATGAAAATGAGAAAATCATTGATTGTATTGTGTAAATTTTATAGAAGTTTTAAAAAGGTCAATTTGAATAACAAAAGTAATAGAACAAATATTTTTTATATAATATAAACAAAAAACATACATTCACACTCTACAAAATAATATTTAACATAAATATAACAAATTATAGTAAAGTATATACACAGTCGTTAAAACTTAATCAATTCAAAACTAGTCAAATAATAATATTTTAGAGAAACTGCCCTAAATCAACGTAAAGTTGCGTAAAACATCGCCATTTGCATATCCTACACTATTCAGGAGATGCTTGAAAATAAAAAAAAAACATATATTCATTTTAGGTCGCAGATACTGTTCCGGTTTCTATTTGGACGGGAATCGATGGTCCTCGACGATACGAGGGTTCCCGGAAGGCCGAAATACCAATACGAGAACTCCCTCAAACATTTGTGTACGTGACGAGCTCTGAGCACGACCGAAGAATGTAAGATAACCGGAAACGTGTACCGATTTCGAATTGACCGAGATGGTACTAACGCGAATCTACGTTTGGGAACGCGTGTGTTGGTATAGGGTAATTAGGTGAACCCTGAGGGTTGTGGATGCTTAGCCAGTTTAAACTAGAGCCAGGAGCACCCTTTATCAGTGGGTGGCGAGTGGCGGGTTATCTTGGGCCGCGTTAATTGTAATGCCTTGAGATTAGGGTGCGATATAAGGGCAACCTTACAGTACGCCGGGATTACATTGAGTCAGTGAAATGAAAAGGATATGTAGATAAGTATAGATAGATATTATGCATAGAAATTTAGTTGTATATTTATTAAGTTAAACATATATAAACGTAGCTTTTGTGCCAAATATAATAGGAATTTACGACGTTCTTGCTTGATCTTTGAGTTGTGAGGCGAGCTTTTCGAATTTCGAATCTTAAAAGTCACCATAATTTCTTGAAACTCTATTATAATTCCACAGAAAATGAAAGGTAAGCTGCGGGACCCGCGACCCTTTTCGCCCTACAGCAATAACAAACAGGCAGGCTCCCGCAGCCACCGTCTCGTGTCTCAAATTCAAATTGCACCTTAGAATTCTTAATTATTGAAATCGTAAATCAAAACGTGCCGTCTGGGCGGGCGACCATAAAATTGGAGGGAGAACACTCGAGTGTGGTAGGATTAAGACATTATCACTTTTCTTTCAAGCAGTCGCGCCCTCGTTGGCCCGGCTCGGCTGTAAATCAGAAGCTAAATCCCGTGGATTAGATTCATAGAGTTGGCGCGGCCTGAGGATCGCGAGCTCGCGATAATGGCGTGTGCTTGCGTGATTCCGCTTTTAAATCGACTCTCTGAAAGATAAATACTCCTCCTATTTGATCTGGGCACCGAATTGAGTTCGCCGTTTAATGGCTTTAGCGAAAATTTAAGTTTATAGGTGGTGTCAGCTGATAAGTAGTGGACCAAATTTGTTGTTTACTTTGTTTAGTGGAAAATGTTATAATATAGATTTAGGAAATCATGTATTTTAAATTAAATTCATTTATTAGAAAGAAATTTCTCTTTCGTATTTTTTTCTAGCTCTTGATTTATATTTTGTCGATATTTCTAAATATTGGATATACAAAGAGTTAAGCTTATGTGTCATTAATGTAATTGCTTGTTGATTAAAAATATTATGTAATTGTAATGTAATTTTTTTACAATATATTATGTTACATTCTAATAGCGAGAAACCTCACTTAACCTGTAAAATATATCCGGTCACTAACGGTAACTAACGGTTTTTGATTTCTGTCATATATATTCTCCAGTACAGATAAAATAAAATAAAAACTCTTCTATAAATAATGTCAGAATCTTATAATAAATATTTTTTTACTTTAAAGTACTTATCAATTTGAAATTAAAAGCGACGTTTCGCATGGGCACAAGGACGCGACTGTAAATGCGACGGTTGTGGGTTCAATTCTTACTGGGGGAATGAAATATATAATATTTCCGTTGTCTTGTCGCTGTGGTAACAAGGTGAAGCGCAGCGTTTAGTTCCGTCACTCATTTCCGTATATTATTTGTAGCGTATTTGCGTTTATTTAACATTCTTAATACAATATTTTTATGAAATTCATCTATTTCAATAAATAAAAGAACATGTGAGTGAAAAATCAATATTGTAATAGTTTAACTCAGTTTATAACTGGGTAATGGTACTGAGCGCGGTGCATCGTAGCTACCAATGCGCGGTACTCCCCTACGAAATAAGATAGGGTTGATTCGACCTCGAATTCTACTATGAAAAGTTCTATCGATTACTTTGCGTAATAGGTATAAGAATCTATAATTATAAGTGCAATATATACTCGTAGCAGGCAGAATCTAATGTTAAAACACTCCGTTCTCCAAAATTTTTATGTTTTAAATTATGAATATCTGCTAAAATTAAGATATATTTTCCACGTAAATGTCGTTTAGTACTAAGACCTATCTAACTTCATTTGTCATTATTGGAAATCATTAACACTAATTTTGTATTTGTTAATAGACTCTTTTAAAATACAAAGAAAAATAATAGTATTTATATAGTTATTTTCACTTAATGTCGATCATACCATAAATAAACAAAATATATTTTAGTATTTCTCTCTTTTTATTACTTTTTCAGGTATAAACCACTGAACTGATTTTAACGCAATTTGATACGCAAATTGACCTTGAGAAAGGATATATCCATCTACCTTTAATCGCGAAGAGTTGGGTTGAAGGGGTTGGAAAAGAGAATGAAAGCTTTTATTAAATCGCTTCCCAGCGATGTACGCATACGTTAGCTAAACCAAGAATTCCGAGTTGTGCGTTTACTTTATTTTAATAAAAAGAAGTCTAGGATCTCTAGGATCTATCGTTTACATTCTACATGAATGCACAAAAAACAGCTTTAAATATATTATTATTACATAAGGATATTCTGTACTTTGTCCATTATATCAACTACTAATGACACATCATAGTTTTTCATGGGAGTAACGTAAATAATAATAGTATTAGTCTTTTAACTTCTTTGTCATTGGTCTGTATGACAACATACTTCTTTTTTATAATGGATAAACCTAATATCGATTAGCGAAAAGATTGTGAAAATTTCTGAACTAATATGAAGTCACAAATTGAAGAAGCAACATGGGTTATCCACGGGGGGTTTGGTGAGTTATAAAGTCCACGGGATAATATTAAGGTTATCTTATATTAAACTACCATTGCCATTGCAACCGCTCTACATCACCCATAAACACATAGTTATATTGGGAAAGATACTAATGCCATAAAATATATTACTAGCAAACAATTATATATCATAGAAAAACTACTGAACACATCTTAGATTACTATCTACTTACTAGTAAAAACAAAAAATATTAGAAGTAATTACTAGTGCACTGTAAATCTATATTAGAATACGAACTTAATTTTTATTACTAAATAAATAATCATGACTAAAATGCTGGTATAAAATAATGTCATACATTAGTGGTACTACTAACCTAACCACATTAATAGAGATCTCTTATAGAGATAAGTCCACCTTTGTACACGAAATGTCTTTATATATGGTTTATTATGTATTTTTTTTAGTGCAATAAAGAATATTATATATATATTAATGGGAGCGAAATGTAAAGATATTACCAAAACGTAGATTCGATATTTTTATCTGTTTATATAACTCTAAAAGATATTAACATATGTAATTTCAGTTCAGTTCTTTAATTCTGACATTACGAACGTGCTAGTAGAGCACAAAATTACTTTGCCAATGTCTCGTTGTAATGTATAGAATACGAAAGAATTATTTTTAAAGTGATAATATAATGGCGACGTACCGTGTTTAGTACTCTATGCGTGCTACAAGTTCAACCCCTCTACCAATGAACAAAGGGTTGTCGAAATTAGACATATAAAAGTGTTTTTTAATGTCAGCGTCTTTAATTTTTAACCGATTTCTATAAGAGGAGGAGGATATCAATTCGACTGTATTTTTTATCGTTTAATTCCAAAGTATTCCCTATAAATAAGAAATATAGCATGTAATACAATACAATACAATTTTATTCCGACCGTAATGCGTAAATCTGATACAATCAAAATATTTTTTTTTAATATAAGTATTAAAAAAAGAATATGTAAGATATTTTTTTCGTAATAAAATGATTTTTTGTGTTTACATTCTTATTAATTCATTAAATTTTTATCTCCAAAGTAACTCAATTAGACCATAAAAAATCATACATATTTCTTGATATATTACAAAAAAATATATAATTATTATTGATTCAATCCTTGAACAAATACGATTACTAACTTTACAATAATCTACCAAATATATATACATGTATTAACAATATTACGACAAAATAAGTCTTAAACGTGGTTATAGTACCAACATAACAGAATAAACAAATAACAGAAATATCGATTGTTTTATTTTAATAAAGAAAATGTATCAATGCTTTGTTTCGAGCACGCTACAACCCTACACGGGGGGTGCACTCGTTGCGAGGGTTATCGTGTATTGGACCCTCGCGGATACGTTTCTATCGTGTTTTTGCTCAGCTACAGTGAAACCGAAAGACTTATGATTTTAACAGCATAAATGCTTTTTTGTTATTAACCGATTTTCCAAGTAAAAATAGGGTTATAGAATTATTTCATTCATTTCATTTTTCACATATTATTTAAAGGATTTCTTCGTCTGTACAACTACTTACAGATTAAGAAGAAATATATCTATTATATTGTAAAAGCTGAATGTTTCTAATATAATGTTACTATGAATAATAATCTACACTAACAATATAAAGCTGGTAACGCTAAGCACTAATCTTGGAAACTAACTGTTGTAATGAAAAAAACTTTTGTGGCTATTTACTATTATTTATATTAGGGCACTTCGATTGTTGCGTCGTACACACCGGCTTAGCTATTTGCATATTAACATAGACGAAGCCCGTACCTAAGAGCTAGTTAAATAATATTTTGTTAGACCAGTTCATGTAATATTGTGTTATTTTATCATGTGTAATGAATGCCATTTAAGGCTTATTTCAAAAGCTATACGTATTTATACAACAGAGGACTACAATAACATATCGAAAGTATTAATATACATTTAACTATCAAACAAATATAAATAAATTGTTTTTGTAAATTAATTTATAATTCAATACAAATCATACTAAGACAATAGCTTTACGTTTAAAAACGTAATCAATACTTTAATAAATAATAATATAATAAGTATCTTCTGATATCATTCAATTTTAAAACAATACATCAAGGTAAAACGATCGTTCAAATAAAATTATTCAGTCGACAGAACAAACACTTCAGTCGACATTTGTGTGGAATAAACCACAATTAACTGTCCCGGCCGCCGCGCCGTCCCATCAGATAGCTTCAGCGGCTTCAGTGGAAACAATTTCAACGCTTATCAGATCAACACACGTGAAATCCGTTTAGTGGCAACCCTACCTGTTAAACGGTTACAGGCGGCCCGTCTAGTGCCTATTGTACGCGAAATTATTTTGTACTGGCAAATTTTAAATGGATAACGTATATTTGTTTTGTGTTCGTGTTTTTGTGTGTGTTTTTTACGTGTTTGTTTTGTGTGTTTTTTAGAGTATGAGTGTATGATAGTTTAATAGGCCGGAGGATAGAGTAGGTGAATCGCGGTCTCAAAGTGTGTGTTTCTTTGCTCTGATGTCGAGGCAAATCGCTGCGTTTAGTTCCGCCGTTCAACGTATTCTCTCAGAATATCTCAACATTAGGTTCCCTCTGCCTATCGTGTTGCATGCAGGATATATCGAGACGCGATGCTATTGTTATCTAGTTAAAACGTTACTGTATACGATGGTTATCACTTGAAATTTAACTTTATATATTTACAATACAGGTATTTTAACATTTTGATATAACAGGAACAGCACTCATTTTAATAATAAGTTAAAGGTTTTAAGATGCATTTATGCATGATGCATTAGGGATCGTTTATTTGTCTGTTTCGTCGTTATAATGACGCAACCTAATATACAGTATCAATACAATGATAGAGACATATTTATTAGGAAACCTTCTATAAGCAATTGTCATTCTTTTAAATAAGTTTATTTTCTATTATTTTATTTCTTATGCCTCATTTTTTGTATAAGCGCCAACGTAGTGTTTGATTTATGAGGTACAATGTCATATGTAGAATAATCTCACACCAATAATCAAAAGTATTTCATAATTTTACATTATTATTATAATGAAAAATATATTCATCTTCTAAATGCATATTTCAGTACCGTAAATTTTATAAATATTCTAATAAAAAAGTACTAGTCAACAAAAACATTTAAATTTACTACCAATATAAATAAAGCTTTATTTATATTGTAATTGTAGTAACTAATGAAATAACCTGTTTTGTTAATCGATGATTAAAAGTTGAAATATGAATGATTAAAACAGTAATTTACTAATTTTAATTAGCATAAATTTTTCTTTTTAATACTTGTAATTAAATATCCAGTTATTTTTAGGTAAATCTAAGAAAATTACTGTCAATTTCCAGAACATCAAATTGAATTAATTAAAAAAATTATATCTGTGTTGGTAATAGAAATGATATTTTATGTAACGTTTAACTTCTTTGTTTTGATTAGTTATTTTTGTGTTCATAATTTCTTTTTTTTACCAAATGTTATTCTAGACTTAGAACATAAAGGAAACATTTAAAATCTTGAACGTAGCGGTATTTTTAAGCCGCCCATGGCTTTGTGGTCAGAGTGCTTAGACGTTTATTAAGAGATGGGGGTCAAATCCAAACGTTTAATTTTTTAAGTTTTCTAAAAAAAGTATTTATAATTAAATAAAAAAAAGTTTGATATAAAGAGGCTAGCTTAATGAACCATAATAAAAATGAGAGGTTCAATTCAAATTTCACTTCCTGTTTATTAAATAATTTTGAAATAACACATAACATAAATAAAAAAAGGAACAAAAAGTTAAAAAAATAAATCAAATATATTAATTTATACTTTATTAACCAAATTGTTCTTCAAACAGAGTAATTCCTATATTAATCGCTCGTAATATCTATATACATATATAGATATATAATAATTAAACGTTGCGCGATTACGTATTCCCTTAGCAAGCTAATGTCGCGGTTATTTGACGACTTGCACTTAACCGTGATTCAATTACCGCAAAGTTACGCGTGTGTGCCGAATGAGCACGGAATAAATCAACATATTAAACACAACAATCAAATTACTACTATGTATTTACTTAGAATTTGTTAACCTACGGAGAAATTATTTTATTTGTAAATAAGATAGACACTTTCTATTTATTTGACTATATTAATAAAAATTGAAAGCATTTCGTGAAATGGTTTTAAAAGCGTGGGATTTGTGCGTAAACGTATTATTTATATCTTGAACACTCCTTTACCGACGAACTCACTGCTGAAATAAATCCGCCATAAACATAATAATTATATTACCGAAAAATTCGTTGGAAACGTCGAAATAAAGATAATATTTTTTATTAAACTAAAAAGTTTTCGGAAAAAAAAAGTTAAACTTACCAAACGGGTCGGACAAGGGCCGACATCGCTATAAAAAGGAGGGGCGATCCCTCATCACGCACAAAAGTTTTGTCAAACACGAATTCACTACAAATTGAAGAAAAAAAAAATACACTGCACAAAAATTTACGCCAATTCAAAACGTCCTATCAGTCCATTTATTATAATGTTAATTTTCGTAGCAGCTACGAGTTCGTAGTGCGTCGTAGCGCTTTAAAAGTTTATCCGTCTACGGCGGGCGGCGGAGTGTGTAGCGGAGCTCGCTCCGTAACGCGGTCGTTCGTGTAGCGCGATTCGCGGACTATGCAAAGGCCGAGCGGGCCGTGCGGGAGGACCGCCGCGGTGCGCGCGCACGCCGCGCCCACGCCGCCCCGCCCCACACACCCGCAACCTATTTATTTCTAGTTACGTAAAATTTACGCGCAATACTCTATATATACCTGCATTTTAACGTTCTTTATGTACTGAAATACCTAATTTATGTTTTAGTTCCAGTAGATTTGGCTCTTCATTAAGCGTAATATTGAATATGAATACTCTGAGACACTGCTCATTTAACACGAATGTGTCATTTCTAAAGGTAAAATTGAAGGTATCGAATAGCCTAAAAAAGAAGACGATTAGATTAAAAGCCAATCAGTGTTTTCACGCGAGACCACTTCGCGTGCCCCTGGCAGGTGAAGCGTTAACTGAAAAAAGAAGTCGCCGCCGGTCGCCGGTCGCCGGTCGCCGGGGGCGTCGTCAAATTTGGCAGACGAGTTTTTTTGACCGCAGTCGTGCTATCAGTGTCACTTAAACAAATTGAATAAATGGATCAGAGGGTGCACACTGACGTCCATTTTAGTGAAATGCCGTTTTATTAACACGTTAAATCGCTTGTCTATCTACAGGGAGTTGTAATCGTACAATAAAAGTTATCTAGTGTACATCTAGACGTAGTCGGCACAGACGACAAATGAATGCAAAAGTTCAATAAACTGTGTCGTCACAATCAGCTGTTCGAGCCGCGAGCGCAACAGACAATGCGATTAAGATCTACGCAGGCAAGCAGGACAACTTTCGCCGCGCGCCGAGCGGCAGTTAGTTGTTATGAAAGAGAGAAATTTGTAAATTGTTGGCGCCCGAGTTCACGAACTCCGTCGAACCGGAGTTTGTTTTAAGAGTCCAACCTTGAAACAAGAAGAAAAGTAGTCCTGTAAAACAAAGTTTGCGGCCGTCGCCGGCGCAAGCGGTTCAAGGATTGTACCCGAACTGTCTGTCTGTACAACTTTGCCGATTAAAAGCTCAAAAGCTTCCAAAGTCATTTTAAAAGTTTATCTGCACGCAGCGCGAGAGGGCGCGCGCGGGTGGCAGGGGGGCGGGGCGTAGGCGTCGCTCCGTTATCATCCTCCGCAATACTTTGTTAAACCTAGTTTAACTTATTTATAAATCGGCCGCGGTCGTCGGCCGCGTCCCTGTCAAAGTTGCGAGGCGAGGACGCGCCGTGCCTGACGTGACTGACGTGACGGCGTCCTCGGAGGACATGTGTTCGGGGCCTCGCATAGTTGCCAACGTACACACTAAGTTCCTAGACCCTTCGCTACTTTGTTTTACAGCTGTTCCACTTAGCGAACTATGCCTAGAGTTGGGCGCGAGTTCTTGCATGTGTATCGGCAGCACACACCCGCACCCGAATAGTTTCATAAACATAACCCAACTTAGTTTTGGACGACTTTTCAAAGTCAATGCATACTAACTTTCGATGTCTGGAAGTGTGATATTACGATTGGATCAGTTTGCGGGTGACTTTAATGCATTCGTTTGTTTCAAACTTTGTTTTATTGGACCAAACTTCCCAACAAGGTTAAGTATTTTCATTTACTTTGTTTGACGTTATAGGCTAACTAATGTTTCCTATTATTGGGTTAATAAATTCTACGATTGAGATTTCCCTATCAACAGTTTTATGGGAATTGAATTTTGATGTGAACTATGAGTAAACTTTAGTATTTTTATTTATTTTTAAGTTTGAAAAATATTTTTAAAAACCGTTGATGCTGTCCACGCGCTCATATCTAGTGGTCTTTTTTATGTTATTAGAACAGAAAATATAGTTAAATTATATTTTTGTATTTAATATTAATTAATGGATTAAATCCGAAACACCGTATTGTGCTCCTGCACAAGGAGTGGGGGTTGTGGGTATTAAAGCAGCTAAAAAGTCTTGAATGAATCCTCTACCAGCTGGATTCCAAACTCTAAAAGGAGATGAGTTTTTTCGTATAATGAATATGAAATAAAAAAAAGAAATGTTACCATACATTTAATATTATAAAAATGTTATGGCAGAAATACTATATCGAGTAATAAACAAGGTATTCAATAGTAGTTTCTACTTTTGTTGTGTCACAAATCGTAGCATTATATACATTTTAAGTTGGAATGTTTAGCTTAAAAGCTTATCTCTAGCTTTTACGATGCCAATGGTGAGTGCCAAAAGCTTTTTAACAAATTTGAAAATCTACTTCTAAATTATTTTATGTACCGTTTTATATCTATAATGATATAATACTTGTATTGGTAAGTTTTTTTTGTATTAGTCTAATGTTCTGTTTAACATTTTATGATTATCAATAGTGGACCGTAAGTAAAGAACGAAATGTCTTGGTTAACTGCATCAAAAATAGGAGATATTCAAATTAATGCTAAATTTTATTTCCTAGCTGTATCCTGCATGTAGGAGGGTAGGCAGAGGAAACCTAGGGCTAAAACATTCCGTTCTCCATTTTCCGCTAAATTCTAGAGGTATTGGGTCTTGAGAGTCAAGGCCCCGCCTTGCCTATTTTATTTCCTCGAGTGGGAATCGAACACAAAGCGTTTACAGTCATACGTTGGTGGCCCTGTGCAATGACTGACCTCAAAATTGGCAAAATTTAATTAATCCTAAACTTATTATTTGAACATAGTAACTGATTTCATAGCTAAAATTTGAAAAAAATTAATGATGTATATGTGAACTATGAACGTATTGTATGTGTGCAATTATATGAATTTTGTACAAACGCTCATTACAAGTACGTTTATTCCCATAATCAGTGTAATTACAGAAATCTTTCGGGGAGTCACGATCAAGCTGCAAGAGATAAAGCTTCAACCCTCCAAGCGGGTTTTATCATCACCATTATAATAAGAGCCGTGGTATAATAATTATAGAAAATATCTGTGGGAATATGTTTTGAGATGCCACTGTAATGTAGTCTGGTCTTTTTATCTTATAGGGTCTTTAAGACATCGCCCAAAACAGAAGATTAGAAGTTCAGAAACTGTAAATTTCTCCAATAAAATAAAAAATAGAGTGTAAGAAGTAACATTTCCGAGGATTTAAAAATAAAATTGTTAAAAAATATGAATAAAACTGTATGAATAGATATTTCATATTTTAAAAATCTCATATACGTGGCAATTGAATTTTATTAAATTTGATAAGTAATTTTTAAGATTTGTTATTATATATCAATCATTATCTTATATTAATAATAATATTATATAACTTAGTGTTTTCTTATAAAATATATATTATTAAAATAATTTAATTTCAAAATTTCATTCGAAAAATAAACAGTAATTATTATAATAATAATAATTTAGAAATCAGAGATCTTTTAAGCTGGTTAAAGTACATGTTATCTTCACGCCAATAAGTCACGCAATAATTACCGCGACTGGGGAACTCTCCCTCGCACATATTTACGCGAGCAACATAAATATACGTAAATGTGCGTAAATATTATAAATATACGTGGAACTGAGGTTTTATGTGCTGTCGTCGTTACACTTACCGTTGAGACGTGCTCTTAACTAATGAGCATATGAATATAAATTGAGTATATTGTCTGTGGTCTTGGAAAGCTCTTGATTTGAAATTGTATATTTTTTTTATTATTTCTATGATTATTTTGTGGATGGAAATATTCTAAAAGTAAAAAATATTGTATTATTATAATTTTTGAATAATAAATATTTTCATTTATTAAAATGTAAATAAATCTTACGCGGTTGATGTTGCTGGCCGGAAGAGCTTATGTGTTATCTGTATTTCTTTTTCATCCTGTAACAAGGAAATAATTTTTATTATACATATGTACAATTTAAGCATTATTATTTTTTAAACTAACAAACAATAATAGCTTTATCATACAAAATATATAAGGTAGACAGAGATATATAATTACATTTTCTAAAAACCTCAAATAATATGTTTTTTTCGAAATTTTCTACATATATAAGACGGAGCAGAAAAATATTTAATAACTACTTTCAATACGTAAATGAGTTAACGATACAAAGCCAAGTAAACATTACTAAAGTTATTTTTAACTGAAATATTGTGACATAAAACGTTGTCGAAACGACAGCATTACGTGTTTAGAGATGGTTTCGAAATGCGATTTTAATTGATGTTGCGCAGTGGTCACTGGTACGGTTGACAAGAAAAGAAGCCGTATAAAGTTTTATCTATACTTTTCTATTTTATGGACTCAAATAAATATTTTAAGAATAACTTTTTTGGTTTGCTTAATTTATTTTATTCCCAGTTGAGCGATTATCAGTTATCTTTTTTATTACCGCTCAATTTCCTTCGTGTGTTTTCCATACAACGTGACATTGGCGAAATGAATTGTGCTCAACTGGCACGCTCGAAACGCTATATATCAAGAATTCAATTCAATTCAACCGTCACTTATTACCGAGTATACATATAAATAATCACGGGGAAAAAATATTTAAATGTAAATTTCAAACGTAACAAATTATCTATAACTTCAGCTACATAGCAATCCAATGATTTTTAATTATTTTTCATATTTAATTATACGAAAATAGATTAAAACCAAGCTATTCTGCCATTAGTACTTATAAGCCCTCAATCCAGACATCGTAGCTTTTCTGTGGCGCTATTTAGGCGTTCTACAAACGGGGGCGTTCCCTAAATTTGATTTTAATATTAAGCGCGTAATGCCTGTTTGCTTTCGGCCAGTAATTGATACGACACTCTTATTATGCCTCTAATGTCTGTAATTATTTTCGAATTCGTTGGTTTTCAGCTTAAAACGATGGATTATTTGAAGTTACCATGTTATAATTTATGGCTTGGTTTTCGTGGTGGGTGTAACTTTATAATTAAATATGTTTTACAAATATGTTGTAATTACACTTTATATATCAATATGTTGTATGTAGAATAAAAACTTTATATATTAACAAAATAGTCATAAAAATCTCAATATGTCACGCGCTACATATATGTGGAGTAAACAAGTTTAGTTGTTACTAAACTAGTCACTATTCTGGTTAATTAGGGTTCAGGCTAATTAAAAAAAATACATTAATTAACAGTATTATCCAAAAAACGTGATAATGACGAAAAAACATATAGGTATAAGTATACCGAAATATAGCAGTGAAAACTTTTTGCTCAAGCTTATAGGTTTATTATTTTTTAATATCGATCTCGAAATAAGGAGTACATTTTTGTTCTTGGAAAACATTAAAATAGAAAGAAATAAAAAAAAACAAAACAATCACATACAAGTCTATATCATAACAAACCCAAACTTAAGTGACGAATCCCTAACATATTAATATTCCCATAATTAAACGTAACTCACATCCGATATAGGTTACGTCGTATATCGCACAGATTATGGCGGCGTCATAAAATATGCATAAAGGTGGTGAAACGCGACGTTTAACCGCACCCCGCCGTTGTCACCTGCGAGCTGCCACTCGCGCCACAATTATCTCTAGACGTGCTCAGACGATAATTAAAAATTGCCACCGTCGAGACAAGTGTGTGCTGTTAGAATATTTTGAGATTTTTTTTATATATTTTTACTTATTATTATTACATATCATTATTATTTTTATAAACAAAATTAAATGTGGAAGTGACTCAATAGGAGTGTCTTAACACTGGGTTCACAGATTCTCTATGCCTACACTGCCATGTGCGGGATATGGAAAGCGTAAAGATGGAGCTTTGCTCTCCGCTTGCTTCACTTGCCAACCTGATTTTGTCGTTCGTTGGAATGAAAAAAAAAACTTTTTAACCGACAACAAATGTAAGAGTACGCCTACTTTCTCATCTATTATATTTGTGATTCCATACTGCTATACCAACATAATTTTCAAAAACATTACAAAACCAAAAAACATAACATTGGAATATATTTTCAAATACTATAATATAAACAACATATGTTATAATATCGCGAGCGCAGAACACTCGTGACATAGCGACGAAATCTACAATCCCATTATAGCAATCATCTTCCCGTTCATTACGCGAAGCTAAGATAGTAAATTTAAATTAACAGCCCCTTGTTAGTTGAACTATACACAAGAAGACGTTAGTTTTCATTGTATTGTTACATTTATATTATTATATTTTATCTGTGGAAATAGATATGTAAAAATAATAATTCTTTGATAAATCATAAATACTTTGGTGGGAGAATTTTGTATAAGTTTAGTTCTTTTAAGAGTTTTAAGTGATTGCAGGTAATTTTTTCTAGTGCTAAGACATTTCGCTCCCATTAAGACACTTTCGATGGACTCTACGCCGTGCTTTGCCTCGTTACCAGAGGAAGAAAATGAAAATATTAAATATTTATTCCTCGAGTGAAAATCGAACCTCCACCATCCAAATCATCACAACAATCGCACGCTTGGGTCCTGTGGCTTTTAATAACTAGCAAAGCAAAAAAAAGCAAGAAAGAGCAACATTTTATTTTAGAATTCTAATAGTGCCACATTGCAATGGAAACGGATTCTATTGCAACGGAATGAATGTTCATTTACTAAGCGAAAATCCGGATTGTGCGCGTGACACCCTCATGTAGCAGTACCAATTAATGTTTTAATTTGAATATTTTCAATTATTTCATATATTTTAGTTTGTGTTAACGAAGTTTGGTGCAAACAGAATACATTTGCGTTAACGCTAGTTCGCTGTTATTTTTGACTATGGAGTTGTTAGTTATGAAATGAAAGCTTCGTCGGTATTAATTTATACACACATGTTTAACTATTGGTTAAATATTATAATTTTATATGTTAGGTTCATTTTCATAATAACGTGTGTGCCTACATTAGGATAATTTTCATAAAAGTAATCTCATACGGTCAAAATATTTTTTGACGTTTATTCTTAACTAGCGTGAACTATGTTATTATTAATTCTGTCTCCATGACTGCGTCCTAGTGACGTCTATGCAAAATTTGAGACTCCTAGCATTTGTAGTAACGAAGTTTCATACAAACTTTCGACACCAAAAACAACCCCAACAGTCGAATATTGCAAATTCCCGTCTTAGCGAGCACCTACGTCCTATAAGTAACTCCTATGCAAAATGAGATTCCTAGCACATGTAGTTTCTGAGATCTCGTGATGAGTGTGACCTTTCGATTTTATATATATAGATAAAACAATGAACTTTTCTTAATCTCCTAACTAGAATTAGTAACCAAAAAGGAAAACTAAATATACATATTTTGAACAAACCCCAAACCACTTCCATATAGCCAGAAGCCAATTTAGCCGTCGCCGTCTTCACCATATCTTTAATGAACACTCATAAGCGTGCACTACTTACATTAGGTACCTACGGGCGAGGTGCACCTCTGTAGCTTTCAGGGAAACGAGCTGAGTGGAGTAAGCGACGTTTGCGGGATTTAAGTTTTGTTAACTATTGTATCGTCTGTACGTTCATTCATTTGGTTTGTATTATTATATTAATTATTTTTGTTTATAATTTTTGGATAAAACGATTTGGAAAACGTAAAGAAAATATCAAATCGTCTTTTTAAATATAATTATGGATGTTATAAATTTTAATACTGTATATGCTGTTATTGCTCTAAGTAAGTAATAGGTCGACAGAGGTCGTCGTAGCTTAGTCTTGAAGTGCCTGACTGCACTGACAATTATTAGGGTTTCGATGATCACTCACTATATATTTTAATAAAAAAAAGTTTCTCTCGTTATGTTAAGTAACATACAAACTAGGTTTAACATATACATTAACAATAATGATGTCTAGGCTCTCTTTATCTATCTTATTCTTTATTTGAGGGTATGTGGGTATATGAAAATATCACAAAATTTATGATGATAATAAAAAGTCACAACCAAAGCCACATGCTTATATATACAACGAGGGCTAAATAAAAATTCTTTTCTTTCCCCGTAAAACAATGTAGGCCCAGGGAAATGCTAATACGGGGCGGTTCCGTACAAATTGATACTCGATCGTCGCTCATATAAAACACTCTGAACGAGATCGTCCCATGAATAATAAAGAACTGTTAGATGCTGGTGACGTAACTTTATCACTCTACGAGCTTCTACGACGAATTTTTGTGTTCTATAATGCATTCTCATTGTTTTACTGCTGCTAACATTTTATATTATTGTAGATTACATATACATTTTATATTTAGTTAAACAAATATTTTTTAGGACACTATTTATTTTTTTATATGGCTGTTTATTTAATTTTTAGTTTAAGAATTAAATTCCTTCCTAAGAAAAAAGTTATAATATTAAGACGAAATTTTAATAATTATTTGTAAAAAAATATTTTTTCTATTATTACATGTTTATTATTTTACATACACTTAATTTTTCATTCACTACGACGATATATTCGAATACAAATAGAAAATAATATTTAAAAAAAATCTAATTCACCCTAGCAAGACCGTACATAATACGTACCTTACATTTATTCGTAGCACGTTCGCTGTAAAACATCAATCCGATTTTTATGTTGACCCGAGTCACTATAATTCTTGTTTTCGTTCTTCTTAATATTGTTAGTTTAAGCGAAGATGTCAGCAAGAACAATGTATTATAACTTACATTATACTGTAACTATAAGACGTAAAGTTATTTTCGCAATTTTCTTATTTATTGTCTATTAAGAGATACCTAATTAATATTAATATTATTACCATTTAGTTTTAGTATATATTTTTTTATTTTCACGCTATATCTTGCACACAACGGGGCAGGCAGAGGGAACTTAGTGTTAAGACACTTCGTTCCCTATTTCACGTCCAATTTTCGAGTCGCTCTTAGTCTTGTTATCACAGCGAGCAAATGAAAATAATACATTTCCAAAATTTCAAGTGGGAAACGAAACCACGACGATCTCATCTCGTTTTTCTGTGTAATGATTCCATTAAAGATTTTAAGATCGACTAATTAGAAAAGAAATTTTAGTATCCCAACCAAAATATAAATTGTAAAACATATATTAGAAATATGTTTCGAAATCGTTAAATATACATTTATTGACTAATCGACGTTTAATCTGAACGCTCCACAGTTAATATCAGTCGGAATTAAATCACTGTGTGTCGATTAATCCGCTACAAGAACGACGATTACGGTAATAGACTACATTCGTAATAGTGCTACGTGGAGCTACGAAGAGATATTTTAGAGGTGGTAAATATAGTTATTATTTATTACAATAGTTTTTTTTTAAATTATTGATTTTTTTTTAACATCATGTGGTTACGGGATAGTTTAGTGAATATAGTGATAAGTCACTGTGGTTTCTACTATTGATCATTGATATCAATGAAACACAGAAATACATTTTGTTTATTTAAATGATAAGATATAAGATCGTGGATTCGATCCCCACTCGCAGAAACGAAAATTTTCATATTTACATTTCCTCGCTTTAGTATCAAGGCAAACCGCGGTTTTGAGTTCCGCTACTCAACACACAATGCTATCAAAGCTTTCGAAGCTTACATATGAAAAAAAAAAAAAAAAATTAAAAGCCACATTCATACACTCCATAAACCCAGAGTATTTATGCCAGTAGTTCCACTACACCATACGTAAACACCGTTCCCACTACCATGTTTACTTACGGAATCCGCACAGACAATTAGCTCTAATACGATTAACATTCGCAGGTGTCATGAGCGCTCGTTGCGTGAATGTTCAGTCGCGCGTCACTTGTTACTCGTTGATTTGCGAAATGGGCTATGATTGTTGAGCACTCTGCTTTAATATTCGTATGTTGTGAGGTTTTTTTTTTTAATTTTTTGTTGTTGGTTTAGAGGAAAGGGTTTTTGGGAATATTTTTTATATTTTCAGTTTTCAATCATTAGGTTAACTCGTGATATGGTCATGTTAGAGAAGTTTAAACATACTTTATTACGTGTAAATGTTAAAACTTTTCCAGTACTTGTCAAATATTAATAATTAATTTTTATATATAAAGACCGTAGTAGGAAAAGTTTTTTTCGCAATATCTATAAATATAATATAGAGCGTTGCGAAATTCTGTTATAATTTGCCTGTTACTTGTTTATTTATGAAACTTTTTAAGGGTTTCTAAGACGTCATCATGTATTTTTAAACATAGCGAACTGTGGTTGTAATTATATAATGATAACAGAACTTTACTAGGTACTTTGTTTTTCACTAACCAGGTATGTTGAGCTGGCGGAATACAAAATCTCGGTAGTCTTGCCAGAACGATGGAATAAAATAATTCATTCCCCCAAATGGGAATCGAATCAACTACACTACAAAAGATAACCTTGTATATATGAATATAGATTCATATAATTTGAAGTAAAACAAAATTAAAATTAGTCAGAGTCAATTTATTTTTCTTCTTTACGTTCAATTAGAGGTACCTATAATTTACCGCCTAAAATTTCGTACCTGTTTTGAACCTACAACCATCATTAGATGCATACACAAATACTAAATAATACAAAATATACTAAAACAAAATGATCAAATTCCAATTGTAATAAAAAACCATATTGCCCATATTGTTGTAAAGCCCTTAATAACACGAGCGCCGTAAGACGCGGTAAGTACTAGTTATTACGTCTATCTGAATACTGAATGTGGAAGTGAGGGAACATCAAATGTGCATTCAGCGGTGAGGGACAACGAGTGTCGTGAGAGATGCTGGAGGCGAGGAAGTGAGCACAAAGCGACGCCTTCGTGTTGTCTCGACGAAATATCATAGAGCAGACGTGCTATGGAGTTGGTGAAGATAATGTATTTTAGGTTTAATTTAGTTTGTATTTAATTAAACATTAATTGATTTTGAATGGATTTTTCTACAGATTCTCGATATATACTGAATATAGGTAAATAGAACATGGTGTTAAGGTACTCCGTTCTCCGTTTTTCGCCTGATATCGGGATATCGCGTGTAGAGTGGCGAAAATCAACGCCGCATTTAAAGAGAGTGAGGAAATTATATATTATAGTTAGACGCTGTCCTACTGTGCTACGATATTCTTAATAATTATAATCAAATATTAATATATCCTACAATTGTTATTATAAATACTTTCAGTTTTCGGTTTTAGTCTTAACAAAAAATATTAAATCTACCTTCTTGTCTTCATAAATATATTATTAACATGCCCCAAGTGAATTATCTGCCCATTCTACGATCTATATTCTTACCACAAACGTGGAGCAAAGGAATCTTATTCAACAAGCGAGTGCATCGGCCTTCACCAGCAGGTAGAAGGTAGCAGGTAGCAGGTAGCTGCCAGCATAAAGATATTGAGAGTGCATTGTCGCGAAGAGCATTGTTTGCGGGCAGCATCTGCGATAACACCGTCCGCACACCCGCTTTGTCTACTAATTGTTATATTCTAACAAAGACTGTACAGAAACAAACCATATCAGCTTGTTAGCTTCGGGCTAAACGCTCCACCTAATAACGTGTCTTCTAACAATTATTCAGTGTTTCCAATACGATAGGAAATTGGCTATAGACTATTGGAATTGGTTATTGTAGGCCAGTCGTGGCGCAGGGGCTCAAAGTGCGACTGTAAAACCGACTGGTTGTAGGTTCCAACCACACTTGAGGAAATTAATGTATGGAATAAGCATGTATGGAATTAAAATCTATTGAATGTAATGCAGGATAGCTGCCAGCTAATGTAATAGATTGTACCATTGATTTTGAAAAGAGCAACGGTTGAGTTGCCGGCTCTTCTCAGCAGAACTGCCTTCCGAACCGGTGTTAGCTTTTTGTTCATATGTTCATTCGACGATTCAAAAGTGCTTATAATAATTGCCTATTTGAATAAAGAATATTTTGAACTTGAATTAAATATTTATATTAATTTATATTTTCATTTCTTCGCTCTGGTGTCGAGCCAATGTCTCCAGGATTCGGTGGAATATGGAGAACGGAGTGTCTTAATACTAGATTCCCGTTGACTATCCTGCTGTGTGCAGGATACAAAGTAAAGCCAATTTTTTTTGACTATTGGAATTTACCAGTCATTGTTGCATCGGCTGCCACTCACGCCGGTCCAAATCTAATCATCTAGTCTGTATGATTGACGGTTACCCAATATAACTGTGGGGCTGTTAAGACTTCCATCGGCTAATAATGAAAAAGGGGCTCGCTGCGTCAATATTGCACTAATGATCTTCATTTTCAAATTTCCAGTGGATCGACGTTTATTCGTTTTAAAATGTTCGAATCGAGCGCTAGTGCCGATCGTTCCCCGCTGTACGGCATCAATCATTTTTAGAGGGTTTCGCTTAAACAAGTTTCCCTCCTGCCTCCGTCTTTTGCATAGAATGATCTCGGTTAAACCAACAGAGCGATCGTTTCCCGTAACCGCTCGTGTTATTTTTTAAGAATAAATAAAATTATTTCTCTGGGGAAATGGGATTGGATTTCGTTAAATATGGCTTAGTAATTGAATTGAAATCTCTCAATGTCGGCGTTCAATTAAGCTTTACGTTTCTTGCTTGATGAGGGCATTTTCCTTTGTTATCGAGAAAGTAATATTATAATTCATTTGAGGCTAATTAGATTTAGTTTAAGCGTGTTTGTATTGAAAGTGTCTATAAAGTTTTACTGTTATTAGAATGCCGAAAGCGTAAATTTTCCTTTTTAATAAAAAAATAATTTCTTATAAGATTTCTATTCCTTTTAGATGTCTATTCCCAACACATTAATTACAGTATATCCATAACGGAACCTGTCAAGAGTGATTAATGCTAATGTCGGACGCAAGATTTTTAACTAAGTTAAGATTAAAATGGCTTACGGTATTATAATCGGGCTCGGGGCGGATCCGTCATCCCTCGGCAAATTACAATGACACATCCGCTGGGATTTTCAGTCAATACAACTTAGAAATACCTAATGGTTGGAACAAAACAAACTTTATATATATATATTTTATTCTCTATATATAAAGGTTATATCATTAGTAAAGTAAAGAGACTCGAGGTCCTGCAGTCAAACTCACAAAGAGTTTTGCAGGACACTGTTTAACTTTTTTATGTATTTTTAAATGGTAATAATAAAATAAAAAAAAAGCTAAGGAAAATGTTGATCTAACTAAAGATATTTCAAGATTTGAGTGTAAACGCAACGGTTATGGGTTCAATTTCTGCTTGGAGGAAATGTATTCATAGTTTTCAATTTAAATGTGATATTTAATATTATTTGTTAAATTATTGAATAACAAGATCTACTAATAGTTAAAGTAGTAGTAAGCTTATAATAGTTTTTATCTGTAAAATAGGTATAAATTTCCATATTTCGAAATTCTATAAGCTCTCTTAGAGTAGGTCTTTGGGAAACGCCCTAGGATTAAATTTAGCCAGTTTTATATTTCACAAAAAAAGTTGCATAAATGTTCATTTGAGGTACGGAACCCTAAAAAGTAGAAAAACAATCTTAACCAAATAAATAATTTGAAGAATTCAAATTACGTAAAATTGTACATTTCGTGAACAGGAAAAGAAAAGTTCTCATCTATTGGGCAAAGTGTTTTGCTAACGTAACGGCAGGTAATGTCATTTATTCTTTAGATTGCTTCTAATAACATCCTGAGTTTAAACAATATCGATTTGGGGTTGGTTTGGGAAACAATTTGCGGTGAAAATCCGCGATAGACTTGATGTGAGCAAAGGGGCCACTTTTTATATTTTTTCCTGAGGGAGATTGTTGGTTGATCTTTGTTTTATGAGAGCGATTAAGAAAAGCATATTTGGAGTGTGTACTCTAGCTTTATTTGCACCGAAGAGGGAAGGCACGCTTCATTGATCTGTAATCGGTTTTCACATTTTATTGCTGCATTATTTATTCGAGGGTTATAAGTGTAAGGGAGATGAAGTTGTTTCGTTATGAGGTTTTTTCTTAATAAATCTTTATTATATTTAATTATTTTTGACGTAAATTATAATAAACATAATATCTCAATAGAAATTATCATTTCAAACAAAGTGAAATAAGGGTTTTCATTAAATTTTTGTTATTTGCGGCGTATAAATCCTTTCCGCAGTTTATATTCGCATTGAATTCGGGGCGTTAAGCGTTGTATTGTGGCGTAGGGCTTCTGTTTACTGATTTGAATGCAAGGCGCTCACCAGCAAGGGTTGTCTTAATTGAGCGCGGACCGCAGCCGGCGAACGTCACCGCGGTATGCTTTTAAGAGGAACGTGTGAAATAGTAGGTTAATATATGAAATATTTTACTGTATCTTCTAGTAAAACTGAGATAATTTCAACGAATTGTTATAGATGTTAATAATATAATTTGTTATTTTTTTTTAATTTGAAGCAAGATATAAAATT
This sequence comes from Heliconius numata, assembly GCA_016802625.1. Taxonomy (NCBI): domain Eukaryota; kingdom Metazoa; phylum Arthropoda; class Insecta; order Lepidoptera; family Nymphalidae; genus Heliconius; species Heliconius numata. The sequence continues at coordinate 6,240,355 of JAEBDU010000001.1, read as the reverse complement.
TTTTAAATTTTAGTTTTTCGGTAGAAAATTTTAGTTTTGCAATACCAATATGTTTCTGCCTTAAATTAAATGATGAATGAATCGTTAGTAAGGGAATTGAACATAGAGTTTTCTTCATTCTTTATACAACTTCAAAAATGTTAAGTAATATACCTAAACCTAATACTATCTATTATACTATCTATTTCATAGATTATATTTCATAGATTTTTTATTTTAGATTTGTTTTCTTCTTTTGGTAAATCTATAAAAAATCTATCAGATATTTATATAAAATTAATACGAATTACAAATCGAAAGAAAACAATGTGGCTTAAGAAACACGACGTAGCGCCAAGATTCATAAATTAAAACGTCACAGTGCTTTTGTTTCGTAAAATAACGGCATATTAATTATTCAGAGCCACACTCATCGCAATCAGAATAAGTGCTGATGTTTCTGTCAGCGGTGGCGGTGTACACGATTAGAATTCTTAAACCACCCCGAAGGCTTGATTAGAGGAAATTAAAATCATTATACTCGAGTACGCCGCGACACCACAATATCTCTACCCGTCTGTAGTAAAAATAAGGGAAACGCACATAAAGAAGGCGAAGGCGAAGGCGAAGGCGGAGGCGGTCGGCGGAAACGGAAGCGGCACCATCTTGGAGCCGCCGGGCGAGAAAACAATGGATTCGTTAATTAACATTTTCTTACGCCTCGCGGCTGTCGAACGAACGGTTAATCGGACAAAATATTTACGACGTGGAAGAGATGAAATTCCTTCATGGAATTGCTATTGGGGTGCGGTGGGATTATGAAAATGCGTTCTGACGACGTCTAGCCATCTCAGCTTAATTACAAATTAGTCATAAAAATTATAATTTTACAACGTTTTTGTTGAAGAAATTAATAAAAACGCTCCAATAGCTCATATTTCAGAACAAAGGATATGTTGAAAAAAAAATCGCTTCACATATCGTATGTAAAAGGAAAAAAATGTGTAAGAACCCTTATGTTTGACTTGAATACAGCCAGCAAACAATAAATCAATGAACGCTCGCAGTGCACAGTGACCGGCGCCTGCGGCCGGTGACGGTGCGTGAAAAATTGCTCTCATCTATATCTCGAGATAGCGCCCGCCATGTCATATATTTCCGTTTTGTATTTTGTGCTGTACGGTGTGTATTGAGTTAGTATTATAGATAAATTTAATTAGAATGTATCTATATATATAAAATCGAAAGGTCACTCACTCATCACGAAATCTCAGAAACTACAAGTGCTAGGAATCTCAAATTTTGCATAGGAGTTACTTATAGGACGTAGGTGCTCGCTAAGACGGGAATTTGCAATATTCGACTTCTAAGGGGTTGTTTTTGGGGTCGAAAGTTTATATGAAACTTCATTACTACAAATGCTAGAAGTCTCAAATTTTGCATAGACGTCAATAGGACGTAGTCATGGAGACAGAAATTAATAATAACATAGTTCACGCGGGTATAACCGCGAGCGGGCCGCTAGTATATAATAAAGATAAATAAATTATAATAAATTTTATTATCTATATAAGTCCGGTTTGTATTTTTTCTTCACTTCTTAACTTATCTAATTTTAATTCGTCAGTCACTTTCGGGGGAACAGAAGTGTCTTAATGAGAACAATGTATTTTAACAATACGTTCCGAGGTTCCCTCTGCCTACCTTGCTATGTGGGATATAGCATGAAATAAAAAAGAAATTTTGGATCAAACAAAGTGCCCTTAAATCAATAGACACGTCAAAAGAAAACAAATTCAAACGAGCTACCCGCGCTGGACATTCATTGCGTCCATATTGACTGTTTGATGGAGAACCATCATTTGTTACGTTTCGAATGTGTTCGCAGTTTGCTCACTTTATTATGCATTTCAGTATTCAGAACGAATACTGGCAATCTGGATGGTTTATGGTATCAACTAAATTTCCCATTGTGCCTATTAATTTCAACGATTAAAAATAGATTTAGAAAAGAATCTCGGTAATTAAACTGAATAAATATTTTTAAAAAAATATATTAACGAACTTTTAATTAAATTCTTAACGATTTTACATAAAAAATCCTATACAATCTATAAAACATAAAAAGTAATTGTCACATAAATACAACTAGAGCTGTAAAAATATAATTTTGCGTATGTCAACACTGTATTATGGGTGAAATTTGATCGCTGTATTTTCCATTTGTAACTGGCAATAAAAGTTCGTTAGTAGTGGATTACCGCCATTAAACGCTATCCCAGCAGTAAAGCGGGTAATCGATGCGCCTCCATGTTTATTGTCGTGTAACGGACAGGGTCTTGCTAATTCTGAGATTTCATTTTATCGTATAATATGCATAATACTTTATTATTATAAAATAAGGTATATTAAGAAAATTATATTTTGTAAAATATTTTAAAAATTTAAATACACAAATACAAATTTAATACAATTTAGTTACAAATTTAAATAGATAGACAGATATCTTATCTTTGATAAAATATTGTGATTTTCTATTATTTTCCTATTTCGGAAATTGCGCGAAAAAATTTAAAATAAAAATAATTAAAACTACTCATAATTTGTCTCTTCATAAAATATACTATATTTATAAAGTATTAATATGGACTGACATATTACATTGGCCAAGTAACGGAGTACATTTCGACTCGCGTGTCAAATCCCGGATACCCTATCCAGTATCGCCACGATACCGTCTTATTTCAATGAAAAGAAAAACAAAACAACCAAATAATAATTAGATAAAGCACGTGACTGTTGCCAACTTTTTATCGTAGCCCAGTCACGGCAGCGTACCGGCCACCGTCTCAATTATTAATTGTAATTTTTGACAGGCACCTGTCAATTTCGCAGCGTTCAACCCTTCCCTAATCCTCCTCAAGACGCGAGGTGCTGGGACGTCTCCTCAGCGCCCCCCGGAATAAATTAGCTGTCTCCCGACCACATTGGGATATAAAATTTTGAATATGAATGGAAAATTTTGCATTCGTAATAAACCGTTTCGCCGTGTATCCCGCAGATGCGTACTGGGAGTGGATAAAAACGGAATCCAAGTCGTGTCGTTTCTCAGGTGGCCCGCCATAAATATTTATTAATTATTTTTTCAATAATCTCTCCTCTCTTGTATCCTCTAAGGATGGAGGGATATCTCCACCGTTAATTGCTTTTTGTTTCATTTGAATAAGTATTGTTTTTGACTGCTCGAGCGAGATGCTGAGTTTTATAAAATCTCGACGATGAATAAATTTATTAAAATCAATTTCATTAAAGCAGTGTTATTAATTTTCTTTTCGAACAATAATATTTTTTTGGAACTAACTTTTATGATGTACCTGAGCCAGTACAATTTTTGTATATAAATAACTAAGTTTCAATGAATGAAATTATTGCGGGATAAAGCGTCACAGTAAAACAATAGTTCTTATTGGCATACCATTATAATTATTTGAATACAAAAAAAGTGTTTTACGGAAGATATAATGAATTTTGAAGTCTGTTTATTTTTAGTATCGACACAAAACGAATGCATTTGCCGATAGCCAGATAGAATCAAGTGATAGTTCTCCATCCATTCTATTTTTTAATTTTTGACAATATACAACAATACTTTATGAAAATGCAAATTATTTTGTCTCTACAAAATTTTTATAAATAGGTACCAGCCGTATCTTATTCCATCGATGTTGAAGCTTAATTTGAATAAAAATACAAAATCTTTCAGATTAGGCGATGTCTACGGCAGCCTAATTGTTTTTATAATTTGAAGGAAAACCGAAAGAAGTATATTCGAATTGGTAGAGCACGACACGTAGCGTCTGATGCGCCTTGCGGTTGCAAAATAACTTTAAAATGTGAAAATTTTCGTTTTGCCAAATACTACTTTGCTACCAAACAAATAAAGTTCAATTTTGAAACGGTATAATATGAAGGAAAAAATTAATTTGGCTTTTGAATATACCCAGTCGCCTCAGTTTTATTTTCATAGCCTTGTATAATTTTATTGGAATAGCCGAATCCAGTCGCAGATGATCGTCGTTTTTCTATATGGAAGTGTAAAAGTTTTTTTCAGCAGAAAGTTAGCAACATAGACATTTTGAAATATTTTTTTATACATTTTTGCTTTAAATATCTGACATTTAGTTTATTTTAAGATATAATATGGCTTAAAATATTAAAAAAACTTGTATAGATCACTTACGTATTCAAGATTCCTGAGGAAAGGTTGGATACCAATTTTTTATGCAACCAAAATTTACAACTTTAAAATGTCCATTTATTTTCCTAATAATTTACAAAAAAAACCTATTTTTTTTTACAAAAAAATAACTTTTACAAGTAGTTGCCACCCTAATACGGACTAGTACATTTTATACTGAAATTATTTTAGAATTATTTCATTTTCATAATATAAACGACATACGATTACTGAATCAAATTACACAGGTACCAATTTTTCACATACAACTTCCCGCAGGCCACCGACGTCACCCTCGGCAAGTTAATTTTTTATTTGATCAAGATAGTTACCGAAGGCAAACAGTTTCGTAATAAAGCCAATTTTTTGATAATACCATACTTCAGTGAATATTTCGAGCGGTTTATTCGTTAAGGACAAAATTATACGCCGAGACGTGTCATTTCATAGGCAATTTTGAAGTCGTTTGATTTCAATTAATCTCATTTTCAACTTTAGTAATTTTATTTGTGAAACGACAGTACAGGAATTTCTTTGTAATATACATTTTGAAACGTTATTCCTATTTGCATAAATTAGACAAAATAGATTGTTTTACCAACCAATAAGTTTTTTTAATAACTTTTTTCATATTGACTTCAGAAAGTTTTAACTAGGTATATTTTTTACTCTTCCGGTAGTTTTTTCTACTTGCGGTTATTTTAGCGTTGTATCAGTTTAAATAATTAAAATGTATTAATAAATATATTAATTAAAATATATTAATACATTTATGTTTTTCTTTACCCATATTTAATACATAAAATTTACTAAATATAATATAAGAATTATGTCGATAGCACAGCTTATCAACGTTGAATATTATAGTATTCATCAGTCAAATTGGGAGTACAAATGTGCTTTGATCTCACTGATAACTGGGCCCGTAACAAATTAACCCGTAACTCGCAACATGGTTCAAAATTGTGATATCCTATCGCGATATCTACTCACCCGTAACGACATTGATTAAACTGATGTGTTGCAACGAGTCTCGTTCATTTTGCTTATAATATATGAGGTATATATCGTAACTAATTATTATTCTGTATTTTAATATTAACGTATTATTAATTTTTAATTTTAATGATATACAAAAAATAAATAGCATTTGAAGGTTGAGTTTTTCAAAAATAATACCAGTCAAGTAAGTGCGTGTCGGACTCACCTACCGAAGGTTCCGCACCAATTTCAGGATTGTAGATCAACGGGTAGTAAAACTTATACAAGTTGACAAATTAAAGTTTTCGGGTTATGCACTTATTATGTAAAGACTAAACGACGAATAATGATTTATCTACGAGTCCCCACTAGAATTATAAGATTTTATTTGAGCGAGGAATTTGATAGAAAATGTAGCAAATATGATGCTTAAAAGCTTAATTTTCTTGTGGTCTACGGAGTTTATTATTAGCGTTAATTTGAATATTTTGTATTAATTTCAGCTTCTTATTTTCAGACTTGTTAGATCGTCCGACTAACAAAGTGATAAGTATTCCGTATTCCTTTTGAGATACGGAACCCTAAAAACGCTATTTTATACATTTACCTCAGAACAAGACAGTTTTATTGAATAATAAATTACATAAAAAAATCACGTGAGCTACGAAATAAAAATAAAACTGTCAATTAGGAACAGCTTAATAATACGATGTATAAATTATATGACAGCGGTTTATTTACAGGTTCGAGTTACATTTGTAAGGTTAGCGGCAAGTCGCGATTCATATAATGTTCGGATCGCGTGAAATTGAACAATATCAGTCTCGATTGACTTTGAGGAAATGAATAGATTTCATTTTAGTGTCATTTGTAGAGGTAATGGCGCCTCCCGCTAATGTTGGTAATAGACACGGCGAGGGGGGGGGGGGGGCCTGGGGGTTGAAATGGTAAATTACTGATGACAAATGTTAATGTTGTGGAAATTGAGTGTGTTGTCTTTGCTTCTTCAATAATTATTTTTGACTTATTTTGATCGTAAACAAATAATTTTGTTGCTTTACCAGCTTGTGTATTTTCTTGGATTAGTAATTTAAACACTGATAACTAGAAGGATATTGCTGATATCAAGTCTACGCGACTTGGTCCAACTTATGTCAAAAATTATGAAACTATTCATGTTGAACCAAAGGAAGTTTACATTTTACATAAATTATGTATGTAATCCATAACCTAATTTAATATCAACCGGCAACCCATTTATTAATTCATTTTTTATTAAGATAATTTCAACATAAAATATCTAAATTGGATCATAATGTCTTCTTCCTATTTCCTCGAAACAAAAACTCTATAATAAATAATGCCGTATGTCATTTCTCAGCACGTATGAAATTTATAACTCGTGGAGCGATTTCGAAGGGCAATTTATTTGTAATGGCCCATTTGATAGATACAAGAAATAGTAGGGAAAAAATGTGTAATGTTTGAAATTATATAATTTTTTACCAATAAACTACCTGTTATTGCTACTAAAGCGACCTTATTTCCAAAAAATAAAAGTTTATAAGGACATTATGTGGTTTTAATTTATGGAAAGAAAAAGCGATAGAGAAGATCTTCGTTCTTAATATTGCGTACAATCAGTAAAACATTAAGGCATGCTAGGAAACGAAATTGTCATAATTGATAAGGAAATAAAAAATATATCGGGAAATACTAAAACATAAATAAAACGTCCACATCACGCCCCCCACACATACATCAGGGTTCGGGAGCAAGAGTCACCACACCGATTTGTGACTTAATCACTTTATTGGCGGCAAGGGAGCGCGCTTATCAGAAAGAAAACGATACCGCTGATATATGAGTAAACAAGCTTGCACTTTTCCTCGACTTTTGGCGGTCACAGAGGCCATAAAGTCGACGGCGAAGTTTGTATTGCGCTCGTGGGGAGAGTCGAGTGCTTTTTGAACGTTGTTTTTTAGTGGAACCCGATTTAAAAGTCGTAATTTACTTGCCTTGTCAGTGTTGACGTCGCTGCAGTCCCGAGCATCTGTAAAAATAAGAGTGCATTGGTGTATAAAAAGCGTAAAAATGTTATATTATTAGGTGTTTACTTAAGTATATTTATGTAATTTTTCAATTATATTACAATTATTATTTAATATAGTTTAATATACTTTAAGATTATATCATCATCATCTCACATATATTGTATGGGCAATCCACAATTTCTTACAATTGCCGGAGAATTAAAAAAAAAGACATATCTTGAAATATGGGCATATCTAGAGCGATTTTCCAGTAAAAGCCTGGCTTTCAATTGCTAACATGGTTTAGTAACAATAGGTTTCTTTGTAAATTTTATTATATTTAAAATTCAAAGAAAATTGAATTTTGTAGTAATGTGACAAGCTATCTTGATATTCGTTTTATTTTTAGTTAAATTAAGCTTTAATCTGCCAACCCTTCTATTTGCAGGATATAAACCAAAGTAGGGGAGAGCGGGGCCAAAAGTTCCGATTTTTTTTTAACCTCAAATATTGCTACGAATACTTGATTTTAGTATTTATACAATATAATCAAATTCAACTTACATATCTAGACTTGCAATTAAAACACTAATTTGGGGTATTCTTTGTAAGACTTTTTTATTATGATTTTTTTTATGACTGAAGTCGGAAAGTAACAACTTACCCCGACTTGGGGCAAGTTGTTAACAGACCGGGGTAAATTGTTACCATATTTTTAAAGCTATTATTTGCAAAATAAAAAACAATAAATAACCGAACAAAGCCTGTTTATTTAAGGAATAATCAACAGTATCATAATAATCACCAGGCGCAAAAGCAAATCTTTTTTAACCGACTTCTGTAAGAAAAGGAGATTATCAATTCGACTGTTTCTTTTTTTTATGTATGTTACTTCATAACTTTTGATTAGGTGAACCGATTTTAATGATTTTTTTTTATTTGAAAGGTAGTGCTTCCCATGTGGGAACCAATTTTTTTTTGGTCTATTTTTGACAATGGTATCTATGAGAAAATCACATAAGTATTAAATTTGTATTGGTACGTGTGCGACAAAATGACGAATAACTCAATATCACGCCAACCGATTCTAATGATTCTTTTCTTATTTGAAGGGATACACTTCAAGGATAGTTTTATGAAAGTTTGGTTAGGTTCTGATTATAAAATCCGGTCAAAATTGAGAAAATTTGTTTTTATTTTGGTAAATATTAATTATACTGGAATAGTTACAAGGGAAAACTTTGTTAAAATTATTGTCAGAAGTAAGATTCCCCATCGCTGCATTTCTTTTCAACCAACCTCAAAAAAGAAGTTTTCATTTTCAACCGACTTCAAAAATGGGAGAGGTTCCCAATCCCACGAATATTTTTTATGTATTTTCTTGTTATTATACCAAAATGTTACTTTCCACAAAAATAATACCTAATTGAGTCAAGTTTTACATATCACAACAGATGCGACTCGTTAACAACCACTACCACCACAACCAACACTCGTTTAAGAAGTATCCTTTTAAGGTTACTTACACTTAAAATCGTAAAAAGAATTAATTTTGACCAAAAAAAACCGAACCGAAACACAACAGAACTAAAAAGTAAAAGATAATTTTACATAAAATAAAACTTATTTTGATTTTGTTATACCAAAATAATAAACAAAAATTTTATACCTGTAGGTTTTCGCACTTAATATGTATATGTAATTCTTTGGTAACAGTTTTTATCTTATTCCTGCAATCTTTGAAAACTACATCCGCTGCTTTTTGCATCAACTCATATGACACATAACCTCGAGTTGATTTCCGAGCATAAGTCCGTATGTTACTAAATTACAATATTTTTTAGTATGAAAAATTACAATATTTACATCCCATTATTGGTACAAATGAATTGGCGAAAGTTTTTCGTCACAACAACAGGTCACAACATGCCCCAAAAAAAGGGAACATCTAGCCCCAAAAACAAGTGTTGAAAAAAAATTAAATATAAATAAGATATAGAAAACATAAATAATTTGCAAATAGTGTTCCGAAATAGTAGGTAATATAATGTTAAAAAAACACTAACATACTCGAGGCTAATCGTTAAAATTTGTGAGATAGACCAAAAATATGAAATGCAAAAATATTTACAATCGTGCACCAACGACACCCGTGTGCTATTCCATTGGTTTCGGGTGCCACTGGATTGTTCAATATGCTGGCCATGGGTGCGCTATCACATTGCATTTCACTATATGTTTACCAAATATTTCTATCACTTTTCTCCGCGAAATTATTTCCATCGGAACAACTTACCTCGGTAACTTTTAGCCCCGCTCTCCCCTAAAAGAATATAATTATAGACATTGAAAAAAAGAAAAAAAAAGCATATTTTTTCATAAAATTTCTAAATACTGTATATATTAGGGATATATTTTATAATAATAAGAAAGGGGTATTAAGGCATTGTGTCCACACAATGTTTGTATCAGTCCGGTGATTAGCGTACACTACGCAACGCATCGGACCTAAATATGTTTGTACTTCGGCTTCCCACACACCAATATAGGAACCCTCTTGAGGATCGGCCATTACGTAGCCTCTTAACGGCCGACGGTTTTAATTAAAAACTTCTTGCATTAGCGCGTGTCCAACCAATCATGGCTTAAATCTTCACGAGATATTGTTTTTGCTAATATTATATAAAATATAGTATATTTCTTTCATTGATTTTCCTAATAATAGAACACGATATGACCTTGTAAATTTTCCATATGAGTAGAGTAGGATTAGCTTAGCAAAAAAATAACGATCCATAGAAAAATGTTTTAGAATTAAAACAAAATATACTATAGAAGTAACATAACAATGCATTTAGTTTTTATATTAAAAATATAATAATTAAACTTGTAACTCCTGTATAATATAATATGCAATATCATGCTTTGCCTATTGGTACCGAATATTATTGGAGCATATTAAATGGGTCAGGCTGGTTTCCCGGCCTAAACAAACAGCGCAGCCTCAAGTACCGTCTTAACCAGCAATAAACAAGAGCAGGTGTACCACCGGCAGTCTCAACCGCTGTCCGTACAAACTTGGAAAGTATTCGCCGGCGTTCAAACATACGGTCCTCGTTATGCATGCCTCGCTGGGTTTAATCACGGGGTAACCCGCCCAGGGCGAGCCTAATGTTTTCACTATGTATTTTTTAAGTACCAACCAGGAGCCAACTTGCCGGTATTTTGTGCTCGTGACTCTCGATATTCTTATTCTCCCTCCGCTTGTATATCAAAATATTTCATTTCGACAGCGCTAATTGGAAATTTCGTGTTCCACTTTTTTTTTGGAAACAGGAGTACAATATTACGCTTCGTTTCGCTCGTAATTCTTATGTTTTGCAACAGATTGTAGGAAAATGATTGTTTATTCTATAACACAGTCGATTTCAATATCTTTTGATGTACTTGATGTATAGGCTGTGAACGAGGACGTAATATAACATCCGATGAAAGGCAGACAATAGTTTCATATGAAGAGTATTTGAAGTTTGCACCCGTACCGTATCGAACAGATGTTCCTCAAACATCTATTAGCCTTGTAGTATCCGACAGACGCCCTCATCTGAATCTTGGTCTATTATGTGATGTGTCCAATATTGACACAGCGTCCCGCCGATTGTGCACACCTCACGGTCCCCTGTCACGCTCAGTGTATTTGAATTCCAACGAGAGATATATTGTGTTTTATGGGACCGATAGGACCATATCATATCATATCACAGCTGATCGATGTCCCAACCGATCAATTAAACGTCCAAAAGCTAATTAATCACGCTACATCTAGCAGCGTAAGCTAACCAAATTTTGTTTGACTTGCCAGAAAGTTGTGGGAGTCTTATTTATTTTTTATCAATTTCATCCGGGCGGTCTTAAAAGCGTCCTCCCGTTTTATTATGGCGACGTGAATTAGCAAAAACAGAATGGATTTTGGCTGTGATTATGTCAAAAATAATTAATTATTATCGATTCCTAGAGAGTAGGGGAGCAGATTGTTGGGTCGCACTGAGTGGAATCGTTATTTAAATTAGAAAACTAATTACCATTCAACCGAAAACTACCAGAACTGTTAAAATAGTACAATTAACATATATAGCTCTATATTCAGAATATAAACTGATATATTATCAAGTTTTTGAATAATTGATTTATAGCAAGAAAACTTCAAATGGGAATTAAATGATTTGCACACTAAGATTCACAACGTAGAAAAATGAAAGTGATATATAAATAAATCTTCTTCTCTTAAAATTGTTCATTTACGACCAAACAACCCCCACGTCTTGTGTTTATTTTGGGGTTGATACGGAATATTCTTTATTCATTAAGCACTGCCAACTCCGTGACCAGTTTGTCTAAGCAGTCGCCGTCTATACATCGCGAACGAGCGAAACTTTAATTTAGAGAGCACTACCTGCGACCGCTTGCCCCATTCATAATGAATCACACCCTCTGTTTAGTTTAGAACCTTTAGTGTGTGACTGACGTTTTAGGTACAGCCTCATTTTAACATCTTCAGAATAACCAAACCCAGGGTAAACCATGAAAGCCTCTTTTGTCAAGTCAATAAATCACAAGTGGAAAAGTTCATGGTGAGAAAAATCACAGTCATCGGCCTCTTTTAAATTAACGCCATTAACTTTGAGATTTCCTCTCTGAAATAAAGTGCAAAGATTACCTCTCTTCGTTTGAGCGGGCTTAGTAATTAGTAACGCTCGAGTTTTATTTGTTGACGTTCATTATTCGTTGATTTTGAACGTTGGGTGGGAGAGGGAGGGCAGGTTAAGTTACTTTGGGTTAGAAAGAGAGATCGGACATTCAATCGCGAAGCTGCACCTGCCGCACGAATTTGCAATTTAAATTCCAAACGAATATTCTGAGAGGACCTCCTTAACACGACATCTGTTTAAATTGTCGGCGATAGAGTGACTGCTGCGGTTTTAGAACTCTTTGTGATTACGAATTAATTGAAATAAAACAAAACCCTTTCAATGATTGGGGTCGGTTTAGAATTATAACCTTTCAATCTGCTTTCCATCGGAAATTAAATTTTGATTCATATATTTAAATTACTTATGACAAATCATATTTCTGCTTATTTATAAATAGCATTATTATTTAAGAGTATTGTATATCCATATCGATTTCTACAACTTCTGATATAAGACGGTAAACGAAAGGGTGACAAATTCGCCGTCATAATATAATTCGTTAAATTGATTGATCTTTTCTAGGGATGATATATCGTACGTCGGTGTATCGGACGCTACGGGCTAATAGGTGTTAGTGGGTAAATAAAGAAGCGCGGGCGGAGTCGGGGCATCATTAATAACTATCGCCCTACCACTTCATTATCAATTAATCAATCACATGTGTCGTGGTGGTGACGGGTTTTTATTATCTCTATAGGATAGATATCCTTATCTTTTCTTATCTATTTATCTTATCATTTATAAAGATCTCAAATGCCTTTTTTGGGTTAAACATAATTATAATAATTATGTAAAATATTTTAAGCTATAATTACATGAACATAGCTTAAAACGTTTCTTTTTTCTTTTTTTTTTTAATTTCATTTTTTTTAATTTTATTGTATTACCCATATTATACTTACTAATAAATGGTAATAGTTGTAGTAGAATTATTATTTAATTAATGTAAGTAAACATTTCAAAATGCAACATTTGAGGCTGTCGTGGCCCAATGGCACAAGCGTGTGAATGTAAACGCGACGGTTGTAGGTTGGGTTCCGACTCGGGGGAATTAATTATTACTTATTAATATTTTAATTTCTTCTTAAGTTACACTCGTCTTAACAATAGGTTTCCTCTGCCTACCCCACTATATGCGGGATACACCATGAAGCTCAAAAAAAAGTAAAGATTTCTAATAGTTATACAATATAAGATTAACTACATATTAGCCAAAGAATCTGAACGTGTACAAAAGAATGACTTGTCGGAAGGAGTTAATAATCTTATTAATTTGTTCGAGTTACCGGCAACCCGCTGGTCTCGACGTTCTTTGTAATTAATGAGAACACCTCATCTATTACATTAGCTGGAGGGCCTGAGAAAATACTTACGTGTACATATCACCAATTAACTGAGACACTACACGTGCCTCTAAATATTGGCCTTGTTATCCAGACCAGGGTTCTTCTTGTACTGGCCGGATACCATACGAAGTTAACATAATAAATAAATTGCGCGTGAAGAAAATGAAACAAGAAAATTCATTTATCAAAGCATACGTTAGGTGTTTCTTGAGGCTTTTGTGATTGATTTGTAATAAAATTGAGCTATTCGGTTGTAATTGGAGATGCAAGCTATAAATGCGAAATAAATTATATCTATTTTTTAAGTAGGTAAGTAATATTACTAACATTTGTGTTGTAATATTATTATTTTTCTAGCTTCACGCATATAGCACGGTAGAGGGAACTTGGGTACCTAAGCTTAAACTGTTAAGACATTTCCGGTACCCACTTTTCGTGAAAGTTTGAGGCATTTTTTTCTTTGCCTCGACAAGCAAAGAGCCAAGAAATGAAAATATAAAATATATTTTTTTAGTGGGAATTAAACCCATTACCTTCTCATTTACAGTCACACACTTGTACCACCGAACCACGTCGGCCTATATATAAAAAAAGTGTTTATTATAGTAGACACATAATGAACTTACTTAAAAGTAAGTATTTATAAATCTGTTGACTGAATATTCTAAACTACCCATCGATATTGGAGGTAAGCTTCAGAAAGCTCGTAAATCATACTAAGGCAAACACGCTTTGATCAATTAAATTTTATTAGAAACGTTTATTAAAGGTCGGGTAAGTGAAAGATTTATTGGAGGTTTATCCTCATAACCTTAGATTAAAGGATATTACTCAATACGACTGGGCCTCGTACCGTAGTAGGGCTCGAGTAATGTTCATATTGTCATATACATATGTATATTCAAATTAATATATATCTATTAAATATATAGTATTGTAGAAGTCCCTTATTCATATATTTTGGCCTTTTTATAAGGCATTGAGAAGAACTATCATAGAAATGTTTTAGCACTACCAAATCTTTATAACAATAAAAAAAAACGATATTATTGTAAGTTAAGTTATATTTGATGAATTTGGTTTTCCTTTGAGTTGGTACGAGTACGAGGTTAATAAAAAAGAACTCTTGATCATATTTCACGATTTTTTATACGAATAAAAAGTGTTTTTTTAATTTATTCACATAATGATGACGATAAGGCAGTTATTATCTCAGTAAAGTTTAGTCTTATTATTTATCTTATTATTATAGGTATATGTCCTTTATGCATTAGGTTGTTTGTAGCTATACAAATGCTATGGAAGATGGTATGCCTATTTATGTGAATAAATTATTTATGGTATAAGATTTTACATTATGTTAAAATAAATAAAAATATTCATAAAATAATCATTAACATTATTATAGATTTAATTAAAGATACAGCTATAATAGCATATAGTAAGGCATAACAAACTAGGGGAATTAATCTACTTGAAAACGCTTACTCAAAGCGTGTAATATCTCGGGTCAAACACGGACTAATCTAAAGCAATGTAAACATGGGCTTCAAGTTCAGAATTTAACTGTTATTTGAATTGCTTCCTCATGTGTGTATTATATTTTTAGTATATGTATGCTGGTTTTAGAATACTCCTTATATATCTTGGTGCTAAATAGGTGCTAGTATCGAGGAGTGATGAGAAATTTGCCTGACTGTACCAACGATAGATGTGGATTCGATCTTTTATTCAGCACGTAATGTCTCTAAAATAGAAGAATAGAAGAAATCAGCGTAGCTCGACATTATATCTTTGAAGAAAAAAATAATTATAAACGTATCAACATTATTTAATAAAATAAATTATGATCGCGGTATTTCCTCATACTATTTATTACGGAACATAACTTAAAATTAAGAATTTAGCAACAGTATACCATTGTGTTTATTGTCCCACAATAAAGAGTAACAAGATTTGTAGTCAAAATTGGGAAACTAACAACGGAACCTAATTATCCGGCGGTTACCGTACCAACGGCAACGGCGCGGCGGTGCTACGCGTGATATATGCGCACTTAATTCTAATGTCGACTGCGGCCCCGCGAGGTGCCCCCGTAAGCTGAACTACCAGAATCATAATAAAGTATGATTTCTTGGTCGGGGACGCGGCCCAACCTGGATAATCACTCCTCAGGCGTACCCATATAATTCCTTAGTGCATAATGAAAGTTGATTAACATTATACCCGTCGCTCGTGTGTGGGTGTGTGTGCGTGTGTGTGCGTGTGTGTCCGACGCAGATTCCGAGTCCTAATTAAGAGCGAGGGTAGGAGGGTCGCGGCCGGCGGCGGGGGCGGGGTATCGATCATCACCCGCCAAGGAATCGACGCAGGGACCCGCAAAAAGGGGAAGCCCTCATCTCGAAATCAGCGGACGACTAAACCCGCTCTCAGCACATGTGTTTTGATTTAGGCGCGCGCTAAGGGTCAGTTTAATTCGCGTGTGTAGAAATGGAACGCTTCAGGCGCGATTTGCAAATCCGATGTGAATAATTACACGGATTACGAACGCTTACCTACTGCCTTACTGATATTTACATATTTTCTTGCGGGTTGATGAGGATTGTCCGCGCGAGTTTGCTACGGCGATGATATTTATTATGTAGATATTGTTCTTAGTATTATGTTTATAATTTGTTTTCAAAAAATTCTCTTTATTCCATCTGATAATTGTCGTGCCTCTTCTGAACTTGTCATGAAAAACAAAAAAATACTAACAAAGCTGCTTATAAAAAAACGTTGGAAAACACTTATCGCGCTCTAGTGCAAATCGTCGACTGTCACTTCAATCTCGTCGGCGCCGACGTCAAATGGGAAAAGTGACAAAAATAACAATCAAATAGAGCATCCGCGGAAATGAGATCTGAAAGAATGATCACGCCCGACCCTGGGGACCGGTTGCCTCTTCAAAAACGACTTAATATCTCAATTCACTAAGGAGTTAAGCTTTAAAAAATATTTCGATAGGCAACAAAGGGCCCCTCGGCTCGCGGTGTCTTTGACACGTTGCCACCGGATTTTTCCGCGAGATCTTTTTAAGAGACGGGATGTCATCCTGTTTGTATCGGCTTTGTCGCGTAAGGTTAAGCGCCGGTTTATTAGCACCCGCTTCCTTTCTGCAAATAGAGGGAGATTTCGTAAATTTAATTTTGATGTTTCACTTGAGAATTAAAATAAAATACACTCACATCCTGCCAAAATATTTATTGTTCAAGATATAGACAGACACGACATGTAAGCGAAGCCCTCTTACAATCAATATGAAAATGTGACGAGTGGGGTCGCTTGGCAGCCGGCGGTCCTTAATTAAGAATACGTGACAAAAGACGAGACGTGCACACAAACACAAGTTCCAACGAAAAAGGTCCGGATTATGTAACCCTTCTGCGCTTTTGATTTTAAACGCTTGAAGTGCCAATGCCGGACCCTGGACTCTAATTTGAAAAGAGATTCGACAAATCTGGCTTCGAGGAACCCTCGTTTAATCGAGCCAGTCGATATGAATGTTGATACAATGAAATAATATCGTGGTGTAGGCGGTCACTATGGCGACGGGGCGTGTTAGTGGGAAACCGTAGCTGAATGGAGTGGTAAAAGGCACGCTCCCGCTTGACCGTTTCCAATGGGTCAGCGTTTTGTGTGCTGATTCGGCTCGCATCCGCAGATGCCCGGATAATTAGCAGGCAAACAAGAAACCCGAACAACTTCGACGGCGCCCTAACCATTCAGGTGCTCTACAAATACTGCTGCAAGAACTTTAACAGCAGTTTAATTGCGGTACGAAAACAGAAGCGTACGGAAAACACTTTGGCTTTATTGAAAAGAACTTAGTTGGTTACATTGAGGTTAACTGGTAACGGAGTTGGCAAGTTATTATAACTTGTTATATACGAATATTTTATATTATTAATTTTAGTTCCATGCATACGAGTATATTATTTAATTTCTATAATGTTAACATTTAATATTTTCTAAGCTTCTATATATCTTGAAGTTTGAACAATAAGAAAAGCAGAGTAAATATTCTAACCTGAACAATTAAATCCCGCCGCCGTCACGTAGGGGATTACCGTAGCACGCACGTCACGCTCGCCACTAATTTATCACGCTTTGTGTCCGCGCCTTTACGCTGCTGCTGGCACCGTACTAGTAGTTTATATTTAGTAATTGTAACCAATATCTATATTCTATATATATTAAAATTGTAGTTAATCGCTAGATATACTTGTACACGGAAGATATATGAAAAAATCTATTATAGGGGCATTTATCAATATACTAGAAACCAAAACAATATTTAATAAAGCTTTTAAAGCATATTTTATACCTACATACATACATAGATATCTAAATGCATTTCCTTTCGTCATCTACCTTAGTAAACGTTAATTTGATTAATTTCCCCTTGAACACGCGCTAAGAAACCTGTCCCTATTTGAGATCAATAGGGATATGGTCCCAATTATGTATTAACCAAAACTTGGCTATATCTAATCACACGCGAGTCCGTTAGGGATTACACTAGGAAAAAGAAATTCACCGAAAATACATACAAAAAATTCTAACCATAACATAGTTGCTCACCATCCTAACATATCATAAAACTGTTGTATTAAATTAGAATAAGAAGAGGCCAGTTGTTGCGGAGAGGCATAAAGAGTGATTATAAACGCGGCAAGTTACGGGTTCGATTCCCACTCGGGGAAATGAAATATTTAATATTTCCATTTGCCATGCCTCCAGCATTCGGCAGAAAATAGGGAAAGGAGCGTCGTAACATTAGGTTCCCTCTGCCTATTTTGTGCCTATTATGTTTTAAGTGATACTTTGAAAAAGTTATACGTCACGTCATTATAGTTTTAGCTTTTTGAAATATAAATATATATATTTTTAATACTTTTCCTTATAATAACAACAAAAACGTAAATTTTAATTAAATAAAATCTAAGATGCCTACCGAAATGGCATAATAACCCAAATTACCCGAACTAGCTGTATCGCCGTAATTCCCGGCGCTGCGTATCGATCGGCCGCGAGCGACAAAACTTTCTAGACAGCTTTTATATGCACTCTACCTCCTCGTGCTATAGCGTATTCGATCAAGAGAGTATTGTTGGTACCAAATTATGCATGTTTCTACTGAAAAATATATTATTGAGAATTAAATACTATTAGTTATGGTTCATTTCATTTACTAATATGGCGTTAAGTGCGTATAAGTTACAGTCTCGGTTTTAATTTCAATGATTGCAGTGTATTTCATTGCTTTTGAACTGTTCGAATCATTGGAGTTGAATCGTTATATTACTGTTAAGTATTTTCGATTCAAATTTTTATGAGGCATAAATAAAAACTCCTTTCTGTTTTAAAAAGTAAAAATACCCCTTTAAATATCTTATCCTACGAAATATTTTAGCAACAATAAATTATAGTAATATGTTTTTAATATTTAATAATATTTCTAACGTGAATCGTTATTTCTATTTATAATTTTAATTACTTTAGTAATAAGGATAATGTATGTAAATGTATAACGGGGTGTTTTTAACGTTGCGGAGACGTCAAATGTGACGTCAGCAAGACTTGGCGTGTATCCGACGTCTGATAAGGGACATCAACATGTGGCAAAATAAACGTTACCCTATTACCCCTATGAGTTAAGTAAGGTTTTAGGAAATATTTTATTGTAACTTATTTTTAATATCATTAAATTAACCAAGGCACTTTATATGTAAATAACTTATATTTTACCCGTTTAGCGTAATTATTATGCCGTGAAACTGTATTTCGACCTATTTTTACTCACATTTCTTTACATTAAGAGGTCGAAATGAATCTACCCTTATCCAATTAAAGGCATTATGTGAAGGAAGAGTCACTGACTCTTTCTTCACGCTAAATCCAAAATAAAAATATATCCCCAAATGCGATTTGAACCCAAAACCATCAAGCTTAGAGACATAAATTGGCTCTGTTAGATTTTATATTAGATTATAATTAATGCATTACATCTGATGCCAGAATATGGCCGCGTGACGTAATCAAGCATCCCATGTGGGTGAGTCTAATCAGCTATGAAAATTAGGTTCCTGTGTTCGGGTGTCTTCTGCTTTGTACTGTTCTGGAATTTAATTACTATTTCCAAATATCGTTGGTTGATAGCTCGACAACATTCTTCATGTTTAATTTGCTTCTGACAGTATAAAATTTGACATGTGTTTGTCACAACATCAAAGTACAAAAAGTTTTTGAATATATTATTATAATATTATACGAATTTATTGCTCAGAAATGATTATAATTATGTTTCTCGTCATTATATATGTCAGATATATATAACTAAACGTATAAGATTTTATGTTATATTCTACTTTATATATTTTCAAATTAACATAGTCTTGCTTTTAATTAAAAAGCAATAGTACTTTCATGTGCTAGTGCTTTTAAGTAGAGTTAGAAATATAAAAAGACTAAAAAGAATAAAATATTAATTAAAAAAATATTTTAAAAACAAGCGCTCTTGATTTTAATAGCGTATTGTATTTAATAAATCAAACCCTTTTATTTGATATCCATATGTGGGCTGTCAAAAATATCGTAATCCTCCATTTTGATACTACATTTGGATTAAGAACAATATTGATTATATGTAATTTTATTGTCATCATAATCCAAATTGAGCTTTAAATAGTTAGTAGAAATCAGGATATTAACATTATACATATACAAAAAATAAAGAAGGAAGATATTATTAAAAATAAATAAATATCAATTTATCCCACAGCGAAGTAAAAAGTAACAATTTCCAACTAAAGTCCCTTCCATATCCCTCTTTACGACCATACGATTATATTGCACAATTGAAACAAGTGAATTTCAGTACTGGCAACACCGCACCATCCATCAACCAATTAGAGTAGCGATCAATCATAGCCCGAGCACTCCCCAGGTCCACGATGATTTTTTCCCACTCTTCTCTACTAACACACAAGAGACTTGTTAGTCACGTGAGTACATGGAAATGTTTTTGAAATGCTTGACGAAATAATTTAGACAATACAAGATACTCGTATATAGTCATTTGTAATAATCTATTATGTGTTTTTTAATACAAAAATTTAACTTAATAGAAAATCGGAGGTACATGATTGCTATAGTTGTTTGTACGCTTCGCACTAGAGGTAACATTTAAAATATAGACATAGAAAAAGCCTGGTTTGCTTGGAAATTGGCTATCGTAACTAACATATTCTGTATTTATTAAAAATAGCAAGATTTCATTTAGAAATTTAAATCTGCGCTTTTTGGGCGATCGCTAAGGTTTTGAAAAGCATGAGTTATTTATAATTTCAATATATATCCTTATGTATTATATTATTATTAATATTATATTTCATTTTTTTACATAAACAAAAATATTCATACACTATAATGTCGTATTCATTTTTTTATTCCACTTTCCCAGTCACTTTAAACCACGACAACATTAACCCAGCAAAACGGAGCGATATAAAAAGATGAACAATAATTCTTTTTTATTACGTGCCAAAGTAGGAATCTCATTGTCGACGAAGAAATAAATAATATCAGGAAGGAAAAAGAATAGGAATAACACAACATAAAATATTAAGATTCTTCCAGGATTGCCATCATTCTGCGGTCGAGATTTCTTAAGGGGGAGCATACTACATCTTTGAATGTTAATGCCATTTGCATATCCGAAAAGTCATGAAATAAATCAACCAAGACGGACATTGGGGACGGCTGTTCATTATGCTTCCTTTGTCTAAGAAAGTAGCAATTAATATTTTAAAAATGCATATTATTTTATTGGAATAAATTATGTGTCTCAATAAAAGTAACGCTGACAAACGTGTACGGAAATATTTATTCAAAATTGCCGGAGTAAGCTCCAAATCACTCCTTTCTATTTGAAAATCCGGCGTGTCGAAAGGGCTCACCTATGCGGATAATGTTGGAAATCTGGCATCAAATTGCAGAGTATTGTATGGCAAATGCGAGAAAAACGAAGAAAGTGTTGGGATATTTACATAAGTTGAGACAGAGGGTCGCACAATACATACAAAAATATTCAGGGCCGAGGTGATGAGAGCCCTCGGGCCGACTGCATGCATAGCCTTTATGATGGGGATAACATTTACAGGCGGTGTGAAAACGTTATATTTATGAGGAAACTGAAAATAGTAAATTCTATATCTTTTTAAATTGATGTTGCAAAGTTATCGTTTAACGTTTAATGGCTTCTTTGTGAATATATTTGCGAAAAAATAATAAAGAGAGATGTAAACACTAAAAGGATATAAATCTATAATTTTTTTGTAAAAGATTTGAATGAAACTTTTTCTTGTATGCCTGGCATGGGCAGAATCTAAGCTGTAATTTATTCTCAAGGTTGACTCACTGGATGCAGAGCCATAGTAGTCAAACTACAAGAAATGTTCAAATGCTGCCCGAACAAAACATATAGAGCATTATATACATTTTCCTTTCATATAAAAAAAACTAAATTTGGAACTTTTAATATATAAGAACTAACTATTAGAAATAAAGAATGACATGCGTCACAAGCCCAACGTTTAAGTCAATCTTGCCGCTCGCTTACACACTCGGCTCAGGCGGAACGTGACAATGAGTCATACTTTTCCGTACGTGTAGCCGGCGTTCATCAATATATAAGGCATAATAACGTCAAATAAAAATATTATCACAGCCACTACGTACAAACGTTAGTTTGTTTACAAGCTGCAAAGTCTACTATCGATCGTCCAGACGCTAAACTTTTTATGAATTAACCATCAAATAACTTAGAGGAACAATGAAAAAACAAACTCTTCAAACAAAAATCGATGACAATCTGGGCCAAAAACTTTGCAAAAGTTTGCCAGCAAAAAGATTTATATACTTATAAAAAACTGGGCGGGAAAGAAGTTTTCGAAAAACTTTAAATTGCGACCTTGAACTGGGCAAACTTTGTTTTGGATTACTATAAGTGAAGTCGGGAAGTTTTTAATAGAACGACGTTGATGTGCCGCTGATACTTGTTCCTAAAGAAAGTTTGTTATGGCATGGACTTGAATAAGTTCTACTGTTAAATGGTAAAAACAGCATCGAAGTGCTATTTTTAATTTACTATTAAAATGTCAAAGTTGAAGCAAAATACTTTCACGCTAAAGTTATTTAAAAATACATATAGGAGGAAAGATAAATATGAGGCTCTCAAAATATCATGAGTTAATGAAATTTATCCTCTTTTTTCGTTTTCTTTATCGTTTTAAGCTTCCATATCACTATGTTGTCTTAAGTTTATAAATTTTTATAAGTTGTACAATCCGTTGACCTATTACCTTCGGTGGGTGCATCTGATTCGAGATCTACCGAGAAATTCGTCTTCTATCGAGAGATTCGCCTTCTATTTCAAGAATAAGCAGTGATTGTCATCTAACTTCTTTGACCTCTGTAATGGAACTAGTCTCAATGGTATTGTGGAACAGTTATACACTATAATTAGACTACTAAATATTTGTAATGACTGTACTTGAAACTAGTTCCATAAGTTAAATTTATAAATTCATAAATTCTATAATAGAGAGACAACTTATTATCAGTTTTTATTTATCTATGCTTTTTCTGTCGTCATTTATACGATTCGTACACTGTCATTCATACATTCGTAAAATTAAGACATCAATTTAAATTGCATTGTCAAAAAGATAAACACACAATCGCTTAATAGGTCCGATTCAAATCAAGCCATTTCCTCTACAAAGGATCTAGCAAAAAGTGCCTTGTAAAACAATATGCCATCAACATTTCCATCTTAAAAGCATTTAAAAAGGCAACGTCGTCAATTGGGACACCGTTTTCTTTATTAACTGTTAACTAGGACCGGGTGTTTATGTAAATTGTTATTGCTTTTTTTTTAGAAAAATCTCGTTTGACACGTCGCAGGAGAGGTCCTCGTTACTGGAGATCGCCGCTCGCAGAATGGGATTTTGAAGGTAAATAAGTCTTTAAAAGAGGAATAAGTAAATTAGAAGCGACAAGATAGGAATCTCCCCTATTTTTTCGAAGTCAGGGGAAAAAAGTGATCGTCTTTTCGATGGAGTAGTAATGGGCTAACCAAGTATGGATTTTCAGTACAATTTAGTTTTTATTTTCTTTTAGTTTTTCAATCTCAACGTACTATGTGGTGTGGTTCTAAAATTCCTAGTAGAGACAAGTTCAAGTCGGTTATTGTTGTAGCAGCAAATATAATTTAAAACATTAAATCAAATGAGATAATACATATAATTCTCGTTTCGTATATGTCTATCATAGTATTTTTTTAAAGAAAAAAAAGTAATAATACTTTATTATTAGAGTAGTACCTTTTGCCATTTTCGAATATAAATAGCTATATCCACTTATACTTAACATAAAAATCTTTTTAAGGGTGAGTGCGGCGACACTCCTGGCCGGTATCGTAACAGCTGTTGCCAGCGATACCTTCTCATTAAGTTATCCGCCATCTTAAAAAGGTAAGTTACACAAGTATGCTTTTTATACTTATACATACAATGTATACACAAAAAAAAATATACTTTCGAATAATTTATTACGAATTATGGCTAAATTTTAATTTTCCATATTGTGTCATTTTATTATCTGTATTAATTATTAGTAATAAATCAATTATTAGTAAATAAATCAACTAATTAAAAAAACTATTTTTAACTGGTATTTATAGATATTGAAAATATCCTGTTTATAAACAATTATTCTAAATAATCTCATAACAAAGCTCTCAAAAACGGCTTCTTAAAAGTATTTCTTTTGTAAAAATCTCTGGCAAACAATTTTTCAAACGAATGCCTTATTATGACGCTAGGAATTAGCTTCGTTAGCCGTAGGGCGGCTTGGATGTGACAGCCGTCAAAATAGTCTCATTCAAATTCATATTAATCTGTGACGTTCAAATGTCGTGATGAATGTTGCTTATAATGACATTAGACGGCGGGGAATTCTTTTGCACGATTTTCTTACTGTTCTGTATTTTATCAGGATATGGTTGATTGACAGTAAATTACTGGTATCGTGCAACTGTTTATCTTTATCTTTTCTTTTCCTTTCCTTATAAAATCTTCAATTAGGTATATAAAGATAACCTGATTTTTAACAAACCTAACAATTTGATAAAAGCCTGTTTATATTTTCATACGACACATGGGATTAAATGTAAGGATGCGTACGATTCCACGTCGCTCCGCTGAAGGTAATTTATAAATTACTTCCCGCTTTACAGTTCCCAAGACGAGAGACTTTGCAAAGTCTGAAAATGATCTTACAAAGTATAGGCTGCGGGAGGTCGCCTCGGGGCTTCGAGGCGTGCTATGTCGATAGAGTTTAAGAGTTATGCAAATGTTATGGACAACAAAAAAGTTAATGTCAATGATAAGTGCGGGCCTGGGGGAGCGATCACCGCCAGCGCCGTACCAATGCCAGTCGGATCTTGTATAATCTTCTTTAATTTTCTTTTTCCTTTCGCAGTGTTTTATGAGTCAATTTCCCTTTCTTATTTCTTTATCACGCAATAATCGTATAAATAAAATAGAGACGGCCATTTTAGTAGTGATAAATAAGTATTACTAAATTGTTACCTTATCCCGTAGTAAGATAAACATTATTAAATGAAAACAAATCTGAATGGCCATTATATCAAACCCAACCTATTTCGTATAGCACTTGTTTGACAAATTGAAGCTTCCATTTTACATTTGCTCGTACTCAAGAGGCGCAAAATGACTTTAAAAAGTGCTCGAGTAGAGTACCTACCTATGCGGAATTAGGAAGAGGTCTAGAGGGGACCGATCCTATTAAAACTGCTCGCAGGTGACTATCTGCGGGTTAGTGGCGAGCCAAAATACCGCCGGAACACGTCAAGCCTGTTGGGTTTGAATTTGTTGCGTAAATTGTACTATCATAGCCTAATGAGAGTTAATGGAGGCCGTCTCAATGGCCTGAGGAATAGACAAAGAATCTAAAAGAAAATATTTTTACAGTACGTATGTACGTAAGTAGGTTTTGTCTTAGTTACGAAATTATAAGTATTAATTTTGTTAATTGATTAATAATTTTATTTCAATTGTTTTACCATTTGCTCTGAACTATATATGAATTAGTAAACAAATTTTACATTTTTACGTTTTTTAATATTTAATAAACTAAAACTTTGAACATAACAGGAACATAAAGTATAATGAAACCATTACAGCACTTACGAGAGCGTCTATCGATCCCACCGCGTCTTACATATCTAATCTTTAGACGTAGGTGAAGTTTTACATGCAAATGAATTAATTCTTCTCGTCGGAGTGCTGGTGCATCGGCGATGCCTCGTTGCATTTATAATGTGAGTTCATTACCTAGGTCTCAGCGAATCTACGAGCTCCCGTAATGGCTTTGGAAGAACGTTCGCTTCAATTATGAGCGGGATATTAAATCGGTACTATCGACGCTTCCTCGAACACAATCATGAAATTATAATAGCTGGCATATTTAAATGTTCTAACTCTTTATTATTTTAAATATTTACTTTTCCTTTTTTAAGAAAAAAATATATATAAGTAAAATGATATCTTTTAAAGCTTACACAAAGGAGAATGGTTGACGAAAAATTTTTTTTAGTAAAATAAGGTTTAATTACACTCCGTGTTAAACGCTTTAAGATGCCACATCTTTGCCGCTCAAAAATGGTTTTAGGGTACACTTTTAAAAAATTTACAGGATATTTGAGTTAACACATTTTCCTTGAGGCATTGAAAGCGTGTGCATTTTTAATTTTTATACCCACCCGTCGGATGACGCTATGAATTTTTACTGAAGAGCCCTTTCTATCTTATTAGCGAGTGAGTTAATTGAGAAGCGGTGCTACTAGTTGTTTATAAATATATAATATGGGTGTGTTGGTTTATCTACTATAAAAATGTATTTTTGTTGACATTTTAACCTTTATATTTAAACCGACATATAAAATATTGAGTATCATGTAAAAACTTTTGTTCTCGTGAAGATGTTGGAGTATCTAGTTGAGGTAATGTGATTTGAAATGGTACTTTTGTAAATATGTATGTAATTGTATTTTATTTATATAGGTATATGGGTGGAAACAAAGATACCAAAACTATGGTTATATATACGAGTATATTATATAACTATGATAACTATATATATATAAGCTTTAGCAGTGGACTAGATGATGATGATGAAGATGAAGAAGGAGAATCTCCTAAAGCATGTTAAGAGTTTTACTATTTGTAGAGTAAGATATGAATAGAATTATTGTCTCTCTTGTTTTATACAGGAATTCGGTGAAATTTTACAATATATTTTAGAATGATGAGACTATCGACACCAGCACAACCTTAGTGAACCATCTCTCCAATCTTATTTTTCCACCGTTTGTTGCGTGGCAGGACTTAACTCCATACTAAACCTAAACTTCATACATTAATATAGCATAAACTTTCTTCTAAGAGATAAAATCTCAAGTCACAGCTAATAAAAGCTGAACCCATTCGATATGTTTATCGCCTACATGATTTAGCGCGGGTCCCATTTCACGGTGTTCCACAGCGATCTCCAAATTGAATTGATACGTTTCCGCCGGCATTTTTAGACCTTATCGTGACTACGTATGATATGAGCGGCAAAGTGAGTGGAAAACTGCGTGTACAGATAGCAATCGTCTATTTTTATAGAAATTATTTATTATATATTTTAGAATAAAATTTCAAAATATATAATAAATTCCACACTTAAACATCAGGCATTATAAATCTCTATACTTATTCTGTATCTTTTTATGTTTTTTTTTATTTTATATTTATTGATAAACTTTGCTTTCAAATACTCTACAAAAATATGTATTAAGTTTTTTTGTTATTTAAATTTTAATGAAAATAAGATTTTTAGTGAAAAATCGATTTTTGAAGTCAATAGACAGTTACAGTTGAGAATATTACTAATAGTAATAAAAAAACAAATTTCCCTAAATTAACATATATTTTTCTATATAAAAATATTTCCACTATGACGTGCGAACGGTACTTATGACATGATGTGTGAGAAGGGGGTGTAGTAAAGAGTGCAAACGATCGGGTCGCAGTGTCAGACGCGGCGCTGAGAACATTGCCAATTTCGCATATCTCACGCGGGCCGTATGTAGGCTGTACTAAATGTAGCAAAATTACTAATATTATTATTAGGATAGAAATGAATATTACTTTATAGTTAGAGTCAGTCGTGGCGCAGCAGGCCAGTTGTGCTGTAAACGACAGGTCATGGGTTCGATTCGCATCCGTGGAAATGAAATATTTAATATTTTCATTTTTAAGCTCTGGTATAGAGGCAAAGCGCGGTGTTGAATTCTGCCACTTAACCCGCAATGTCTCCAGAATTTAGCGGGAATTGGGGAGTGGAGAGTCTTAACATTAGGTTCCCTCTCCCTACATTGCTACATATGGTATACAGCGTGAAACTGAAAAAAGTACTATATAATTTCTGTTAATGTTGCCAATTGTTTTTTTTAACAGAAATCTGAAACAACAAAATATTTTTCAGGTCATATATCTATTGCTACACAATAACAAAAAATCAAAAACACTCAATACAGCTGCCTAAGTAAAAATACCGATAGTTCAGCATATTCAACAAATAAAAACGCACCTTGCCCCCGCGACTGTATCAAAATGATAAAAATGCTGAGATCCAATAACCATTCATCCATCAAACGTCAAGATATAATCTGGGCCGGTGCGACTTGCTTAGCCCTTAGTCGGGGAAGCGAATATAAAAATGCCTGCAAGATTTACAGGTTCGGTTGAGATATGGCGAGATTCTGGCTGCTGTGGCCTTAGTGCCGAATGAAATACGACCAAGTGAGATTTTCTTGAAGACTATATTTTATAGGGTGAGTGTAAACTTTTATTTCAATATACTGAAATATTTTGTTACTATTTTTTATATTTTTACATGGTTTAAGACTACCATTTGTTTGCCATAATAAACTAAATATACAACAAAAGATTTTTTTTTTCAATATATTAGTTATATATTAAAGAACAGCACAATTGTTCTTAAAAATAATTATAATATTGAAATATCTTAGAATTTTTGATATACCACTTCAGTTCTTACTGTGAATATTTTTTTCCAACGGAATTTAAGGGAGAAGAAATCAGTTTGTATCTGGCATTCCGGGCCAGTGAGCGATTTAAATCTCTTAAGCTTACGACGACCGCTCGGGCGCCATTCCAAAACTCACAAATCTTTCATAATCTTACGAGAGCCCGGTCGGGGTGTTTTTCATAGTGGACGCTCCCCGAACAAGTTGGGGGTGAGAGAAAACTATTGAGAATACACTAATACTATTGTGAACATGAGATCTCGCGTGAGATTGTTTACTAATCATTGTAAAAGTATTTTTTTGCAGAATGCAATGTTAATTGTATAGAAAGTGTTGATTTCACAAAGTATTAACTAATATAGACATGTTTAAAATATATTTTGTTAAGTTAGCTGTCTTATTAAATAAATATCAAATAGTCTTTACATTAGATCAAAAATACGTATATTCCGAAAAATCAAAAACAATTTCCTTTAAATACAAACCAAAGGTAATATAAACAAAATCGAAACGTCCAGGGGTCACATGTAAAAATAACACCACATTTCGGAACCAACATATCAACAGACCAACAGTTTTAAATGATTGAGTGGTTTCCATAAGTAATGAAATGGCCCTGAACGATGTATGTTGAATTTTTCCATACACGATTTTGTTATTATGTTTACCTATACGTTACAATGCGGCAGGTACGAGCGGTATTCATAAGCAAATACAAGGCTTGGGGCCCCATAATTTTCGGTTTGCATTTTTCCATCGCAACCGCGAACTCGATTTCCTCTCCCAAGGGCGAGCGGACGGTCGGCCTCAAAAATATTAATGAAAATTTTTACATAAATTTATTCGACAGAGGGGCCTATGCGTCTCTCCCGTTCGACGACTGCCGCTCCTGTGTTTTTTATTTATTAATTTAATGGTATTTTTGATCTAATTACCTAGCACCGGTATAATTCATTGGTTTTACTTAATTTTTGTGTGTGAGCGAATGTGGAATTTAATATTGGGTTTTCAAAATAAAGGAAAATAGAACCTAAATATATTTCAATTAATTGTTGGTAAGCTATATAAAAAATTTTATACTAATTAAAATATAAAATATCGACAGTATATATTTATTTTATTTTGTATATACTTTTATTAAATTAGAGAATAAATTTTAAATTTTTGAATATAAATTATTATAAAAAAATATATTTATTTAATTTAATTTTAATATTATCTCTTTAACGGTACTATGAACATCAACGCTATATAATGTTTTAAAATTTTTAAGTGCCAATTGTAAACTAACGAAAAAAAAATTAAATACTAATATTATATTGCTATTAAGTACTTATTAAAACTATTAGTCTATAAGATTATTTTTATCCAAAATGTAAATTAAAAATAATTTTAGTGTCAGGTTGTCTTATAGCACCCTTCATACTTATGTGATTTGGAGGCTATTCTCATTTTGTGGTGATCTTTTTCTAAATAAACATAATAATATTTTGACTAGTCTTGCCAGCTGCGGCATTCTGCAATCATTCTCCAGAATTCGGAACAAAACTGATTTAATGGGAACGTTCCCTTTACTTACCCTGCTATGTGTACGATATAGCGCAAGCTAATAAAACACTACTCTTAAGTTTTGGTTTCACAGTTGGTAAATATTTCAAAAATAAACTTCAAATACCAAACCATTTCGTAAAGACATAAGAGAAACCTTCAAAATACATTATTATGAAAGTTGCCTGACCACTCAAATCCGACATTTGAACTTACATATACTCCTACATACTCCCCCAGTTTATTGGACTTCCTATAAAAAGCAAAGCATTCTTGGTTTAACCCTTCACCGGCGGCTTCAAAAGAACAAACGCAATATATCGGGGGTTCGGCTTAATTTGCCCGCTACCTAACTTTAATGCGAGTGCCCGTTCGAATGCTCCAAATTACTCTGCGATATTTTTAACGCCCGGAATTCGACCTTTTAGGTTACGCGAACAATATTAGCTAAATTGTTATTAAGGATATGTACGATGAGCTATTCTTGGTATATTTAAAAAAATATATTATTTTACGCTTTACTCAGTTTAAAAAATCCACCAGCTACGACAGCAGTTGGGGCTGAACAGCGAAACGAATAAATAAATGGGGCCGAGGATTCTTAATTTGTAGCTTTGCGTTGAGACTTAATTTTTTTCTCCAAATGAATTTTCCATCTTGGGGGACATTGGCTTCTTGCCGTGTTTACAGAGTACTCCCTAGTAGATCCACTTTGTTGTTTAATGAAATTATCGGTTTACCGAGCAAATGAACAAAGGCAGATTTCGCCTTGTGCCGGTCAAAAAAGGGAGAGGCATGTTTTTGTTTTCTTCGCAGACGGTTCGAATAGACTCCTTTGTGGTACTCCTTGCTGCGGCGCGGTACTTAATCAATTATTATCGATTCGTTAATTCAAGATGCAAAAGGAATTAATGGAATTCTCTATGTAGGATGAAAAGCTTTTTAACAAACTTCGTATTCTGGCTTTGTTTAATATTATAGTCTGTCTATACTTCTGTACTAATAATAATATAGCAGTTTGGTTGGTTGGACGTGCTAATTTCAGATACTTATATATACTTATAATCGAAAAAATATTTTTTGTGTTTGATAGTCCATTTATTGACAAAAGCTGGAGAATATTATATCACGTTAACAGCTTTGATGTAACTCATTTGAGCTGTAGTTAGTTAACTAGGACTTAAAATTTGTCATTCACAATTTTTTAAAATTTTATGTTTTGATTTTTAATTTTATTTAATTTGCCACCATGCATTTTTATCATGGAATGAAAAGTTAAAGCGTTTTCCAGTTAAAATTAATTCTAATAACGTCCCTTATAAAACGACAAATAACTTATGGAATGCAAGATTTATTTAATAAAACGAGTTGAAAGTTAACTTTTAATAATCACATATGTCATTGTTAGTTCTTAACAATTGTGAAGAAAATAACATCGCACTAAAAGATTAAAATGAGAAAAGTCGCTTCATACTGGAGATCCTCTACGACTCTAATGGTCTCTTCAGTTAATTGTATAAAGTGATTAAGTTAATGATAGCCAATCTCGCTGCACCTCGTAAACAGAAGGTGTGACTTTTGCCAACAATCTGTCACCTTCGTTTCCGGACCTTTTTCCACCATTCTTTCATTGTTGCCTTTCACAACGGAAAGAATTCTTTCTTTTTTTACGCGATGCCTGCAATTGTCACCCCCGGTGTTTGTTGTGAGCCGTTGATTAAATACAGCTGAGAGGTTTTTGTTCAATGACATTTTGTTTTTTTTTAAAGAATAAGTATCAAAGAGTATTTAGTAAGCCGTAAATAACATGAAGCTAAGTAAGGTTATTGTTTCATTATATTATCATCACATTTGACGAGCTTGACAAGTATTTGGATTTTGAAATATTTTTTTATCCATGTCGCCGGCGTTGAGGCAAATTTACATTTAAATAGAACATCTGCGGGCTGATTTTACCCTCTTAAAGCCTCCATTGAGTTTTTCTTACCCGCTAATTTGTAAATCGCTTCGTAATATAGAAAATTAAAATGCTGATGTCATATTTTAGTTCCTATTTATATGCTAATAGAAACGTCTACGAAATCATCGAAGGGATGAGATCTGATTAAAATATCAATGGGTAATTTGTACATGGCAATTCGAGATTTCAGGCGGAAGCTAACATTATCTCAAGACGTGTGCAAATTTTAAAAAGTGAATTCTTGACGTCTCTTTTTTAAATAATTACTATCTTTTTATTTTTTTTATAGATGGCTAATACATATTGTTAAGAGCCTAGTTATATATTGTGCCACAAGTGCTCGAGACAGCAGAGGGTGTCGAGGCAAATCGCGGTGTTGAGTTACGCCGTTCAACACGCGATGCATCCAGAATTGGGCGGAAAGTGAAATGTGGAGTGTCTTAACACTAGGCTCCCTCTGCCTACCCTGCTACATACGGGACACATCGTGAAGATGAAAAAACAAACATTAATTAAAAACAAGTGTTTTTTTCTATAAATTCTACGTTTAAAACACACAATACCCATTACAAGAAGCACGATGAGCAATCCTCACTCATCCTCCTAAAACGCTGCAATTATTCTCAAAGGGTTGAGAGCCGGTGCTAACGCCACAATATTCGTAAATTAAGACGCTCGCCGTCGACTCGGTAAATATTATTTTTTTATGTTAATAACCACCCGATTGCGTTAATAAAGCTTTACATCTCGTAATTAGCCGACCCATTGTCTGCGAGGCGGTGGAGCGCGGCTTTAGATGAATTGAAATAATTTCTGATGTTTCCATCTGATGATTCATATATTTTAGGTTATATTTTTTTAATTTTTTTAGTGTTACCCAGTATTCCGGACACATCAGAGTGGGCAGAGGGAACCTAGTGATGCTTTTACCGTTCCCCATTTTTCCTCGAGTGGGAATCGAACCCACAGCCTTCACTGGCCTCAATATATTTTCATATATTGAGACTTATTCATTCATTTGCTAATATAGTTTAGCTGTAAACATTTTAATTGAAATAGATAGAAAAAGTTACGATCTATTTCAATTAGTTCTTAACTTCACCTGTTCAAAGACGTTGTACTTGTTCTATGCTCGTGGATGAGTCTTGTTTAATGAGGTCAGAGGTTCATGTTTATATTATTAAATATAAAAATTAAGTAGATATATCAGTCTCCATGCCAATAATGTGAGGCCAAACAGGCGCAGGGGTACAAGTGTGTGATTGTAAACGCGACGGTTGTGAGTTCGATTCCCACTCGGAGGAATGATATACATAATTTCTCCGTCTTTAGCAAGCAAAGCCTAAAAAATTCAGCAGAAAGTGGGGAACGGAGTGTCTTTATAGTAAATCCTCTCTACGTATCTACATCTATATGCTGGGATTGAATAATGTCTTTAATAAATAGTATATTTCTAAATTTTTAAATAAAAATCAACATAAATACTTCCCACCCACAATCTAGCACGCAACATCGGGTCTATTAATTAATTAATAAATTCAACAGTTCTTCTTAATTCCGACGCGGCTTGCTGAGCCGCGCCGA
Organism: Heliconius numata; assembly: GCA_016802625.1. NCBI lineage: Eukaryota > Metazoa > Arthropoda > Insecta > Lepidoptera > Nymphalidae > Heliconius > Heliconius numata. The sequence goes on along the minus strand of JAEBDU010000001.1, from coordinate 6,206,713 downwards.
AAATATTTGCCATGTATAAATTTTGCGGAGATGAAGACAACCCTTCAACGCCGGGCCTTCTTTATAGCTCTATTTGTGTATTTTAATTACTGTCATTATATGCTAATGACTACCATCCCTTTTTCTTATCCTCCTAAATGGGTTATTGCAGTCTTATATCTATATTTCAGTTCTGTTGAGTCGTCCTGGAGATTTAAATAATCATAATGGCATCTACGGAGTAAGAAGGATTGTTTCTCTAATTTTTTTCGATGGGCCAAATGTTTTGATTAATTGTTCCTGGGTTGCTTGGAGATTTCGTCGGTCATTTGTTTTGTGTTATTAACTTGACGAAGAAGTCGTTAGACGAGTCAGAAAATTAGGCTGTTTATTTGTGATTTTTTATTTTTAATAATTTAAGAAAGGTGATTATTAAATTATGTTTTTTTTATTTTAAGATCAAGATAAGAATAAGCGGCGTTTAGTGCCGCCATTCAACATGCAATGCCTTCAGAATTCAGCTGAAAGTGGGTAGTGGAGTGTATAAACACTATGGTCCTTTGCCTATTCTGCTACATGCAGGATACAGCGTGAAGCTGAAAAAGAAAAAAGATCAAAAAAAGCTCCCTTATTCATCACAATGTTCGCGTCTTACAAATGTGTAACTATAAACAATTCAGCGTTAAGTCCTGCCACAGATGCAAATGAGACATAGCACGTTAACGACACATTTTCTTTCCCCACGCGCGGAAATCGCGGAATTCTTTTACATAATCATGTGTTGAAAATGAAAATAACAGCTTTTTAGAAGGGCTGATAAACTCACTTACGTATGCACTGTGCGTCCTACAATATTATACTTACAGGTATTTAGCATAATCTGCGACTGATTGAGGAAGTATAGGGAAGGTAGATTTTATCTCAAATGCATTAGGATTACAAATAAGGAAGTACTTGTACTCGTGTAAACATATGTACAAGTATAGGTACCTTATGTAAAAAAAACAGCTTCACGCTGTATCCCGCTGCAGGTTTGGCAGAGGGAAGGGAGTGTTAAGACCTCCGTTCGCCACATACCTCCGAATAACGAAGCACAGAACTCAACGCCGCGCTTTACCTCGACAAAGTTAAAAATATACATTTAAATAAATATTTCATTTTCTCAATTTTATTTTCAGTTTTATATTTTTCTAAATTTCATTTATATTATAGTTAATTACATTTTTAAAGGAATACAAAATTAGGCTCTGACACTGATGGCATGACACTGGCATGTTTAACGCGTTTTTACTACGCTACGGATAATGCCACCGTCGTCGTCGAAGAAATCGCTTGTCCATATTTACCGCGTCGTTCCTTTTTACGTAGCATCATTTCGTCGTGTTTACGACCGCCACCTCTTTATTGTTATGTTAAAAACGGGGTTAATATCATGTTTTTGACGGCATGGAAATTTAAATTTGTTGACACGCCTATAGCAGTACCGTAAAATAGAGTAAATACATTTAGATTTTCTGTACAGAATAAAATTAATTTTAAAATTTAGCGAGTAATATTTGTTTAAAGAAATAATTTAAGCCCATAGTCAACCGTTCATAATATAAAAATTGAGAAGGAGGTTTGTAAAAGAGGTTTCACATATTTATTGCATTGAAAATCCAGTACTGGAAATATATTCCGTCGTACGGTAGCATGTTTCCTTGTCGCATTAGGCATAAGTAGTGCTCTCTCCTCACCCTATTAACGGTGATATATGCGACAATTCTTTTCCCAAATCCTCGGAACAGAAGGGTAGCGGTGTCATATCGCGCGCGTCGCTTAGCATCGGCGTCTCGCATGTGCGACTCGTTAATGCCATTGATAAATGATTTTTGTGGTATTTCGGAATGTGAATTTCCGTGATTTGAACTAATTTGTATGGATTTGTAGATAAACGCTTGTTTGCATGTAGGAACGAATTTTCTCTATTGTTAAGAATTATTACTTTTTAACTATTTTTTTTAAGTTAATGTTAAAAACGATTATCTTTTCATTTTTTTTAACAGTTTCATTCTGTATCCCGCATATAGCAGGGTCGGCAGAGGGAATCTAGTGTGAACTCCGTTCGACATTTTCCTCCGCATTTTTGAGGCATTACGTGTCGAACGGCACGATGCAACGCCGTGCTTGGTTCTATTACCTAAGCAAGAAATGAACGAGGACCTCAAGACAAAGTTTTAGTATAAAATAATCTTAATGAAAATTATTATTATTATGAAATTTAACCAACGATAGCGTTTGCTCCGAAAAGGTGTAAGCCGCGAGCGATTTTCGGAAAAACGTATCCACAATCTAGACTAATAAGTAGCAAACACGCGTCGCAAACGCGTTTCGCGTGTTCAGACAAAAACTGATGCTCCCCTCCAAGATACCGTGCGTGATGTATGCAAAGAGGGAATTGAATAAGGTGATTTGGTCCCTGAGTCGCTCCCGGAGGAAAAGAATCCAGTAATGGCGAATACAATAAATTTTCATAAACAAATTGCGATTTGATGGCGGCACATCGGCGCGGCGCGGCCCCGCTGCCAATAGGGATTGATAGGGAAACAATGTCGCGACACTGATTGAATGTCAATTTGCGGCAACGTGTTGCGGCCTCTTGCGGAATTCTGTATTAAGTTGGAAATTACGGATGGTCTAATGTGAAATCTTGGTGTTGAGCTTGTAGGGTTGTTTTTAGGGTCTGAGAGATGTGAGAAGAAATCTGAATTCTTACAGGGTCATTTTGTTGTCAGTTCGTTCGTGTCGGTCTGTCAAGACCATTTTTCTTAAGATCGCGGATTAAGCTTCAATTCTTATCAAATATGCAGGTCTGATATCCTTTGGAATACAGAAATAAATCTTCAAACTTCTAGGTTAACGCTATCAATAGATACGATAGACGTGTATTGTATGAAAATCGCCACGTAATTAAAATAGAAATAGTAAATACAAAATAAGACAACATATTACATTTTTTTATACATATTTAGCATTTTCTATTATGTCCACATTATATCTATTGAAAAGAAACACAAACTTTAAATATTTTATATTCATTTAAATAAATATTAACTTTAAAACAATATTTTTCAGTAGGTACCGTCGGTGGGAAATTAAGACAGTAATATACACCTGCGCTTTGGCTCGACATTTACGGGGCATAAATCAAACCCGTGACCCTACTGCGACGTCGCGAGCAGAGATCATTATTCAGCGCAAGCATTATGTAAGTTACGCGATTTTTTTATTCCACAATTAGCTGTGTTAAATATATTTTTTTTGAAAAAGAAAAATATCACGAGTTTTTTTCGTTTCTTTTTTATATTATTAATATTAACATTTTTTTTATGTAGTTGATGTATCCATATTATAAATTCGAAAGTAACTCTGTCTGTCTGTCTGTCTGTCTGGCTGTCTGTCTGTTTACGCAATCAGGGCCAAACCGCTAATTTAATTGTGATAAAATACTCATATAGAGATACTTGAGGGTCTCGGGATGAACATAGGATACTTTTTTTCTCATATTTGTAATATTTTCGATATATACCAATTAAATATTAAAATATTTACTAATTTGACATTTACAAATAACACAACACAATTTATTCCGCCATGTCAATAACAACCGTCGCTATGCGACCGTTGCTAAGCAACGATTTGCAAAGTTTGTTGTTAGAAAACGTCACCCAAAATGAGCTTGCTTAACGCATCTCTCTATTGGAAACTGAAAATAATTTCATAAATATATTTATTAAATATTCGTAAAGTTCAAGCGGGCGTAGCCGCGTTCGGGTCCACTAGTATTTTTATAAATATGTTTGATACCTAACCGAACCTACATTTTATAAAGTTCAGTATTTAATGGTTCTCACCGTTCTTCTCTGTGCACATATGAGATGATCACTTACCTGTAGCACTCAAAGCGGGAGGCGTCTCGCTCAAGAGTTTTGACTTGCAAAGCAGCCTCGAGATTTTTCAGAGGGCGGTAATGACTGCTTCGTATGTTTCAATCCTACATCATGTGGAGAGAGACTTAGCTTACAAAGAAAAAAAAATGGAAATTATTTAAAAAAAAAAAGAATCATCAATTCGACTACAATTATTTCTCAAAATTATAGGCAAATAAATAAATGTCATTTGATAGATTTCGTGATTTCATACATCGAATACAAACTAGGGCTTCTCATTAAGCATTCAAATACCATTTCCTCACGTATGAAGGAAACAGGTTTGTAACAATTGCTATTGTTTCAGATCTCATAACGTGTTGCCCTTTGACTTGGTATTTCCATGCGAACTGGTGACAAAACGTCGAATAAAGCCATCTCCATACTCCGCCAGCTACCTTTGATGCGCGTATGATTGCCCGCGCCTGTGACACATTGAATCTATATTGTTGTCTTTTTCAAGTTTCGTAATAAGGGATGAGGGTGTATTAAAGCCTTTTATCCGGCTCGTCACGCCGCTCGTGGGGTCGGGAAGGGGTTTAAGGTGAGCAAACATTAGCTCTTTTACATTTTTGCAATTTCATCGACGACGCCTGACGGCTGTTTGCTGTAGAGCCGAGGCGGGATCTGAGGAAGGTATCTGAAGGGTGTTACAACTTTAGAAAGGTTTCACATATGTAAACGAGGCCCAATTTTCGTTTACAAATTCTCCAGATATTTGACTCTGTTAATGCGTGGTATCAAGACTCGAAGTGAGCTTAAGCTGACTATTAAGCTTGGCATGGTCGCGGCCAAGTCTCATAGCCGCAGACTGCCTGAAAATCTTGGCTGCGTTCTCGAACATTCCAAGATGTAGGTTGGATTAAACGATGCAGTATGTTTAACAATTAGAATACGTTCGCCGGCGGCTCCCAGGCAGCTCCCAGGCGGCGGCAGGTAAGACTGCATATTTCAAGAGCGAGACTATATTAGCCGCAGCACTCGGGTGGAAAATGAGACCGTTTTTGGTGCCTAATTTACAGTTCTAATGTAGGGAACATGTTCATTGTACTAAAGCGCGGTTACATTACGTTTCCCGAATAGAGTTTTAAAATATATTACCTGTGTCGGTTTTGTATCTACCCCACTAGTTTTCTATAAATTTTATTAGAAGAAATAGAATTGATATAACATTTAAAATGGTTTTTGGTTTTTTGGTTGGTTGAATATTGGTATTTTCCTATTTAAATAGAATATACAAATCTTTCGTTTTAAGCTTAATCATTAATTATTATCTGTGATTATAAATAAGAGGAGATTATATCAGCTTCACGCTGTATTCCGCATACTTCAGGGTAGGCAGAGGGAACCTAGTGTTAAGACACTTCGTTCCCCACTTTCTGCCGAATTTTCCGTGGCGTTGAGTTCCGCCACTCAACACGAAAGTTTTGCGTGTTGAGTGGCGGAACTCAACGCCACGCTTTGCCTCGACACCAGAGCAAAGAATTGAACATATAAATTTAAATAAAGTATAAATTTCGATCACCACTCGAGGAAATGAACCCACAACCAGATGCGTTTACAGTTACACATCGTGCCTCTGCGCCACGACTGGCCTCGAGACTATATTAATGTATCTGATATATTATTTAATGTTAATAAATAATTAAAATAAAACAAATAATATTTGCCACAATTGTTTTAAATCTGAATAAAGCGCGCTGCACCGTTAATTGCCTTAGTAAGAAACAAAAAGACACCGCAAAGCCGCGGGCGACTACTGCTCCTTAATTCTTAGCGTTCACCCTACACACTGATGGATCAGTCTAATTATAACAAGGAATATGAAACCCTCGTTGCTCAGTTTCGACGTCTGTCTGGTTATAAGCGATGGTAGTGTGTTCAAATCGTCTTCAGGTAGTTTTGATTTATGATAGCTATATGAACTTACTCTTATATTAGGTACTTATATTAGGTTTCCTTTGCCTACTGTGGGAAATACAGGGTAAATCCGAAAAAAGTATGTCTTCTTGGAAGTATACAAATTAATAAAGCGAAGCAAGTAATTAAACAATTAAGCTAGTGCGACATTTTAAATTTTTTATCTATTATATTTCCATTTTCTAAAATCTGGTAAATAATAACATTTTAAAAATTCAATCTTTTTTATATATAATCTGTTAACAGTAACCTTTTTCTGTTTAACAGAAAAACAAAATATATTCCTGAACATTATAAACCTTATAATTGAAGCAGTTCCTTGAGCGTTATAGTCTACAAGGTATCATAAAATACCTCATTATTCATTCGTATCTTAGTGCCGCGGTCTCGCTGCATCCTGGCGATGCGGCCGCTATCACGCGATCGCTCTTAGCGTTTTGTTTCGAGCACTTGCTCATAATGGCCTGGTCCTATAACGTAAATTACCAGATAAAAGGGTTCGTTTTAATAATTATACTGATAATACAGTTTGTATTTCTGTTTATTTATATTTATACAAATATTTGATTTAAATTTATAACATTAAAGATACTGAATATTTAAATAATACAAAACTATTTAATTCTTGTAGATTTTAAATATTTTGAGTACCTACCTAAAGCTTACATTTTATCAATTAGCATAAATGTACATATAAATAATTTCTATTCTAAATGTGGCTTTCTCATCTCATTATTTTAATAGCACGTGAGGCACGAGGCCCTTAAAATTACATTCGAAACAGTGCTCTCACCAACTTTCCCATAAGAGCCCATTATTTACGAAGCCACCGTACCATTAAGATACTCCACATATCTTCGGAAGGCGCTATGGTAATTACGGGTCGCCATTTTATCTCGCAACTCTTCCCGATTAGAACTCGCGTGCTCGCCCGACTGCACGTAGAAATAACAAGTCCACGAACTAAGTTCGTTTCTGAGAAACGTTCTGAAATTAATTCGGATGGAAGATATCGGGCGGTGCGATAGCGGGCTCCTTCCGCGCCATTTATTGCTCGTGTGGTGCTCCGTATCGGTGAAGGGGTAAAGAATATCAAGATGTAACGACGCCAGCCGGAAGGCCCGCAAATGAGCTCGCCGACTTATCTGTGTTAATGTGGGCGAGGGTTAATTTCGCCTTACATGGCCAATTTGAAGATATCGCCTCCAGAACTTGCAATTGTTCTGTATACAATTTCGTTTCTCGCTCTAAACGAACGTGGTGAACGGTTTAGCGGTACAGAGTTGGTCTACTTAAATATTCGCTAAGATTTCGTCTAGACAAAAGGAAAATATGGTGAGTGTCTGTAGAGAAAATGAGTGCGGTAGCGCGCAAACATGGATGGATGATGAGCAAATACGAGGTTTGTATTAGCAAATGAAATTAAATCTCAAATGCAATCCCGTCATTGCATATCGCGGTCGCTACAGTGCAGCTGTGTAGGGTACGCCCACAGAGCACGCTGCAGGCAAGCTGATCTATTGTTGGACGGCTCCCGGCGTTCTAGATACCGCGTGAAACTTAGACAGTTCACTGATTATTTATATTATAATTCATTTAAGCGTTGTCGTGTTAAGTATAACGTTATTATTAGATTGTTGTTATGTATTACTTAATATATGTATTAAAAACAAAAATAGTCAAATATGTTTAAAAAATACATTATATAATGGGTCAGAACATTATTTTTTCAACTCTTTTCACTTAACAAAAAATGTTTAGTATTGTAAATTGTTAAAGTATCTAATTTACCTTAAGACATAAATATTGAATAATAATTCTGTTTAATGTTTCAAATTCGATACAGTAAAATCCAAAGGAATTTTTCCCACGCTGAAATATTAAAGAAATCCGTTAAAGTTGCTCATGTAATATGCAGCGGGTGGGATACGCGCTGCACACTCCTCAACCACTCCGGACGAGCGAACTTCCAGCACGTCGCTCTCTAATACATATTTTGTGACTCGAAAATTTATTATATTCTATTTTCTCATTTTGTGTATGTTTTTTTTTTGTTATATTTTATTAAAAGTTGAGAAATGTATTTATTGATTCTTATGCATTAAAAAATTTATAAATGTGTGTGTGTGTGTATTTCTAGTAATCATTTTTTATACATACTATTTGATTTTATCAAAATGGTATAATTTTTTTAAAATAAATAATATAAATGTATACGAAGATAAGATACACTACATTTATTTTTACACAGATTATTTAAAAATTGTTTTTTTTTTATTTTAAAATACTAAATGTTGAAATATTCCCAATTAATACCTACAAACATATATATATATATATATTTCAGATACATAATTTCAATTAGAATCCCTCCATCTTAAATGATATTTTAAACTCACAATATATTTCAGAAACCCATCTTGTTTGAGGTTGTGTACAAAACGTTTGTGGTTAGTAGGTGCGAGTTCAAAGGGCTAGTTCGCACGGCAGGTTGCAAAGACTTGCCGAGACATTTCGAGGCGAGGTGTAACCGCAGTCTGGAGCTGGATAAAATGGATTTGTACTAGACTTTAGTTAGATCTTTTGATGTTTTGCCATTTTTGCAAATTTTAAACGAAAATCCATATATAATAATACGGTTTAACCTTATTAATCGCGTATATTTAGTATTATATATTCTAGAAACATAACATTTTTTTAGACTATTTAATTTATATTTAAGTTTTTGCCACAAAATGGTAAAAATAAAAAATATTGTTAGTACACAGAACCAACAGCTAACATTTTAAATAACAAACCATACTAAAGTTGTTATTATTGTTATGCAGAAAACAAAGTTAGATTGTTCAAGTTCAAATGCATACAGGCATACATGCATTACACTATACCCCGTTTTGTTTCCGAGATTTAATATTCAATTTAGAACTATGGAGTACAAAGCTAATTCCACATTTCACATTCCACAGAAAGGAGTCGTAGCACGGCACGGAATAAGCAAAAGGAAGTGTAAACGGTGCTGTTTACGTGAGGGCTCTTAGCAAACACCTGTAAACGGCTCCAAGCGGGTTGTTTATACTGTCCGCTCACGATTGCCATGTACAATTAGCCGCAGTTCCACCTGGAAACTAAATGCCATTTATGCTATGAATGCTCGGGCTATTTGATTTTCCACTTTGCGTGTTAAATTTGGACCTTCGTTAAAACTTTGAAATATCTTGTTGGGTAATGAATTATTTAACGAAATATCCAAATATTTTTCAGATTCCAATTTCTTTTATTTTTCTGTATCCCGCATGTCTCAATGTCGATAGAGGGGAGCCTAGAGTAAAGACACTCCGGTTTTTCACTTTGTCGAATTCTGTAGGCACTGCATCTCATCCCCTCGACACCAGAGTGAAAAAAAAAATATATTTGATTTCCACAAATGGGAATCGAACCCACCACCTCCACTTTTACAGTCAAACACTTGTGCCTCTGCGTCACGACTGGTAACGACTAACCAATATACGTAAATATGTATATATTTATTTAGAAATATAAGTTAACAAAAATAGCTAATCATTATTATATCCTAGCTGCACGCATGATATACTTCAAAAGAACAGTCACTCCAATGCAAATCCTATATTAAAGAGAGGAGTATTCGGTTTACAATTTTCCGTTCTTACTTTTCCCCTTAAAAGTCCTCCATCATATTCGCAATGTTGACTTCTGGATGATACGACCTCTCCACTCGACATGATCGTAATAACCGCCGCATCCAACAACCCTTCTACATCCATAAACCGGCAACAAATCTTGCCTCGGCATCTTTATATTGCGAATAGGACGATCTTTTAACCTAACATAATGGCAGGTTTACTGAGAGGACCGTCGTAAAACGTCCCGTCCGCGTACAGGGTACCCTTGCAGGACCCTTCGAAATTTCACGAACTATTTCCCCGCACTAGCCCTCACTCAGCTTTTTTGTCGACTTTATTGTCCGGATTTTCTGCTCACCTTTATCGTTATTGTGTTCGCCCGACTTCATAAAGGATCCGCTCACTATTAAGACCTCATAACCGTGGGAAAATTTTTATCCAGTACTTGAAGTACACTTCGTATAGAAGTTATTTATTTATATTAGAGTTCTTATTTATATTAGAGGCCAGTCGTGGCGCAGGGCCACGAAGTGTGACTGTAAACACGACAAGTTGTGGGTTCATTTCCCACTCGAGGAAATAAAATATTTAATATTTCCATTTCAAATTCATTATATTTACTATTAACACTTCTTGCATCCATGCTTATAACAGAACGCTATTTTTCCCGCGGTTACCAATTCACAAATTGATAAAACAAATTTTCCAGTTTAGTACATGATCAAATAAAAATCAGGCCTCGATGGAGAGTCAATAAATCCTCAGAGGCAATCGAGTGGATAGAATGGGCGTGTTAATTGGCTGGGCGCGTCCGGTGCGGCGCGGCGTCCAGTGCCCGTGGCCGGTGGCCGGTGGAAGCATCGCGTGGATACGAGCTATCGGCTCGGAAGTGAATGGATGCATGCGTTCCCTCTTACCTAGATTAGGAAGATCTGGAAGTGCATCCGTGGAAATAGCTAGCATGTGAAACATATATGTGTTACTAAAAAGTAATACCATCATAATAGTCTCAAAGTTTGAGTACCTACGTTCTCTCCATTTTCACTCTCCGAGCACCTCTCTGTACAGAAACTAAATTCAGAAGTACCTTCTAGAAATGAATTGAAGATAGTTCTAGACAGGCCGAAATGTCTTAGCAAACGATAGAGAAATTTCGCTGTTATACCTCCCGCCCAAAGTTTAAGTACTTTGAGACTGTGACAGAAGAGCTTGGCATTTATACTTATTGCCTTATTGCTTCTGGAGAAGAATAAATGATATATAAGAAAAATTTTATGGTAAAGCGTTAATAAAACGCATGTATTTGAATTTATAAAAACATTATCTTTAATTATTACTTGGAATAGTGTCGTTTCAACATTTCCTATATCAATGTAAAATGGGATGACACGAAGCTGAAACGCTGCATTCATGGTTAGATCAACGCATACGATACCCACGCCACAGGTGGCGTATAACATTTTTCGGAACGGCCCATTGCTCGGGTCGGCCTGGCTTAATTCGAGGCTTTTCGTTTGACGATTTGCAGTTTATTTGCGTTAAAAAGAGTGTTACATCCCCTTTTGGAAGTCATTGAAATAGAAATTGTGTTAAAGAAAGAATATAATTAAATAAATTACAAAATAATGTGCGTTTATAATACTTAAATTGACAACTATAACAGTAGGTACTGTAATTACCATTGATTTTAACTAATTGTTATCGCAAAAATATTTATACTATTTCAAAAGCTTAATTTACCCTAAGCCTCGATATGATCGTAAATCGCTATGTTAAGCTTATAACATTTTGTTATGATGATGAAATTTTAACGATGTATCCCGCATGTGGCAAGGTGGAAGAATTACGTGTACAGTAAAAACTCATTACCACGCTTTGCCTCGATACTAGAGCGAAGAAAATGTAAATATTTATTGTTTTATTCCTACACATTCCTTACCTCGAATGGGAATCGAACCCACAACCTCTCGCGATGGTCACTCGTGCCCCTGCGGAACAGCTACCATCCTACCTCATAACATCGTCACCATATTTTTAATAACTTCCTTTTTCTACAGCCGATTCACAGCAGGTGAGGTTTTAAACAATTATCGTTCGCTTGACAAATTGCCGGCAAAGCTTACGTGTCGTTGGAATAATTTGATACAATTTTCACCGCTTTTCCACGTACGGGCCGACGATTTGCATATGTGCGGGGTGAGCTTATGCAAATATTTTTTTTACATACTGTTTACTTACCCTGCCAGGAAAGGAAACATTGGGTGTTTTAAAAAGATTTAACCTCTTTGTCGGGTCATTAAGTACGGAACTAATTTGCTTACCTTTGAAATGTGTTAGAGCTTTCTACCGGATAATTATAGTAGGGTACGCGTCCCCGTAACGTGATATGCAGATTTACGGACATGTTGATTTCTCTACGACTTTCCTTTTTCTATTTCTTTCCCAGTAGAGAATAAAAAAACATTGTACTAAAAATAAAGTGCCTTGTTCTTTGTAATTTTCATCGTGGATTTTTAATTTTCTCAGTAAGTGAGGACGTAACTTCTCAGCGATATTGAGCATGTGGGAATCGTCGAAATTAAATTTTCTTTGTCTTCCTATCTGTGGGCTGGCGTTATTAAATTTCCTTGTGTTTTTTTAACACAGCCGTATCATTAGATTGAGGGTTTCCGTCAAGAGGAAATTGTGGCGACGAGGGGAGCGACTCTGAGCAACTAAACATATTGAAAAAATAAAAATCCCAGCTACTTACGATATACGGCTGATAAGATACTCTACTTTGAAATTTTAATAATAATTACAATGATTTTAATATTTTAAATTATTATGCTTACTCTGGCTTTATGGAGCTGCAAATAGCATTCTAGCGAAATTTATAGTTTGTAAATTAAGTGGAAGTTCTAAATATTATTTATCAAAATTGAGCTGAAAAGACTGAAATCCTACCGTTACAGAAATTATTTTTGTCACTGTAACACTTAATACAATTAATAGCATGTTTTTTCGCTATACATACTCTAATTAATTTTAATAAATTAAGGAATGACAACAGGTTTCCAGGTCCTTTTAAAGTCTATGTCTAAAATACAAAACAATATGATATTGCTACTAGGTATATGCATATAATATTATTGTATGTTCTAATATATCTAAGTAGAGCCTACTTCCAGTCAGCGCGACCACTGAAAGACGTTTGAAGTGGTTGTGCGGTGAGTATCGCCGCGACGAATTTCAACACTGGCTTTAGGAATTTCACCTTAAATATACATATTACATTACGTAAAATTGCCCATTTTTTCCACTCTCCACCCTCGCAATTAGGGTAGCTTGTGTATAAATATTGCATAGCCCTCATTAATGTGCGTGTTCGTTTTAGTATATTTTTAAGGTTCGCCTTTTGGCCGGCGCGCCGTTTGTAAGGAACTGCGTCGTGGGATGTAATGAATAATTAAGACATGTTCTACAAGGAGAGTGGCAGTTGCTTTTTAACATTTATACGAATAATTATTAAGACAAGGTTTGGCGAAATGATTTTGTGCTCAACTGGCACGCTCAAAAGATTATAATAAAAGAACTGAAGTGAAGAGAAGATTTGAGATAACGTGTTAGTCATTGTGTTGATTATTTACACACTATATTTCTATATATTTTATACTTGTTTGTTTTTAATTTTATTTTCATTAATTTTACTCAATGCCAATACGTAAGCCCCAATATTAATATTAAAATTTCCAACATACCTTGGTCAACAGGAGATGGCGTCCGATGTCGTAATATTGCCTGTAACAAAAGGAACTAATTAAAATACTTAAAAAAAAATAACAATTCTCCTAAACGAATAAATTTTAATTTCAACTTATTGAAAAAATCATCCATCATTCCGCGACAAAATTAATTCGTCCAAAATTAAAATATGAAACGTTCGAATGATTAAAGGGTCATAATCAGAAAAAGTGACCATTTTGTGTCTTTTCTTGTCCCGCTACTTTGAATGCGTTTTAAAAATACAATTTTAAAGATAGCTTAAATATTTTGCCATTTAAGATAAATTTACTTATTAACTTAAAGATTTTTGTAATATTTTAAATGTATTATGGCTAATAATAGTATTTTTTGTTAGTTGCAAAAATCCTTTCAAAATGCTTCCATACAATTTTTCGTGTCCCATTCACCACTTTACTTTTTAAAAATAGATTTGTTACGAATATTTATGGTTTTATTTGATTTCAGATGTGTTTATATTACTTTACATTATGCATAATATTAAATAGAACTACTTTTATTGATATATTATTTAGTAAATAGTATATATTAGTTAAGTAAATTTGTCCCAAAATATTGTCTTTTTGTTACTCAGGGCTAGTAACGTACAATTAAATTATGAACGCAATTATTTTGAATGATATTTAATATTATTTTTTATTGTGGCACCATAATTCTTAAAGTCAATGCTGTCGTAACTACAACCAGTAGTGTTCTCGCAGCAGTTGAGGGGTTCAAATGTTTTAGAGGGAATGCGTGAAATTACATCTCAGGGTTATAAACGGCTTTTATTTTGGTAAGTATTCTATAATTTCGTTTTCTTGTTTATGTTATTTGCGTCTTTTTACAAAATCTCAAAAAAGAACTTCAGTGCTTGCACATGCAACACGTGGCTTATGAGCAAATATTTAAAAAGGTTAGAATTTCTCAGATTTTATTCTCAATTTTGTTATATTTCGTTACGTAACGGAACTGAGAAAATATGAAGCCTAGTTCATAATTACGTTACCATAGGAAGATTATGTATATAAAAAAAAATGCTGGCATATGAAAAAAATAATTAGTGACTTTTGATAACGTGAAGTAACCAAAAATAATGATTTTTAAGTTTTTTGTCTGTTTGCTTGTTTGTTTAATGTGTTTGTGCACGCTTATCTCAGAACGGCTTAACCGATTTAGTTAAAAACATTTTTTTATTCTTCCTGAAATTAGTTGTGATTTTGTAATTTTTTTTTCTCTGGAGATAGTGTATTAATAAATATGTAGCTCAAGCGGGTGAGGCTTTTATTTAAAAACAAATAGGTTCTGTACTAGACAATATACATGAAATATTATTAAATACCTATTGATAACTATTTTTTATTTTCAGTAAGCGTCATGGCTCCTATGTCAAATGCTGATAGACAAAAAAGATATAGAGAACGTCTTAAACAGACCAATCCTATTAATGAAGATATGCGAAATAAACACTTACAAAGAATTCAACTTAATTCCCGTGATAACGACTCAAATTTTGATATATTTTAAAGTGGGTTTAATTTTATCATTAACTTTGTGATTTCTAACTAGAAATATAAGTTTATTACGTTACGAACTAGCGTTATTATATAGTTAATATTGTCACTTTGTTATGTTTTCTTACATTTATAATCTATTAATTCAACGATTGAATCTTTAAAACTTTAATTTGTGTCTCATTAAATAAAAAAAACCAATAGTTTTATTCATATAATATTCTTATTTTGTTGTGTATAATGCCTTATAACATCAGTTTCGTAACAAACATTATCAGTATTGTTACTTATCAGTTACGTTACGAATTCGAAAATGTCCACTTTTCTGATTATGACCCTAAAAGGCTTTCTGAGATTGCATTTCGACAATTAACGCATTAAGACGGGGCTCGCCAATAAAGAGCAACTCTTAATTAACAGTCCCTGTTAAAAATTGAGTACAAATTCAAGTAGCGAAATCTTTCCCCCACTGGGGATCTAGTGAATGGTCCGTAATATTTTAGTTTGCTTGAAACAAAACGCGTCTCGGTGAGGGTTGAGCTGTCACGTAGACACAATAAGCCTTTTAATTCGATTCGTCAAGACGGACGCCGGAGACAAAGGCCCGGAGTTATCATTCAATGGGGCACTCTTACCTTTTCTTATTACTTCGCTTCAGTTTTCTTTTGAGATATAGGCTGGTGCACATGGGGTGGGAAACTATTGTTATAATTTAGTGTTACGATATTCCGTTTTTTAGTTATATAAGCTTAATGCATGTCTTTCAATGCAGAAATCTTTAGAAATATCGACAAATATATTTAATTAACTTCTTAACTCAACCTAAGATATATTATACTTAAATTTTTAAGAATTAACAAATACAAATAATATAATAACATACAAGAACAATATTTAAACAGTATTAATAATACTATTAATTTTGCGACTCTCACAACATATTTAGTACGTAGTGTGTAACTCTCTCAAATTGCACTGGATCCCGTGTGTCGGCGTGACCCGACTGCCGATTCGTAGCTAACAGCTTTATTTGTTGCCTTCGCTCTTTAAACTACCCGCTAATATATCACAGTAGGTTGTCAACACGACGTGAGTTTACTTAGTTTTTAAATTCCCTCTACGTAGTTGGTTTCTTAAGCTTATGACGGTAATTTTAAAGTGACACTGCTTTTTGTAGGAGAAAATTGAAAATATTGTACTATTTTTCAATAAATAAGATTAAATAGTTTCTAAATATATTAAGTTACGTATTTCTTGTAACATCAAATTATTTATATTCCAAAAAAAGCCTTTCCATGTGACAACAAAAATAAATCAATCGAGATAATCCAAAAATGTTGTAATACTAGTATATAGTCGCCTATAACAAAAGTTTTTAACAATATTTCTTTTATAGTAATATCTAGTAATATTTAGAATGTAAAATAATAAAACGTGAAATAGTATTGAAAATATTTCGTACAAAAGGTAAATTTACAAGTTATATTACTAAAAGCTAAATAATTTGAAACAAGCGTTGATATTACAAAGGCATGTTCGCGAAAAGAGAACACTTTAATTACTCTAATGGCACGAGTGTTAATTACGATAGAGATTCACGGCGACGACTTCACAAATTAAGATGCATGATGTATTAACATAGTGTTTTATGTTATAATGGATTATACGTTTAATGTCCCTTCTAAATTATTATTTGAGATATATACTTGAAAACTTTTTCCTACGTTATTTATATATCTTGTTTTGTATTGTGTTATTGTTATGAGGCCGTCGTGACCCAGGGCCACAATGGTGTGACTGTAACGCGACGGTTGTGGGTTCGATCCATTCGGGGGAATGAATTACTATTTATTAATAATTTTATTTCTTGGCTCTGTCACCCAAGCACTAGCCCCACATTGAAATGAAAAAAGTCGGCGGAAGTGACCTTTCGAATATAACGAAGTGTCTTAACTCTAGGTTCAATCTGTTTTCCCTGATGCATGCGGATGGCTGATTTAATTTTAATATTTTATCGTCTTGTGTATTTTTAAGTTTTTTTTACTGTAACGATTATAAAAATACTTTATATTTGTTCATGAATAAATGAAAATAGAAAATATATTAATTTCGTTTATTATTTCGTATTCCTAATAAAAGTATATAACTTTATTGCGCAAATAAAAAACAATACAATACAGAACATTAATTTATAAATAGAATTTAAAAAAAAATACAAAAAATAAATAGGGTGACCACAAAAATAATGACTTGGATAATTTCACATTAATCATTTTAAATTAAATGGCCGTTAAATCACGCTAATTGCGATCTCATAGCTCCTTTGTTTTTATTTGCAGCCCAATTTTTTGTTGTCCCCAAATGCTTCGCTTTGAATGGAATTCCTTTATTTGCGGGCCTGTTTACAAACAGCCGCACGACAAAGAATATTTAAAAATTATAACCGGTATAAATTAAAAAGTAGGTATAGAAGGTATTTTATAGGTGCCGGGAAAGGATTTTCCTGTTTGTGTGTTTCTATTGCCCCTGTATATTCATTTTTATATATTTTTTTTCTTAGATTTCATCATTTAATTATAGATTTTCATAATAATTAGTAGGAATCTAATTGTTAAATTCATTTTTATTAGATTAAATATAAATAACTTAAAAAAATACGATCAAGAAATGACATAAATTATCTTTATATTTCGTCATGTGGTAGTCAGCTTTGATGTGTACCGGAAGTGGCCGCGTCCGGAGCATTGTCAGTGGCTGCGTGATCTAGCGCGCTGTTCATTTTCTTAATTGTTTTCTTTAGAGGCACTCACCCCACAATGGATAATGGAAGTCGCTTTGATCTTAATCACTATGTGTGATTGGCCGAAGTGCTTTTTATCTTTAAAATGCACAATCAACGGGTATAAATGATCTGTCCATACAAAGTTTTTTTTGTAATAGTTGTATGGTACATATATTTTTTAAATAAATATGTAATGTAATAGATATGTTAGTTTTATTTAATAAAATCCTTAATTTAGGTTGATTCTTATGGAGTGTCCCACATAAATTATTCTTTCGATAATTACTTTGTAAGTTTGTTTCAGAGCAATTATTACATAATTTCCTAGAAAATATATGTATAAATATAAACATTTATAGTCGAAAAATATAAATTTAAACGAAAAATAATGACTTTCGAATATAACGGCATTGGGAAATCTGTACCAGTGAAACGTTATGAAGTTTTGTGAACGTGTTCCTGAACGTTCCGAGCCCGTATTCATCCACGTACCGAGTTGGAAGACACGTGACATTTCGAACGGGCACAAAACAAAACAGAAATTACGTGGCAAACTGCATCTGTGTGCGGCGGTTAAGCTCGACGCGCGTGTGTGCGTGCGCCTGAATTAGACGCGAAACTTTCAAAGTTTTCCCAAATTTCTGCCCCCACCCCACCTCTCCCTCGATCGATACGCGCCGAGCGAGTGAGCGCCGCTCGCATCTCTGATGAAAATATCGGACAAGATTCCTTTGCATCAAGCGTTTTGATGATAATTACGCTTTTGGTTCGTGTACGGTTCTGGGTTACGTAAGTTATGCAATAGAGTTGAAGTGGTCTAGTAAAGAGTATATTAGTTGTCGGTACTGTTATTCATATTTTCTGTGAGTGCCTGTTTCTCTGCACTGTACCTCAAATTGAAAATTATACTACATAGGTATTTAGTTTTGATGATATTTTATTTGTCTAATTAAAAAGCGAGTGAGTGATATGTATATTTTTTATATTTATAATTGTTTTAATACTTTTTAAGGTAATTAATTAATTCGAACAAAACATATTTAGAGTATATTACTAAATATAATTCACATTATCGTGACAAAACGACCCATGCCAGCTGTCAACGTGCAAAACGGAAACGACAGTGAAAATTGGGTGTACGATAGCTGGCCGTTGTTTGTCATTAATTGAGGGATCTGCGATGATCTTGGAACTCCTCGAGTGAGGGCCTAAGGGCGACACTCTTGGGAGATATCGGTTGGTCAATCGCGTTGACAGCGACCCTCCGGCCCTCCGGCTTCTAGTGGCCGGTAGGTGGGAAAAACTACCGCCTGACACTACTTAACGAGCGAGGCAGAACCGGGAATTTTCTTGAGTGCTTGTTAATGTTTTATGGGCGGAACTTTTTCAAAGTAGTGTACGGAATGACGCGTTAAGTGTACCTAAATAATTTAACACGTTTCCCTTGACGAGCATCGATTGTTTCCATTTATAAAATACTATTTTCATATTACGAGTGGTCAATATACATCCGATGGGGATAGGCTAATGATATTAAAGTAAAATTTAATTCCTTTACGTACACAAAAAGCGGGAGCAGGCCGGAGAGAAGTTTTGTGATTTATAACAATTAATATTTGAAATATTGACAGTATTAAGGGAAATGGCCGACAGCCGACAAATCATGTAAAAACCTCCCCGGAAAAAGGAACCACTGGCCCGATGCTCGGGGACTTTATTTGGGAATGGAAAGTCTGAAAAATAAACGACAGGCGGGCGGGGGAATGATTTATACAGAGCCGCTAGTGTGCACGAGTTCGATTATCGAAATGATATTTCTCGATATTAAAGTGTTGCCAAGAGGACCGTGGACAATATGACCCGAGGAAGATTTATTGGGCAATTCAATGTGACGTCGACGGCCGTTACGATTATTTCATTATATTGTCGGCGCCGTAAAAACTGTTAGCATTTTATTTTATTGCTGGTTCGCGGACGAATTTTTATTTCAATATTTTATTACGTTGTAAAACAAGCTATGGAGTTTTGCTTAGGCAAGTCAAGTGTATCATTTTCACACCAGTAATTATTCAAATTGTACATCCTCTTGCACATTTATTATATGGTTACTATTTTCTTTTGGTAACGCACTGCAAAGGTACTTAAAAATGTTTTTGCCTAAGATATCTCTATAAGAGTTAATTAATAGTGAGAAGGTTGCCTTTGAAACACTTTTTACTTATTGCATAATTTATGAGTTGCTATTAAGTTACCCATACTAACAATTCTTCTAGTTATTTTAACGTTTTAACGTCCAATCTATAGAGTATTTGTTTAGCTCTTAGCCTCGTCACCAGAACGAATAAATGAAAATATTAAATATTTTATTCATCCGTGTGGAAATCGAACACACAACCGTCAATAATATAAATAAAATAAACCTATGATTGTTGATTTTGTAGGTCTGAAATACATTTTCAACAAAGATTTTTTATTTAATATATTAGAAACAGTCAATTAACCATATTGGTATTTGTACTGCCAAGTCTATCAATTTTATATTTTCCACTATTAGGCATGGAATTAATTTAATTGTAAGCCTAAAGTCAGTAGTAGTATTATAAGTATTTATTGATATTAAAGTAGTCTACTCGCGATTATTGGTTAAGATTTAGATATAAGCAGCAAATTGTAACCAGAATTATAATTATTTTTTCCTTTATACATTCGTATATCATATATATTAGGCACTGATACTATCAATAATTTACCAAATGTGAATGAAACATATTCCCTGTGTACAATAGTCAATAACCCTAGCATTTATTATTTCACGGTTGTAAATTCGGACAAGTGGCGGCGCTGGCTTATTGAATAGCATGAGTCACAGAGATATGCTTCACTGACTGTTCTGAAAAATAAATAACAAATGTCTTTGACACGCGAAAAGAATTCTTATTTTGATACAGCTAAAGACCATTATTGTGTTGGTTTTATTAGCACGTTTTCCCGGTAGCTTTTAGTGTACGATTGGTTTAAAGATTGGACATATTCTGTTACGGTAGGTGGTCTTGAGCTTTTTATTTAATGTTGAAGATGTATCGGTGGGAGAATTTATATTAATTTTAATATTTTACGTATAACTTGATGTTTTATTTATATTTACTTTTGAACCTAAGAAACTAATATTAAGACTCTCCATTCATATTTCCTCTCAGACTCAAAGACACTTCCGTTCTTAACTTTCTGGTGACTTCTTGAGACATTACATGTCAAGTGGTGGAACTCAAGGCCGGAAATGAAATATTAAATATTTATTTCTCTTAAATACAGGCACATACAGGTAGATTTGTGATAAAACTAGTTGCCTTTAAAAAAATATAAACGAAAAAATAACAAAAGACCCAAAAAAACAGACCCTTCAACCAAGCATTATAAATTTAACTCGGTTAGCAAGGTATGTAAAGAGATTACAATCAGATTTAAGTTCGTTGTAAACTCTGTGAATTAGGAACTGCTCGGACGAAATTCAGTATCTAGATTACAGGCCGAGCTTAAACCGGGAGCCCGTATACAGATAGCGAACTCTGAAGTAGAACAGAGATTGTTATATAATGCGAAATCAACTCACGACTCGCTCATTGTAGAACTGCGGCGACTTATCACGGCGTTCAGCGAGTGCACACCGTTCTAACTTGTACTATTTTATTATTTAAACTAAGTTTTAGCTGTGACTTCGTCCGTGTGGTCCAATTTAAAGAATTAAGTGCTCAAGGTAGCTTCTGAGTGCAGATATAACGTGGATGTGGAATATATAATTTCCTCGATAACTGCTATAATTAATTTTGATTTTAAAAAAATCAAAAATACTATTACTGAAAAATCAAATAGATTTTTTAGTATTTTTGTTTTCTTTACCGTTCTTATTGATACTAGTGCAGATTTGATGGTTATAATTTAAGAACTTACTAAAATAAATATTTATGGTCAAAGTAGGTTAAGTAATTATACTAAAATTTAAGTAAAAGCTTTAACAATTATATTGTGACGACAGTTATCTTAGAGGCTTTGAGGTCTTTTTATGGTATTCTACAAGTAAAGCAATGTAAAGCGATTGATATCTTTATTTGGATTTACATAAAAAAATATGTAATCTACATACATTACCATACATACCATAGATTTTCTTGGCTTAATCCATGCCAAGAAAATCTATGGTATGTATCAAGCAATATTGTAATTTTCACAAATCGAGGTACAACTAAATAAAAGCTGGTAATAAGTAAAATTAATTTATAAATACATTTTGTCGTTTAAAGAATAAGAAAAACTCAAAAAATTATTGAATTTCATAAATACAAGTATTTCTATATTAAATAAATTACTATATAGCATTTATACGTACCTAGATCTCAGTACATAGGTATATATGTTATTTCCCGGTACTCTATTCTAGAGCGAAACTTATCCGCCGTGTGAATGGCTCAACAGTGTTGAATTTGTAAAGAGTGGACGTGCGTCGCATGCACTGCCCGGCTTTATCTTCGCTCCTGCTAAAGTTTTCGTTTGCGCGCTTCAATGGTAGAATGGTGGAAATAAGCGGTGCTTTAAGTATATGTGAAACTAGAAATATTATATAGAAATACGTTAACAATTCAGAAAATAGATAAAATAAACCCTACTAATATAGAAAGACTAGCGGACGCGCGCAGCTTCGCTTGCGTAATTAGGGGTGAATTCTAATAAACCACGAAACATGTGTTCAATGAAATATTTTTAAGAGTCTAAATTTCAAATTTTATAAAAATCGGTGGCGATTTAATAATTTTTCCATACAAACTTTCAACCCCTTATTTGCACCCTTAGGGGGTAAATTCTATAAAATCATGAAACACATGTTCATTTAAATTTTTTTAGGAGTCTAAATTTAAAATTTTATAATAATCGGTGGCGTTTTAAAGATTTTTTCATACAAACTTTCAACCCCTTATTTGCACCCTTAGGGGAAGAATTCTAGAAAACCATGAAACATGTGTTCAATTAAATACTTTTAAGAGTCTGAATTTCAAATTTTATAAAAATTGGTGCCGATTTAAAAAAAAATCTATACAAACTTTCAACCCCTTATTTGCACCCTTAGGGGGAGAATTCTAGAAAACGATGAAACACGTATTCAATTAAATACTTTTAAAAATCTAAATTTCAAATTTTATAAAAATCGGTGTCGATTTAATTTTTTTTCCATACAAACTTTCAATCCCTATTTCACCCCTTTAGTGTTATAATTTTTCAAAATCCCTTCTTAGTGGATGTCCAGATTACGAGAGTAAACATCTGTCCAAATTCCACGTTTCTAGGCACAGCGGTTACGGCTGTGCGTGCGTCTTACCTCAGTCAGTGAGGACAAGTCCTTTTATATATATAGATTGGCAACGTTATTAGCTTTGTCTAGTGGTTTTACGTGCACGTTTCTCACGCTTTCCTGTCGTAAGGTGTGCAGGGAGAATTTAGTGTTGAGACACTCCATTTGTCACTTTTCGCCTTTATTTCGGCATAACGGCTTAAGGTTAGCTTGGATTAAATATGATTACTCCGAAATTCATATATTCCGCATAATTTACCCAATTATCTTGCATATTTTGTTAAGAACAAAATTTTAGATCACTTCAAAATTGCATAACATAGAAAAAAGATGAGGAAAACCAAGGCAAGTGATTGAAGCATCAAAGCGTATGTGGCATTAGCTAGTAAATATCAACCCATTGTGTGTAAATGCGACACGAGACGCATGGTTCCGGTGGATACGTTACCCATCAGATCTGATCCTTTTCAAGAAAGGAATAAAAGGCTATTGTAAACTGATGTTATTCTGCTAAGTCAATAGGGTTTTCAGTTTTCCCAAATGTTAATGCATTTTGTGGTATTTGTGAAAAAACAACTCGTTTGTAGAAATTTGGCTTTAATCACAAAAAAATAAGTTTTTTATAACAAATAATTTAAAGTAATTTATGATCCATCTATTCAAAACAAAGGGACGGATTTAAGCCTTATTATTTAATTATACAGTGTCTCACATGAGGATCGTAAGTCGAACTCCTCCGACGGGGTGACCTGTCTGTCTAAGGGGCTGCCTTGGACACGTGATGCGGCCAATTAATTAGGCATAGGCTTCCTCCTAGTCTATCTCCTTGATAGTCTGTTTCCTTATACTGTTCTCAAAATAGATGTACATAGTCGTAGATATCATATAGATAAAACGATGGATATATTGTAGATGATTGTTAGATAAGTCAAAAATCATTATTGACATTATTTGAAAAACATGATCGTTGAAGGAGATACGAAACTTCTTATCCATTTATTTTGTAACATTTAGAAATATAATTTATCTATCTAGAAGAAAAACATAACTTAAGGCCAGTTTCACAACTTACTGATAAAATCACAGACAACTTTATCTGCCAGAAACCTATAATTGTAGATTTAACAGGTTTAAGATAGATATATATTATAGCAGGTATATTATACTTTCAATAGTAATATACCTGACAAAATACCTTAAATGTATGTAGACTTAATTAATCAAGAAGCACATAAAAGCGTATAGGCTCTATAGCTATCCACTCCTACACAAATGAACACAAAAACAGAACGGCGAAATAATTTGAATACGTAACGAATCGGAGGGTAACACACGGGCGGACCATTCTTTAACTTCGTCTCCGCTGGATAAAGAGCTGGACTTGTTTTTAAGGGATGACCGATCGTGGAAATTTATGTATCGCGAACAGTGCCGGCGGCCCAACCCCGGCAAAACGAGGTTTTCGCAAGGGTAGATACAGGAAGACGACAGATGGAAGGAAGAATTATGCTCCCCGCAGGCTGATGAGGAAAATGTGATTGTGTAAACTTTTCGATGCTATGCAAATCGGACAAGCGAGACGATATACGACGGACTCACCGGATTTCGTCGGACCGATACGACGCCGTTATTTACACTTTTGAATTGGGATATCTTATGTCGCCGAGCAGTGGACTGGAATAATTGTATGCGAGACAGGGCATGTTTTTTGAATGAGATACCCTCAAACTTTATATAAACTTTAGAAACGTTCGCTGAGATCAATGTATTCAAATTGATTCATTGGGCATCTATTAATGGATGACCGACTCGAATCATCCCTGTAACGAAATGAAAATGCTGAAATAGCAAGATCTATTGTTTTTGGAATAAAAATATTATTATTTAAGCTAGCTATAATTAAAGTCATAATTTATACGATTATTAATATCATTGTTATTGACGTTTTATTTTTAAGATTGTGAATTGAATTGATACATCCTTAAGACTTCTCGCTGGTTACCCCGCTAGCTACAGCGTGAAGCAAAATATAAATATCATAATAATACTTATTAACTTATCATATAAGCTTCTATTATATTTCTTTAACAATGTCATACGATATCAGAATCGAAGGCTCTGTTTAGATAGGGTTAGTGGTGTTTTATTGAAATACAAATGAGTGGTGCAGAAGTCGGCGACCCGTACTCAGAGTGTGCCTCGAATAAAAGGGCCGCATTAGAATAATTTGCCTACCGAACGAGCTCAATTCTTCACATGGAAGGGCCCTAAATTTCACTATTTTACATACTTGGGATTATCATATCTGTGCGGGTGTCGGCCCCTAGGCAGAGCCCTACTTTTTGCTACCCGCACCCGACCTCTATCGGCCCGTCTCCAAAATATTTAGTTGTTACTTTTTGTTACAGCATACGTGAGTTGACTGTATATCAACTACGATTTTATATGTAATTCTAAAATATATTATACGAGGGCTTCACCAAATAGTTTACTTTTTATCAATTTTCTCATACAAAACAAATTTTAATACAAATTCTTTTTAACTTGTTACTCCAACACTACAGATAAGAGGCATCACATCACTTAACCCCCAAAGGCCGCACGCAGACGAAGCCCTACGAGGGACGGAGGTAGGTGAATTAGCCCAACTCTAAAACCTCAATTAAGTCTCGTCTAGCGTGCATTCAGATCGGCCACATCCAATTATCGCGGGCAACCTTTGTTTCGACTTCGGTGTCGACTGTCGGTGTAGACTGATACTATTAATACATTTTCGATATTGTAAATGTTTATAATATCTATTTGGATAGAAATTTCTCGATAATCTTAAATAACAAAAGCTTCTTATACAAATGTTATGGGAATTCGATTGTCATTGTGCAAAAAGACACTTTGGTATTCACTTAATTTTACCATTTATTATGTTTCTCATTTAAAGTGTAGAATGATGCTTAATTTGACTACTTGAAGTTGAGGGTCAAAACACCTCGTCATGCTGCTCTAGAGAAGCTTTACCCTTTGCTTAATGACTATGAATTCTGAACGTAAAACCTAGTCGAAAATAAATTTCCTCAAAATTAATATGATTTCAGTTATATATTTGGGTACACATTGCACTGACCAAAAATATTTTAATTATCTTATCCACATTATTAATTAATGTTACGTGACATTATATACCCATATCGTTATCAGGCAAAGCGCGGCGTTAAGTTCCGCCACTCAACACACAATGCCTCCAGTCGGTGGGAAATGGAGAACGGAGTATCTTAACACTAGGTTCCCTCTGTTTACTCTGCTGAGCGGGATACGAAAGCAGCGTGAAGCATGTTTCTAAGTAAGATTACTATTATTTGATACAAAACATAAAAGCTTATTCTAAAGAAATACAATATATGATAAACTGATGTTATTATAACATAAGCGTGCCCTTGGTTCACAAAGACGCGTTCACAGAGACGCGCGCCCGAGGCGATGACTGATGGCGGCGCGACAGTCATCGTCAAATTAACACCAGTTAAGTGCGTATGTGTGTTAGTTCAAACGAGGTATTCGTGTATGGTGACGGTTATTATGAAGATTTTCTTCAATTTTTTTTAAGATGTTTTTTTGTTGTAATTTAAAAATAATGATAGTTTCAATAATATTTGTATGGTATGGTATGGTTCTTTAAATCTGGCGTTCCGAGCGTGCCAGTTGAGTAATATTTGTATCATGTTAGCTTTTGGTGTTGGTCACTGTCACGCCGACATGTCATATCTTGCGGGACAAACAAAAAATGTAGTGATAAATAATTTCGCTCGCTACATACATTATTTATATGAAATATGACCTTGTTAACTTAAAATATTAACACTCATTAAGTAACTGTTAACTCAAAGGATACGTTAAGTCATAATTTAATGAGAGAATTAATACAGAAAAATAATATTCTTAGACCATTATCCCATAAAAAATCTCACGTTTTATCCCGATACAAGGTAGTATAAGTAATTAATTTAATTTTATTTCCCACCCTGCCATTGGAATTTACTCCGTAATTGGAAAATTTATTGCAAGGTGTTCGCCCACCATGATGTTTCACTTCTAGAATGATTTATTATCTCCAGAAACAATTTTAATTGCTTCCAGTGACACGGTGTAAACAACTATTCGATTAAGTTAATTCCATTCTATCAAGGCCATGCAATTAATTTAAAAGCCTCTGTAGGTATAATGATTAAAATTTAGAGCCATTAGCGCTTTGGAATCGGTTGAATTATGGAGCAATAACAAATGATGGCGAGATGAGATGGAGTTATAAATGCTTGTATATATAATTATTTTGTTTATAAAATTGCAATATAAATTGAATGAAATTATAATTGTATGTAAAAGTAAAATTTTTAAATTAGTATTGATAGTGATTTCATATGAAATTGAATATATAGTTACCTATTCATGTACATTTTGTTCCATTTATTTGTGTGTACTTTCTTAATATGCATTCAATTCTTGGATACATTAATTTAATTCGTATATATGTGACATATTCAAAAAGAAATGTCTTTAGAGACATGACATGACTTCCTAAAAAGCTGAAGCTCTTATGTGGTCATAGATTTCTCTGATTAGAATTTAAACATGCAGTAGGTTTTACTGTTGTTTTTAAACGAATATAAATGACATGAATAAAAGGTATATTTCTAAGGAAATTAGTAATTTTGAAGTGAACCCGACTTTTATTAACAACCATATTGAAGTAATCCTTGAAAAAATATCTCTGGAAGATCCAGACACCACCTCAGAACATGTCTAGTAATTAGTACACTGTAAGCACATAAATAAAACCACTTAACATGCTATTAAAGCACAAAAACAAGAGCTTTGAGCATGGGAGCATTAGTAATTATAATTAGAGAGACCTCGGGCGATAAGATGTGCGTTGAGCATGAAATAAGGACTCCACGTATGGCACAGTCCATACGGACTCACTCATCCATTGGACTATGAGATTTCTCGGCCAGAGGTTTTGATAATTTGTTAGCCTTGTCTTATTAAATATTTAGGAACAAGCCTAATTAAATTTTTGTTGCCAACCTGCCTTCACTCGCAATCGAATAAATTAAGTAAAGAAATTTGGATATTTACAAAAAATTTTAACATTATTCTATTCATCTCAATGACATTTTCAATCTTATTTATTTTATCTAACTTCAGAATAGAATTCCAACAATAGATCTTAGACGTAGTACTAGTACTAGTACAAAACGGTCTCTGACTAACTCATATCCGGAGACAGCATCAGCAAAGCTCGTAGAGTAGTTATTGAATTTGCGCTACGTCATTCATTTCATGAGTTGAAAATACATGTTGAAATAGAAACAAAGATTCTATAGTTGCTTAGAACATATATAAGTGTAGAAATGAGAGCTTTGTGAGCATATACTTTTATTTAACATTGTAAAGATTTTTATATTGTTTCTTCGTGAAGTCTTTGTAGATGAGACTATTTTCATTTTAGTGATATTAGTGAATTATTTTCCACATGTCTTTCATCTTTTATATTTTTTTATAACTTCAAGCCTTATTCCGCATATAGGAAGGTAGGCACAGAGAACCTAGTGCTAAGACACTCTGTTTCCCATATCTTCAACTCAACTAAGTAAATGTTATATTAAAAAAATATAATTTGGTTCGTAGCCGATAGGATCGTGCATCTTGTGGTGTATCTAACAATAAAAAATCTCCTTGGAGAGAGTCCCCATTTAAATAAAAAAAATAATAATAAAATATAAAAAAAGACAATGTTTTATTACTTAGTGAATTAACAATATTTCGAAGTCAACATCCAACGTCATATGAGAAAGCTGTTCAAATATAGTATTGAGCTCCTGTCTCATTACACGGCTTTTGTACTCAATGGAATTAATTTCCGAGCTCGCCGCAGACAAGATCCCCGTGTTTGTCGATCTATCTTTCAATGCTTGCAATATTGAACTATTGGTAGGCGATTGACATGATAGGTTGTTACTTGTTAAATGTGACAACTATTAAATATTATTAATATTAAAATTTTATTTTTTAATATCAAATATTTTAAAGATTTTAATTTTTTTTATGGTAATGTAAGTCTACATATATTTACTATAAATTTACTTACAGTAGGAAGGCTTAGAAAGTAACTGCAAGAGTTGTCTTAATCCTATATCTTATAAAACAAAGTCGCTTTTCATGTCTGTCTGTTGTTTCTAACTCTTCTTCTTCTAAACCACCCAACGGATTTTCATGCGGTTTTCACCATTAGGTCGAGTATTTTCCGTAGAAGGTTTATATATAGTTTCTTATTTGCACATTCTTATGTAAATTAACATAAATACGATAAATGTGTATAAAGTCCTACCCGTTGAGACACTTTCGCGCATGCGCTGCTTTAATGGTAAGTACTACATGAAAAAAATGTACTGGAGTATTGTGCCTCTTAATAAGATCTACAAAAAAGTCCGCGACGGCATATTCGTATTTTTTAAGAATAACGTGTAGTGACCATTTTTCTGTCTAAAAATAATAATTTCAATATATTTTTAATTGTGAGTCATATTTTTCCATAATGGTATTAATCCTTATCTTTTAAAATACTTTATTAATTTTCTACGTTAAACGAAGATAAAATTTGCTGTTTACACTATTTCGAAATTGCGAATAGTTTTACAGAAAAACGCATTTAATTGTTGACACATCCCGCCGTTGACACATCAGCTGTATGTTACTCAAGTTTTACTTATCCCTTACTCTCAACATATAAATAAGTATATTAGTTACGTTGGCCATTTAATGTAGACCAAAACTGTCTTTTACTGTTTTTCATTTTAATAAGTAATTTAGAAGTTGTTACAATATCAAAAAATCCTTGCTGCGAAACGGCTCGCCACTCGCCATGCGTCCACCGCGCCCGTCTGCCTTACATGCATTGGTGGTTCAGTGCTAGAATGCTCGCCTGCCACGCGGGCAGCCCGGGTTCGATTCCCGGCCGATACATTCTATTTAATTTTCCTCACAGGCAGTCACGTAGTGCTTTATTTTTATCAGGGACAGAATACTCTCTTCAGCATTAACCACAAGCTCGAAAAAAAAGCCTGCCTTTATAGCAACGAAGATTTAGATGCGTTTGCACGTATTGGATAGTTCGAGTTGAATGTATTATTTCAGCGCGATATATTTGGTTTCATATTTTTTGTAGTAGTTATTAGTCTGTAGGTTTTTGTTTATAATTTCTTCCGTTTAAAAATAGTCATTTAACTATCTAAAAATAGTCATTTTAATATATTTTAATAAGTACTTGAAAAGATTAGTAGCACAGATTTAAAATTACGGTACTTACTAAAAAATCCTTGCTGTGTAAAATAATTGGAAAATCCTTATTGAAACTATGAAATTGCGGGTTGCATTAGGGTTTAATTAATTTTCACATTATCTTAAGTGCTTTGCAAACATACATTATATGAATAATCCAGTAGTTAAAGCGGGCGAAGCCGCAAGAGGGTCACTAGTAAAATATAAAAGTGATGAAAAGAAAATGATGATAGCGCTCTACATTAATAAATATATTATTATTTAATAATAAGATCTTTGATTTTGTGCCATTATTAAACATTTTAAATAAAACTCTTTAACTGTATATTTAGTACCATACTTTTTTGGAAATCCGACGAAATAATATAAATATACATGTTTTAGTTGATAACATAAAAAACGGCCTAAACTGATGGATGCCGATGCTTCTTCAGACGTCTAAAATTCCAAAACAAGAAAAACACTTTCATAAAAAAAATTCAAATGTCACAGTATACGATCGGAAAAAGGTTCAATAGGACGGAAAAAACTAGCTGTCTTGTCGCACCGTATTAGATTCTGATTTATACGCCTTCGGGAGTAAGGGTGGACGCGGCCAGCTACCACCACTGTTACTTGACCCATCTTTCTCCACTCCGTGTACCAGGATCCATCCAATACAAGAAACTATAAATATTTATTTATGTGCCAAATAAAAATAGACACTATGCATAGTATTAGGAAGCGAAGATTGCTCTATTCGGCCGATTGAATGCACCTCCCCATACTAACTTCCCAGCCATTTAACGCGAATCCAAGCAACAAAAGGATCTGCCGTGCGAAATAACAAAACTAGCAATCCTCCTATTTCCGCTGTTAGAATGGATTCCAACAAACAATTTTCTATATTGTAGTCCTTTTTTCTTGTTCCTTGTAAGGTAGAGTGAGTCTTATTTATTTCCAATTTAGTTTTTTCTGTTTTTAAGATTTGTTGTAAAGATTCTATTAAAAAAAGAAAATGAGAGAAGGGTCGTATATTCATAATTTTCTTACATTAGAAACAGACGCATAAATTGAAATTTATGTAGTCAGAATATAAGTTTTCGAATTGCCCTATATACTCGTAATTAAAATGATCAGTGAAAAAAAGGGGCAGAATAAAATATGAAAAAATATTACACAAATATTTATTTGTGTACCACAAAATAAACAAAACTACCTAACATTCAATATTCAAAAATTAAAAAATATATATATGTAATTTTTCGTTACTATATGTACATATATCGTCTCTTTTATTACCCCTAGGCTGTCTATTTGCAGTATTCTTAATAATTACTTCATCCGGTTTGTTTGCGTGGGGACGGCGAGGGGCTATATGAAAAGTGAATGGGGATTCGATAAATAATAATGCTAAATGCCCACCGGGTGACCGAACACTGTTTCCTGATACTATATTTGTAAGATTTCGTTTTTAAAACAGTCTTCCTAATATTATTATGAAATTGTGTAAGCCATAAACAATTATTATAGACAAATCGTCTAAAATTATAAATATGGCTGGAGGACCTTTGTAAAACACGTAACCCTATTATTTTCCGATTTTTTTAACGTATAACGAGCTCGTAATACAAGTTTCTTCAATTCCCACAAGAAGGGCAAAATATTGTTTCTTCGTTTTGGTGACAACACTAGGCGCGGCGATGAGATCCGAGCGGTGGCAATGAAAATCATTATTAAGAATAAAAAAGATAGTAAATATATATCTAATAAAGTCAAACTAATTCAAACAATATCCTCCACTGAAAATCGGTCTGGTCAATTTGATGGAATTCAACGCTAATTATTTAGGATTTATTTTGTTAGGACAAAGGGAGGACGGCGTTTGAATGGTTGGATCAACTGATTTCCACTTGATTCGTCCCTACCGTTTTAGCTTTTAATAACGAATGTTTGGAATGTTAAATATTGATTTTGTAATAAATCCTATCTATATATACGTTATTTATGAAGTTATTTAGTGTAACTAAATATATATAATCTTCATTCCGGTCTCTATATCTCCTAGAAATCTATTCATGAATTTCATTGGAATTCATATACATCGTCCTCAAGCAGACAACAATTACAAATTATTATAAAAATATATCTGATTAAAATTTATTTCGTATTTTTACGTATGTATAAAATAACAAACAACCTATTCCTATATTTCAACTAAAAATAAAAATAAAACATACAAACAGCTAATCTAATCCAAAAAAAACAATTTAAAATCAATGAGGATCCACGATCCTGGCGTGCATGGAGATGAGTCGTAAAGAATAGGCAACTTTTCCCACGGAAGGCATAAATTGGGTTCGGAAGCAGATCACGTAACGGTTAAGAGTTCACAAAACTGTGCCATAAATCGGACGCGCAGAGGTGCGCCGGAGACAAACGGCCCGCCGATGGACGCGAACAGCGCTTCTGTTGACTAATGCTTGGAGACTATTTTATTTATTTCTTTCTTTTTCTGTTATGAATTTGTTATCTTAGTTATTTTTCTTAGATGAAAAATTATTGTCTCTGTACTCTTAAGGGACCGTAAACTGATACATTCAGCTTGATACCTCTACGCAATCTCGAGATAAATGGTCTTGACAAACAGAGAGACGGACAACAAAGTGATCCTATAATCGGGTTCCGTTTTTTACCTTTTGATATATGGAACCTTGAAACTGAATGTTATACTTCTACAACACTTCACTTATATTTGTTTACTATAATCGTTCTCGTCTCAGCTGTTACGATTTGAAACTTGCAATTGATCTCTTTTTATTATTAGACATTTCTTAGAATATAATTTTGTAAATCCTATACAAAAAAATAGAAAAAAGGTGAAATTGACATAAATGATTAAGTATAACTTATTTGTACTAAAAATATACACAAATAATGTAATTTGCATCTCCACAGCTCCTATATTCCGGTAGATTCAGAACTGTTTAAAAGATAGCACGCGCACCGGCCCCGGGCACTCGAGCGCGTAACGACCGAGTAATTCACGCCGATACAATATATTATCTATTTGAATTCACCAAATTATTACCTTATTCGAAGTAGACTAAGGTTCTAGGGAGTATGATTTGCATATGCTTCAACATCAGTTCTTGGATTGAATCGCAAAGGACTGGCGTATGAAAATAAACTTTTACTTTAGGTATAATATAATATGACGAATTATATATCATAAAGAAATCCTACTATCCTATCCTGCTAATATTATAGAGTTTTTAAGGACGGATGTTTGTTCCAAATTCATATACATTTTATAGTAATATAGCTTATATAACAGAGTAAGCTATACATAACAATAATATTTTATTTGGCTATAATATATTAATAAATACAAGCGGGCGAAGCCGCGAGTTAGTTGCTAATTTGACATAAAATCTATTTTTAATGACATATTTATAGATTTAAAAATAAGATTGAAAAAGAAGAACTTCAAAAATGTAATAATGATATAGATACGGTAGTCAATAAAACGTAAGGTATAAAAGGCAGCCGAGCACGAAGTAACGAGCGTATAATTCTAGCAGGTGGCGCGACGCTGCGGTTTGTCTCGACGGAAGCATAAATGTCACTTAATTCATGTAAATAGCTACTTCACAACTGACTTCGACCTCCATAAATATTGAAAAGATAGCTTGGATAAAATAACCATTAAATATGCTCAAATCTTTAAATTACTTAAAATATGGCTTAGTTAATAATATTCTATTGTGTCGGAATTGGGTATATATAGCTTTTGACACAATGAATGTGGGGTCCAGATTGCTTTCGAAGAAATATTTATAAAAATATATTTTACGTACTTATACAAATGTATAAAATGGGATAGAAATACATAAAAATTAAGATAATTAGAAATAAGTTCTAAATAGTTGCAAAATGAAAGTGACTATCGCCACTTATTTTACTCGTTGTACTATTTCCATATATGTTAAATATAGATGCATTTTAATAATTATTATCTACTAACAATGATAGAAAGCAATTAAGTAAAACCTTAGCGCTTGCAAAATAGAAATTACATCTCCAAGTCACATACGTTAACCAAGTAAATATCCAATCGTATTCAGAACCGCAATTAGTAAGCCATTGTACATTTCTATCGCCAATAAATCCTAGATATAATAACCCTAACGTAACTCTATTGAGATCCCTTCGTCAGCTATATCTTGGAGGCACATCTCTTAGTAAATCGTGTTTGAAGCGTCTAATACAACTCCTTGTTTCAGCTTGGCTATATTTAGAAGGTCGAAGGCAATCTAAGAGGTATTCAGGCTTCGACGTCCGACGACAAGTCGATGCCCCACGTAGGTTTTAGTTCCCAAGGGCGTATGGTATTTTGGAGCTATGTGTGTAGACTTTGGATGCGGTAATTTGGTATCATAATTTGTTATAATCTGGGAAAATGGCGTCATCATAATAGGTAGGTTAATGTTTACATGTGTATATAATTGGATTTTATAAAAAATACATGATGTTTAGCATTGAAATCCTTTTAAAAACGTATAGTAAGTAATGTACTGATAGAAAAACCAAATAATTAATATATTATTCTTGTTATAATAATGTGAAATATTATAAAGTTTGCTTGCCAACTTAATATACCACATCCATTTCATAATCTGGCGCATCTTACACAAGGACTACCCTCTCTCATTATTTACGAAGGGCCGATGGGCTGAAGTGTGTGACAAGCGGCACGTACGGCCGTTAACGAGACGCTTTGTGACCATCTCGAGTGTGGTCATCTCTTGATTTTTTTTTAATGGGCAAATTATTACGGCCAAAACCCTACGATCCTATTGTAAACCCTTTAAAAGTTGTAAAATGAGATAAACTTATTTAAAGTGCTGTTCTTGTCCTTTTAGGTGCCCTTCCTGTGTCAAGCATCATTTGGCTTATATACTATCAAAAAAAATAATAATAAAGCGATTCTAATTTTAAAATTGTTACTGACTTATAAAATCAGGATACAGCATAAATCCGTTAGCCTACGATATGCTCTGACATTAGTTCAACTGTTATAACCAACCTGATATCGTAGCCTTATTAAAGCAAACAAATTGAGTCGAGCCTTCGCCACCTCAGACTAATGTAATTCCGGAGTGCGCGCACAAGAATAGATATTTAGAGTGGATTGTTTTCGACAGACCGTAATGAAACTCTGATGCCGGGGCCCAAATCAGTTTCGGAGGTGAGCGCGCCGCAGGGGAGGCGAACTACATTGTAATAAGACGGGGAATAACCTAAAATAAACCGAACGCAGCGAGTACAAAGATGGACATAGTAGGGCCTGGCCCCTTACTGCTTAATTTGCCTACCGTAATTACTGTCCTCTCGGGTTGGGGAACCCGGGGGCTCGACCCGGCCATCTTCCAGGTTATATTGCGCTCGTGCGGGCGCCGTGTGTGTGTTTAGCAAATACTACTCCCTAGTCGTTAAGTATGAATACGGGTGTGGACAAAATGTATTAGCTTAGGCTGAGATTCGGACCGTGTTTGTAGAGTGATGATAGATTTATAGTAATTGTGTTATTAACGTTATGGGATAAGGGTTTTACGGACTTAAGTAATGAAAGCTCTCACCTAATGCTTGAATTTATAGTGAACCTACATGTGGTGCACGGCCATTTATTAATATTCCAAGTTTGTATTGAGCATTGTATCTATATGTAACAAATTAAATATGGTAAGGATATATCGCTTCAGTTTTGTTATTATGTCGGCTAGTTGGTTAAAAGTCGTTAAAACATACATTCGTTTACCATATTGTAAATTCTAATTACTATGCTTTGCAGAACACAATATTCGTCGAAGAACAATATTCGTAGGAGTCGAAAATACTGTTTTTTATCCCCATGGAAAAGGTAGGTACATAAACAATTATTGCATGACTTATAATTAAGATCCTAATTTTCAAATAAGGTTATGTGGAAATAAAGTAATTATTTCCGTAAAATTTTTGATACTTCGTCGTCCCATACTCCATATTGATCATTTTGTATGATTAAAAATTACACACTGCCGTCAATATGTGAGAAGAGAATAAGTTCATTTTCTAAAACATAATTAACACTTTTACGGCGGTGGTTGCTGGGGATCATCCCGTAATAACCTTGTTAACCCTGGCGCACCGACTCAGCCGGCTAGCCTTTTAACGGCTCTGTACATGGGTATTAATCCGAAAGCCATCAGCCTTTGTCCTTTTCCCACTCTGCTGTTAGGGGCTTTGTCTCTCACACCTCTGTGGGTCCAGTCCGGGGACCCACGCCTTTTAGTGTGAGGTTTTCGCTCGCCTTAACGAAGGGAAGCAGAGCAGAGGTCGTCATTAGGGCAAGCGCGGTGTAAACAAGATCCGAACGTCCGCTAATGGCCAATTCGTGCGTCTTTCCCGAGTTGACCCAAGGTCTCGTCCGGGACGGAGTCGTAAATGGTATTTTAATTGTACTTACGAATAGATTATTTTTATTAACTTCATACTGGCTTTATTGCATTAACTTTATTAATATAACCCTATAATATATATAATTTTTACATATAATAGGAATGTTATAATCAATCTTTGTCGTGAGTCGACGTCAGCCGCAGCGCGTCACCGCAGCATGTCGTGAGACACGTGTTCGTTGGCAAGTGTTCCCGCTCTTGTTCGGATGTGAAATTTAATTTCCGCTATGCGGGGGAGTGCGGGGT
The DNA here is from genome assembly GCA_016802625.1 of Heliconius numata. Taxonomy (NCBI): domain Eukaryota; kingdom Metazoa; phylum Arthropoda; class Insecta; order Lepidoptera; family Nymphalidae; genus Heliconius; species Heliconius numata. The sequence goes on along the minus strand of JAEBDU010000001.1, from coordinate 6,169,749 downwards.
GCAAGGGGAGCGGGGTGGTGGGGGCGCCCGTGAAGAAATATGCCCCGCTCTAAACTTTGTCAATTTGTTTGTGGAGCGAAATTAACTCGATCCAATCTGCGGGCGCCGCGACCCGCGCCCGTGTCCCGTGTAGCCAGGGCCAGGGCTCAGAACCCATCATATTTCCGTTGTAATGGAAATGAGAGCAGTACAGGAAAAGGTAAATGACAAAAACCTGTATTATTGTGCTCATGAAGAATTTTCTGGTCTAATACCTACTAAATGATATATTTATTATAATGACAAGAAAAAATATTTTTATCAGTTTTGCTGTATCCCGCACACAACAGGGTAGGCAGAGGGGGTTCCCTAGAAAGTATCTTAACACTAGGTGTAACTACTTATTAAAAAAAATGAAAATCAATCGACATATAGAACTACTTTCCACTTTTTAATTTATCTGAGAAGTCAAAGTGCAAATTATACATATAATCAGTACCAAAATTTTCAGATCTAATCAACGCACCTCAGTTAACCTGAATTTACGACGTTAAAATTTTTCCTTTTTAAATTACAGAGCCAACCAACCAACCCACCATCGGCGTAAAAGTAAAAATTCGCGTTTTCAACTTCGTTATCCGTATCACAGGACGACTCTCCTGAGAGTGCGTTATTAAAATATATTGTGCACACACCTTCACACCAGCATCCTATGCCCGAGAAAGAGCGAATAAATTAGTTATGCCCAATATTTTCACCCTAAATATTATTCGAACGCGAATATATGAGAAATACGGAAATTGGGGGGGTGTATTATCAGATGAGGCGATATCTTACAATCGCCCTTCGTTGTGAACGCTTTGCATTCTTATAATAAGGTGCAGAAAATTTCCGCGTCACATTTACATACTATACTGACGCTTCGTTCACAGGTGACGCCGCTACTAATTATATTCGTGAAATTTGAGTACGAAGTTTAATGTAAATAGTAAGCTTGCTGGCCTGTCACGAGATAAATATATTTTTGAAGCGAAGTTAAAATTATTAAAGGGAAAGACCAGGATAGGCAGAGAGAACTTGAGTACCTAGGGTCTTAATACTCCGTTCTCATTAAGACTCACTTCCCCACTTTCTGCCGAATTATTAGTGGCAGAGTGGCTCCAGAATGTGGTGAGAATTGGAAACCGGAGTGTCTTTGCACTAGGCTCTCTCTGCCTACCTTGCTATGTGCGGGATACAACGTAAAGCTGAAAAAAATATAAAAAATAAATATATTTTAATATAAAATCCCTTGAATACCCTGTCTCATTACACTAATTAGAATACCAAATACTGGAGGTATATAGCTAAACACAACTTTATAATTTCGACATATCAAATCGCGCGTTTCAAAGGGATATCCTAATAAGTCTCCACGTAAATTTATTAGATGTAAATATTGGCTGACAAATTAATAAATGGAACCAGCTTCTTTTGAGGCGCGCAAACGTCGTCGCATCTTTAATTACGTCTTATACAAATAGCGGGCGTGTTTAATCAGCAACGTATCTTTGTACGGAATGAGACTGAAGAAGTCGTCAAGAACTATGGGCCCAGTTTGTTTTAGGGGAAAAATACTGGGTTTTCCAACGCTATGTGATGAGAAGGTTTGTCAATTTGTTTAAAGATGTGCTGCTTTGAAAATGAAGAGTGTGTTGTGCGTCTGTCTAGTTTAACTTGGTCTACGTATATAACTCTCTCTTATGTAATAAAATTAACGATTATTGGATATTTATTTATGCTTATATAGTTACTGGTAGACTAATCATTTTTTCATCATCATCATCATCGACAGCCATCGATTGTCCACTGTTGGACATAGGCCTCTCCCAGTTCTCGCCACCACACTCGATCTTCAGCCCTTCAGACCCATCCGTTTCCCGCCAACTTCTTCAGGTCGTCGGTCCATCTAGCAGGGGGTCGTATCATTTTTTTTATACTTAAAATACTTTTTCATAAAAAAAATCTTTCATTTTAAAATCTTTTTTTTTCATACTTCACATTTATTACAGCATGGTAGGCAAGGGAAAGACACTCCGGTTCCCAATTCTCACCAAATTCTAAGGGCAATGCGTGTTGAGTGGCAGCACTCAATGCCGAGCTTTACCTCTTTACCAAAGAATATTACAGTAAAATATATCCACATAAAAGCCTAACTAAAAATCCAACACCACCACAATTTAAGTTTCCCATAGTATTTTCCACGCGAGAGCGGATCGCTTATCCGTAATCCGTATTAAGCTGAACCGCTCGCGGCCGGCACACACTCGACGTCACTTACTCGAGAGTCGCGAAGTTGCCGCGACAAAGGCCCGAGGAAACCATTACGGCTCTCGAGGAGGCGCTTCATTAGGGAAAGAGTGTGAGTGACTCGATTCAGCTGTCTTGATTGTTGAGATTTTAACTTTGTGTATGTATGTATGTATGTCAATGGGAGTTGGAAATTAATTTGGTCTTACTAATTTTATGAGGTTTGTTTTGTATTGAAATCTGTTGTGGTGATTGGATGAGTATTGCATCGCTCAGTTGTTTTCTAATTTATTTATTTTTAAAAGTGATTTATTTAAAAAAAAGTTTAAACATTGAAATTTTGTTATTTTAAAAAAATAAATTTAAATATACTGCTCATACGCTTTTCTGTAACCCAAAGACAAAAGTGACGAAGTGAAAAGTCAACGGTAGTGAATTTATAACTTTTGGGAAGCAACTTTCGAAAAATATACAAAAATGAGAGAAACGTTTCAGTGTTCGTATACGTTATGTCGTCTACTGTCATCCACTTATTAACCAGAAAATCATTTTTCAGTTAAATATTACTATAAAGTTTTGGACAAAAAATCTGCCATAGCTTTGGGTTCGACCAAAAGTCGGCCGTAGCTGAACTCAGTACTTTTGAATTATACAATTATACTTATTATAAACCGTTCTAAGTTATATAGGTAAATTCCCTCTGCTAATTGCATATTTATTGATTTTCTGACAAAGATGGTTAACGTTAAGAAGTCATAAAAAAACAATTTATTTTTAATATTCTTTTACGATTATTGGTTTGTAAATTTGCAAACTGTAGTAGCCTGTTATAATAAATATCATAAATAGTTTTTAAGTACAAAACCTCAACACAAGAATATGATAATGTTGAATATAGATATACAGACTGATTTATCATTCCGGTCTTCACCATCACTACTAAAAATTCTTTAAAGATTCCTTCGAGTGAGATTTGAACCAAAACTCACCGCTTCATCAGACATTTTTTAACTTCAAGACTTTGATGGCAACTTTGCCGTATTAAGAGATAAAATGCAATATTCTATACTAGAATGCAACTAGAAGCAGCAACGAGTACGCGGGCCATCTCAAGTGTAATTATAAAGCAGTCTCCAGACGGATGTGTGAAGCGACATTAATTGCGCGTTTGCCAATGAGCGGCCGCAGAGCGTCTTATTAGACACGTCGCGGCGCGTGTCTGACGTGCACCAGTTACTAGATAAAACTTGTTAAGGAAATTATTATTATTATTTTATTGTAAGTCAGCTTCACGCTGTATCCCGCACACAGCAGGGTAGGCAGAGGGAATCTAGTGTTAAGACACTCTGTTCCCTACTTTCCGCCGAATTTTTGGAGGCATTGCGTGTTGAAGGGTAGAACTCAACACCGCGCTTTGCCTCGACACCAGAGCGAAGAAATGAAAATATAAACTAAGTAAGTTATGAGGTGGTAAATTCAATTTGTCTATCTTACTATACATTATGTATGTATCGTCTGTTTATAAATATTGTAATACTTACTAGCGGTTACAACGCGGCTTCGCTCGTTAAAACTTATTATTATATTAGCGGACGCGCGCAGCTTCGCTTGCGTATATAAGGGTGAATTCTAATAACCCATGAAACATGTGTTCAATGAAATATTTTTAAGAGTCTAAATTTCAAATTTTATAAAAATCGGCGGCGATTTAAGAATTTTCCCATACAAACTTTCATCCCCTTATTTGCACCCTTAGGGGGAGAACTCTAGAAAACGATGAAACACGTGTTCAATTAAATACTTTTAAAAATCTAAATTTCAAATTTTATAAAAATCGGTGCCGATTTAATTTTTTTTCCATACAAACTTTGAACCCCTATTTCACCCCTTTAGAGTTAAAATTTTTCAAAATCCCTTCTTAGTGGATATCCAGATTACGAAAGTAAACATCTGCCCAAATTCCACGTTTCTACGCACAGCGGTTACGGCTGTGCGTGCGTCTTACCTCAGTCATTGAGGACAAGTCCTTTTATATATATAGATTATAGCCAAAAAATATATATAAAATATACATAAATTGTGTCCACATTACTGTAAAGTTTCATCTATATCCGTTTAGTTGTTTTTACGTGAAAGTGGAACAAAACGGAATTCTTATAAACTACATTTATAATGTTAGTAGGATTGATATTGCTATACTGAAACTAATGCCAATACTGCAATTAGATAATAATGATCTATATCATTTATATATTTATTACGTATATAAATCTAATTTATTTTTAAAAACAATTAATTGACCCCCAACCTGACCCCAACAAGCAAGGAGATGCGAAAATGATGTCATTATGATAGATTATCCATTGAACGACGTAAGGTCTGATTGGCTTTGTTAGCAATGCCCATCTTCGGCGACTGAGAGCGCACTCGATCGTATGGGCGCCTAATTTGACAGATCGATGGTCAGTCGACGCTCGGATGGTGTGAAATGACCTTAATGACTTATTGTTTTGAGGGGTCCTAAGTGTTATGTAGTGGCACAGTCAAGAGGAAAGTCGAGTGATACTTTAAAATTAGGAACGTTAATTCCTATAATAGCATTTCAAAATCGTGTAAATATTGTAAGTTAATACTTAAATATTTGTCACATTCAGGCTACTATAAAAGTAGTATTAAAACTTAATATTTGCATTAAATTATATGCATATATTTGTATGTATAAATTAATTTAACAAAAAAAAATACTAAACAAATCTCTCAATCAAAATTATCAAATACACCTAAAACAGAATAGCCCACAAAAACTAAAAGGCCATAGCACCAGCCATCGCTACATATAGCCCATATAGCCCATATCGTCTAACGTAACGAGTATGCAAATTAAACGTATTTCATCTTGGCGTTTTCACGTGAACATGTCAGTGTCATCCCGCACGTCTGTTTATTAACTTTTTGCTAATTAGACAGATGCCGAGCACGTCTGCAAGTGCTCGTGTGTTGGCATTTTTAATTATGCGTGATAATTTTGGCTGACTGTGGCTTGCCGTTTTGGGCCATGAGCAATTATATGGTGAAGAGGGGGTTTTTTTATCTTTTCTTTTTTATATCAGCTTCCGCTTGTAGCAGTGTAGTAGTGTTGAAACACTCCGCTTCTCACTATCAGCCGAATACCGGAGGCATTGCGTATTAAGTGGCTCAACTTAACGTCAACTATGTCCTTTTTTATTTATTTGTAAGAAAAATCCTAAGTGTGAAGAAACGAGTCGTTGCGCAGGGTTACAAGCGTGTGACTGTAAACGTGGTAGTTGTGAGTTCGATTCTCACTTGAGCTAATGAAATAGTTAATATTTTCATTTCTTCGCTCTGGTAACGAGGTAAAACGAGGACTTGAGTTCGGCCACTTAACACGCAATACTTTCATAATTCGATGGAAAATGGCGAACGGAAGTGTCTTAATGGGAACGCTGCGTTCAAATATTAGGTTCCAAGGTTCCTTCTACATATAGACTGAGAAAAAAAGATTTATGTGGGTATTATTTATAATTATGCGTTTCTATTGTTTTTGGCAGGTTAACAACGAATTTAAAGGGGGTGATTTATACAATTTAAAAACTTTGTAATTACATTATAGACGAAGGATTGATCCACAGAATAATATATTTCCTAATTGAAAATTTTTATATTGCATCAGAGAACAAATTAATCATATTATTTGTCTGTACACCATGTTATCTCGATATGTAGGTACCTCGCAGTCGTCGTAGTATTAGAATAACTTCGTTTCTTAATTTATACATTTTATATGTTTCATTATATTACTTTAAGCGTGACCTATTAAGCTAGCAAAGTAAGTTGAAGAGGAAAAAAGAAGGCCGTACAAAGTGTTTACTTTAAAATACTCAACAAGTTCCAGGCAATTTTCTCAACATAATTGCTTCTCGCAACATGCATGCACATATGCACATACGTATCTACAAACATATGCAAACGTGAAAAATGTCACAAATCAAATTAAGCCGAATCAAAACAAAAGGAAGGGTAGCCCACGTATTGTAATCACTTCGGACTGTCAAACACACTCAGGTAAGGTACGCGAGCTAACAGCGTATTTAAGTTAAAATTTTCACTCCCCAGTAGCTTTTTACTAATTCGCCAAGTGAAAAGGGTTCGTCGAAGTAATACAGTTTACTGCTTATTCAGTATTTATACGATCGGGGGGGCTGCCACTCCGCTGCAAGGAATATTAGTAAGTACCAATTAACGTTTGCTGATAATATTAAACATGCGCTACGTATTGAATGCAACGTGGTTGTTGTTTGGAATGGAAAGAAAAATGTATTGCAATGTTATTGTTGGTTTTAAAGTATTGCATTTATATGAACTTATGCTTAATTAATCAGCTTCACGCCACATGCAGCAGGGTAGGCAAAGGAGACATGGTGCTAAGACACTCCGTTCTCTATTTCCAAGCGAATTCTGGAGAATATACAGCAAATTTATTCATTAAACTTTTAACTTTTATTCATAAGTAGAGCCTAAAAGGCTGGTTGTATTATATTTCCTTATTTATTATATTCTTTACAGATATATTCTAGAATACTATTAAGTAAATAAGGTATTAGAATCCATCAAAGTTAGATAAGCAATAAAGAGAGTGGTAGGTTACTTTTAGCGAACTTACTAAAATTGTCATAGTATAAAGTACTTTATTCTTTTAAAATTAAAGTCCAAATTGACACAAAGTGCAAACGAAACAGTTTGTATAAAAAGCTGCATTGTTTACGAACAGGCTCACATCTCCAATCGCGTGTAATGTATTTATGATTATTGTTTGAGCCGGTGGAAGGAAAAGTAAAATAAAGTATGTCTAAAGGTGCGCTATATTAGAGAAGGGGTTAAGGGATTTCAGGTCTATTTGCTACGTAATTTGTATTACATTAAATTTTATTTTGTTTCAATACACTTATATATGTAAGAAAAATTATTTTTAAACTAAAGCATTTTTGATTTTATAAGAAATTAATTCTATAGTATGTTATTTTTATTGGCTAAAAATCAGCTTTACGCTGTATCCTGTACACACCAGGGTAGACAGACGGAACTAGTGTAAAGACACTCCCCCTTAACTACGAATTCTGGAGGCATTGCGTGTTGAGTAGCGGGATTCAACACCGCGCTTTGCCTCAACACCAGAGCGAAGAAATGAACATATATAAACTTAAACAAATATTTCATTTCTTCGAGTGGGGATCGAACCCACAAGAAGTCGCACACTTGTGCCTCTGCATCACGACTGGCCTTATTTATTTTTATTTCCTGTTAGTCATTAATATTACCTAACTCAACTGTATATATTATAAGTATCTACGACAGATAAGTGGCCCGCGACGAATCCCTCTAAGCGAAAGAAGATTTCGTACCCGATCATAAGCACTCAGCTAAGTCTATTGACAAGCAAACATTGTATATTAGCTGATGCCCTAAATATTGGAGTCCCGTCTTAATCCGGTGGTGGTGAGACCAAGCCGCTCCTTAATCCATCACGTAACCGGGAGCCGTCGAGAAATCGTGTTACATCAACGAAAAATGTATTAGAAAGGGAGGTAGGGGGAACCCCCCCCCCATATCGGACAAACTTTGCTAATACCACCCTCTAACATAATCGCAGAGCCTTTTACGAGAGGAATTTATGGGGATGGTCCCGATTTCTTGCTGTATTTATAGCGAACGTGGCGCTTACGTGCCTGTATAGCTCGGTGGTTAATTAGATGACGCAAAAACTCTGAGTTAAATGGTTTTCGCAAACTCCTAGCAGCAATATTTTTGGACTGTAATGGTTTTATCTAAGATTTGAAGGTATTTATTTTCTAAAAGCATTGTTTAGGATTCAATAAATAATAAATAAGGACGAAGTGGTTTTTAATTCTTTACCAGGAGTCGGTCATATTCTAAATGAATTTATTATTGAGTAATTTATTTACAAAATATTAAATACAAATATTTTTACATACAGTTAAGACGCATGTTTTCACAAAAAAGTCATAAAAAAAAAACAAAAAACTAATTTTCTTGTGAATGAAATTTATTCCAATGATAAAAAAGTATAAAATAATAGTAATAGTAGTAGCAAATCGTTTATGAGAAATTTATCTCTTACACAGTTTGTGTTTTCATATAATTCTTCAGTGACATTCTCCTCGGAAACTCCTAGCTTCAGGTTATTGAAATAGAAGTTTATTGACGTCACTATCGGACTTACAAAGTTATCGATTGCAATCTACTCAGTATTTGAAGCGGTAGACGTCAAAGTTGCGAAGTCTTACTAAGTCAGGTCTCAGGTGAGAATGTGGTGGTCGCGGGCAGCCGTGAGCTTCAATGGTATTATGTATCTCAATATATTTTCAGTAATATATCGTCTTAAAGAAATGTAATACAATCTTATCTACATAGAAAAGTTTTTATATTATAATTAAATATTGCGGATTATAATGGAAGGAGTTAATACCAAAAAAATATCCATATTTTTTACTTTGGTTTACTACGATGGTCCTGAGTATGATTCACGCTCACTTTTTAATATATTTCATATAAATCAGCTTCACGCTGTATCCCGCACACAGCAGGATAGGTAGAGGAAACCTAGTGTTAAGACACTCCGTAATATCTTTTAAATAGTACATTATTTGTTTACAAACGAGAAATAATCAAATATCCATCAAAAATATATCGCAATCGATTTGCGAAGCTACAAAGTAGTATGCTCATAACGATATGTTTTCAACACTGCCTGAATATAAAGTAAGCAATAAATTCTTATTACATATTCCCCAGTCCTATAATCTAGTTACAATAAGGTTGAATTTGTAATTCAAATTCACTTTGGATCGCACTATCTAGAATCAAAATTATAATATATTTCATTATAAACATACTAGAGCTTATATAAAATAATATAAATAAGATTTTCTACTTAATTAGAGAAGCATTATTAATTAATCAAAAGTTTCGAATAAAAATAGCAGAGTTAATTGAAAATTAATAAGCATTACAAAGTCCTTACCGGCCTACCGAATGTTCACGCTTCAATTGATCCGTTTTAAGCAAAATTAATTACTAGCTAGAGGATACACTATGATAGTTTGCGAAATTATTATTGTGAGGGGAAAATTGTGTCCGAACAAGAAAATTAGTGAGCGTAAAGCGGGGTGCGAATTTGGAAATCAAAGAGGGAAATTCATTCGTAGTCTATTGTCACGAGAATCATTTACATGGGACAGTACTTATATATAATATGCTCGGAATTGTTCGTGTCTTATTCATATGGTAATTTTGGATATCTTGAAAATGTATCAGACAGTAATTTGGTGTCTAAAAGTTTAAATTTAAGATTAAATAGACGAATACATATGTATTTAATTAGTCTTGGAGCGATATAGGTGTGTACAGTTGTAAATTAAAGTCAGTTTGGACAGATCAAAGTAAACGAGTTAAATATTTACTTTAGTCACTTCGTGAATTCGTAAACTAATTTTTACCCATATTATTTTATTAAATTGATAGGAATTTATAAAATTATTTATATAAATACAATGATTTAAATTCAATGCAATTGTAACTATACAAGCTTTCTGCTCAGGTTAAAGGTTAAGCGAAGCTTCTATGGGAACCTCAGAGGTGTCTGCGTTGAAATGTATGGGTGTCGAGGGAAACAGCTGAGATTTCAAACAATAGATTTATGACCGAACGGAAGATTTAAGATTATAATAAATTTCAACGCCATAAATATTGCAATCCCAAAATTGAGAACATTTACTTTTGTAAAAGTGATATATTTCAATATGAATTTCTATATAGGTATATTTAAAACAAAAAACTTTTTGGTAAGACTTCTTTACAATATGTACTTACTACTATATTTTTGTAAAAATTCTAATAGTATAGGATCAATTTAATTATAACTTTGAATTTTGTCGCAATTAATTGATATGTCACTTTTATATTTTTTGTTCTCTTTTACTTATCTATTTTAGAGCAACATATGAATAGCAATGAAAATCATTATATTTGTAGAACTGGAAATTAGAAAAATCTAAATAAAAAATATCATAATATTTAAATTCTTAAGTCACATGGGGTCATTTAAAGCTATACCTAACATTCATTTTTTAAATAACCAGAACGCAGAAACTAGCTCAAATGTAAACTGATTTTTCGAATTACGGCACAAAAGTTTTCAATAGCGAAAAAAAGCATACTACTCGTGCTTGTGAAATTAGTTCGAGTTCGAGAGGAATAATATTTGTTTTGATTTTTTGATACAGTTTTTAAAACATTTCATACATTTTTACCATAGTTGCAATTATTTTATTTATTTATTTTAATTATATAATTGATATTATAATGTTACTCCACTCTACACGCAATGTCTCCAAAATTCGGCGGAAAGCGGGGAACGGAGTGTCTTAACACTAGGTTCCCTCTGCCTACCCTGCTGTGTACGGGGATACAGCGTGAATCTGATTTGATTTTAATAGTGTTATTTAATAGTAAGGTGTGATAGCCTGCAAAAATATTTAAAAATTATTTTATTTTATATTATAAAAAATAAAAAAAACCAAGACAGACCTTTACTATTTCAAAATACGCAAATTACTACATTAAGCTACCCAAGATTGACGGCTCATAAAGCATAGAGCCCCGAACCACCAGAGATTTAAGTATGAAATATGCGAACCGCGGGTGCATTGATTTATGAGTTACTTGTATCATATTGTTCTTTATTTTTCAGAGGTGCGCTAAATTGTATTGTAAATTATTATTTTTTGTAAATTTATATTTTTATATAAGTTTGATGTTATAATTAATTATTACCACTTTTCGTCGATTTCTGGCGGAAGTGTTTTTATAGGACCAGAGGGTCTTTGTAGTATGTTCCCAGGTTCCCTCTACCTACCGCTATGCAGTCTATCTGCTATGTGCAGGATTCAGCGTGAAGTTAAACCAAAACCTACTACAAAACCGTATAAACCACTATATTTATATAAAATCTAAACTATAATATTGAAAATCCAATATTAATAGGCAAAGTTAAAACTAGCAACTAATTTTCGCTGGTACTTCCCACTGCATAAGTTAATTCCATTGTCTTCCCGCAGCCCACGAATAACGGCTGCCCGCACTAAATCTCGTCAGACATTGCTTCACCTGCACTCATTATATTTATGCCGCAATAATAAAAGTTACCAACTCGCTGTGAATATTGAATCCGTTGTGGCGTGGAGAGAGAGAGAGAGAGAAGCGGTCGCCTTAGTTATGCAATATGGTCTGTAGGTTTTAATAAAGGCCCGGGCGAGGGCGTTTCGAAAGTTTTCGTTCGCGAAGGCGGCTATTGCGAACGACGAGTCCTACGGAGCTAGAGTTGATATGTTTTCGGCTAATACCTGCATGTTACATGAGTGGAACTCTTTCGGGGGAAGTAATTATGTTTACCATATTTCTTTTTAGTACTATTTAAATCTTAGCGAGATAGCTTTTTTGTAACTATTAATATTCATATTGTAAAAATATTATGAAAAATCCAGAATTCGGCGTAAAGTGGGAAATATTTTTATCGACATACATATGGCACAAGCGTGTGACTGAAAACGCGACGGTTGTGGGTTCGATTCCCAATCGGGAAAATTCATTATTATTTATTAATATTTTTATCTTCTTTGCTAACGAAGGCAAAGCGTGGCCTTAATTTCCGCCACTCAACACACCTACTTTGCCTACACTGCTATAAGCAGATACAACGTTAAACTGAAAAAAGATATAAGCAATTCTTCTGTACCTAGCATATACCATATACATATTGCGTAACCCCATAAATAATTATTGAACTAATAAACAAAACACAGTGCAACCATCAACACGCATTAACTTATCGATTCGACAAAGCCTGAGAGCCTTGAGTGAAAAGTTAACAGCGTCTCGTCAGATAAATAGGATATTAGAAGTGCACCTGTAACGGGTGAAACGTGATCTCATATTGGCTAGACTTTAAATATTCCTCGTGTTGCATCTACTTGTTTTAGCTTAGTTATTTAACAGTTTAAATTTATTAACAATTTCAATTTATTAAAGTTGATTTTGGTTTATTTAAGAAAAAAATATTTAATTTTTAGGTAACAAGTATGTGGGTACTTATTGCAGAGAACACAAATAATCCTGAGGCCGTTGTGGCGCAATGGCACAAGGATGTGACTGTAATACGACGGTTGTCGGTGCAATCCCCTCTCGGGGGAATGAGCAATTATTTAATAAAATTTTCATTTCTTCGCTCTGGCACCAAGGCAAAAACTTGCCTGAGTTCTGTCACTCAACAACGAAGCCATGTCTCCAAATTTCGGTGCAAAGTGAGGAATTGATGTCTTAATACTAGCTATATGCGGGATACAGCGTAAACCTGAAAAAATTATATCTTCATTCTCTACTCTCCCCTATATTTTGTGTAGTTATGAAAACTCCCTAGATTAGAATTTAGTACCAACATACTACGAGAATGTATTTTTATATTGTCTTTAAAGCACCACAAATATGATAATTAGATATAAAATACGTGAGATAAAAACATTATAGCGTATATTGTCGTGTACACCTGCAGAGGAAATTGCATTAGACTCAGTCACCGTGCGCCGCTTTGAGTTCATCTATTTACTTACACCAATATTAAACAGTGCAAGCGAGCGACAAGTAGCTGATGAAATTATTTGTAAATTTGGTACAGATACGTATGTTTTTTTAGATAGACACTTAATCCCTCTGCATATAGCAGAGTAGGCTAAGGGAGCCTAATGACATCACTTCGTTTCCTAATCCAAAAATCTCCATTTCTGCCAAATTTTCTAGACAATGCGTGTTATTTGGTGGAACTAAACGCCGCATTAAATAATTATTTTCTCTGAGTGAAAATCGAACTCATAACTGCCGCATTTTGCAGTAACACGTGACACTGTGCCATGACAGCCTTGTAAATAATTATTAACCACATTATTAAAACAGTCTGTCTGCACTGCATAATACTAGCATAGCAATAGCCGATTTGCTATGGGCATGTAAAACACAAAGGTGCATGGGTCTGGGTGCATCGAATTCCGTGACGTGAAGGCCTTCAAAAGTTCCGCGTTTGAAGCCGAGCCGCGGATGCTCTGCAGGAAATTGAAGTCACCTCGACTCGCTCCAACAATGCTTTGTTAAAGAACATCTAATTTATCTGTTCGACTTGTTTTGCGGAATCTCGTTTCAAATTGAATATCGATTTTTCATATCCGCTCCGTTGTTAGCTGCTACTGCTAGCATAGTAGTGAATCCAAGGTTTTTAAGATTGGCTAACAATTGTTATATAAGTCTTGAAGTAAATAAAACATCACATTTATTTTGAATAATAAAAATTAAATAGAAAGAGTATTTAGTCATGTCGTTCTCAAATTCTAAGTATTAAAATAAGGTAAAAACTACTATTTACAGTAAAAATATTTAAATTACTCTACAAAGATCACTATTTCGTTATATAACGTTACTTCACCACAAGAACAATATAAACTAAACTTTACTATCACATATCTAATATCTAAGACCACAAAAGATTTACCGGCTGTTACCCACAAGCCATTGTAAATGTTAGCTCGCGAAACTCATCAATTCCGCCCAAACTTAATAAAATACTTGGCACTTAATTGAAAATGAATACTCGCGTCGATTCGATCGATAAAATATTCCGCAGCCTTAATCCGCGATAATGAACCCGCCCTCGAAGGGTTGGTGGGGGCCCAGTAATAAATGTTGCGTTCCAAATTTAAAATCAAAGTGCGGAATAAATTTTGATTAAGCGATTAGCGGGAACCCTGTGAGGTGTTTGTGCTTCTTGGTGTGGATGTTTGTGGCCGATGTGTCTATGGTTGAGAGGTGGACTGGACTATTAAACAAATCTATTTTCTATCATGTCTGGAGAATTTTCGTTTATAGACAAATAAAGACTAGGTTAAAGTTTTAATTTTTTGCATTATTTATATTTTAGGTATGGACTATTTAAACACTATTGACATGAATTAATAATCTAATCTAATCTAATCTATTCGCGGAAATATCTTTATTTAAATTACATATTTTCATATAATCTACTCTAAAATAAAGTTTGGTTTTCGAAAATTAATTGAAAGCGGAGAAAAAGAAATTTCTTTCTGCACCTTCCATCTAATAAATTTTATTAAAAAAAATCTATATATAAATACAAATACAAATATAATCATATTTATTCTACATAAATGAAACATCTGTTTCACAACACAACTATACTAAATGTTACTTTGTACGTACGTACGTATATAGTTTTACAAAATTTACATTCACGTTAGATATGATTTACTAAGGAGCTCCATTTGACTGTATTGCGGCTAAATTACTGAGATAGAGACTACGTCATATATTCGCAGTTAATTACACGAGGTGAGTTTTGATTTACTATGTCTGGTACTGAAGGGGTAACAGTACTTTGAACTTTGCTTACGTTTTTCATATTAAATTATTTATTCGTTTACTACTGTTTGAAGATTGATTTTGATTATTAAATTATTATATTTCAATCTAAATATATTAATTGTAATATATTTAAGCTATAGTTCGTAAAAGCCGTGTGTATTTTAACGCAGAGTAGCTCACCTAATAAGCCTGCACTCCGGTTAATGAGTTTACTGCATCCTGGAAACTTTTTAAAAGTGTAAAACTTCCCGCTCGCTAAACCTTTGCAGCTCGCCAATTAACTTACCTGTTCGGCACACTCTGCAAATTAAATATTTCTATTTATTTTGTTATTACTACGAATAAACTAAATTCAAATAGCTTTTCGTTCGCTGTTTTCGAGTTATTTCAATGGTGTGATTTATTTCTATTTGTAATTTTAAAATTTGTTATGTTCCAAAATGCTGTGCCGTTGTTTATTTTTATTAAAGTATATAAGATCAAAATCTTTCTTCAAGGGAAGGCAAGGAAAGGTATTCATGGGCCGATGTAGCGCGATGATTGTGGGTTCGATCCCCATTTTTTCGCTCTGGGATCAAAGCAAAAGCCCGGTGTTGAGTTTCGCCACTTAACACGCTTGAAAATTTTGGCGTAAAGTGAGAAACAGAGTATCTTAACACTATGTTCCTGTTGCCTACTCTACTGTGTGCGAGATCGAGCGTAAAGCTGATTATAGTATGTGATTATAGATATTGTTATCATCATAAATATATGTAACGAAATTAATAATTATAAACGCCATCTACAACAATTATTGCCAATACTTTCCAATTACATTAATGGACCGTCAAAAATTTATTACACTTCCAACTTAATATCAATAAATACATCGGAATTTCGGTAATAACAAAAAAAAAACAAAACATTTTTCATTCAACCCGTCCACGGCGTAATCTAGTAGCACCGGGGAGTTGAAACGAAGTTACTCGGTCCATTTCTCAATTTTCTCGGTACAACAGCCCCTATTCTAAGATGGACGTACAAAAGATACACCTAACCCTTCGACAGCCCGCGGCTCCATGCGTCAGATACTGTGGCCCGATCCCGTTTTATTGCTTCATGAAGAATTTTGCGGGATCCATCGTTACATTAGCGATCAGATTTTACGGATATTTTATCTCTATAATGTTCAGGAATGTTGGAATCACAGTCATTCTTGTATTTTAAATGTACATTTTCATTACAATGAGATATTATTTCTGAGGGATTTTAAGCAATAATTAATGAATAATGATATTTTTTTTGAGAATCTTAATATAGTGCTATTTTGAAAATTGTAGTAAAATACACATAGTTGCTTAAAGCAATTTTTTTTCTTTCATCCTTGTATGCATTATTGCTATTTCATGGGATAGGCAGAACTTAATTAGCTTTTTCTTTAAACTCTCAGCCTTCTCACACATTACTGTTTGTTTTTTCATAGCTATATTTTATTAAATATAATTTTTTATCTTTCTAGAGCTGGAATAGAAAATATTATAAAGTAGTTAAATAATAACAATAAGATTTTGTATTTAAATTATATCAACAAATTTAGAGTTAAAACACGCTTTAAAATTAGACAAGTAGCCTTCACTGTGGCGGCATCCGTTTCCTCAACATTATATTAAATTTTATTATCGCCATGGACTAAGTAATGGGAATATCGTGTAAGGCGGCCGTCCGGAGCCCCGCGGCGTCGGGGGGCTCCGGGGGGCTCGAGTGGGGGGTGATTAAAATTTCGGCTACCGTTGATGACACAACAGTGCTGGATTAATAGAGGTTTTATGAGTGGATTACATTACTTCGAGTCGCTTCAAGTGTTGTGATTTTGTTAGGCTAATATACGAGTAAATATGTACGAGTATAAGACAATTGGTTGGATTATGTTTGTTTATTTGTATATATGTGTATATTTGAGGCCAGTTGTGGCACAGGGGCACAAAGTGTGCCTTTAACCGCGACTAGTTGGGGGTTTAGTATTGTAATTTATTCACTGTGGTGTCGAGGTAAGGCTCGGCGTCAGTGTTACACCACTCAACATTCAATGCCTCCAGAATACAGCCGAAAATGAGGAACAAAACACTAGGTTTCCCCTACATTTCCTGCTGCGTGCGGGATACAGCGTGAAACTATATTCTATTTATTTATTAAAATATATTATTATGTAATATATATCGTCTAAGAAAATGGACACCTGATTTCAATTCACTTTTCCTGAAACTGCTTGAACAATTTTCATTGAAATTTATTAAAGCGCCGTTAGCGGAACGCCTAAGAATAAAATTGAAATAAAAATAAAAATAGCCAACAGAAGCAGTTAAGAACATTATCGAAGGCAAAACTATTCCCTATTCGAAATACGGATAAAAAAGAAACAAACTTTTGACTATAAAAACTGCTAAGAGCCTCTTAAGGAGAGATAAAGCTGGAAACAATCGTATTAGTCTTGAGAAAAATGGGCACTTAGCTCATAATCGAAAAAATATGTAGCATTTATTAATTATTCATTAAAAATAATCCATTTACTTTGTTTTAATAGAAATATAAATATTTTTTACCTAAGAATGTGTTCTCCGTATTTATACCACACAACGAGTTCCTTTAATTTTTTTCGTAGATTGTCAAAAAAATTAGAAAAAAAAAGATACCATTTTAATATTTTAAATTTACTGAAGGTGAGATAGCTCTCGGTTCATTTTCTTTAATTACTATCTTTAAAGGAGTCGGCGCATTTAATTATTTCCCAATAAATCTCGAACGCGCCGCTAGCCGTTGATCTTTCAAGTGTGAAGGTTTATTTAAGGGCACCAATATTTTTTACTCCCCCGTTTTGAGTTTACTTCGTTATATTTATTAAAACATCGCCCGAGATTACAAAGAACACGATATTTTTTACACTAGAAGATGTGAAAACCAATTAAGGAGATAAAAAGAGTATCCAGCGAGGTGCCTGCATTAATTTCTTTTTTGCGCGGATTATTTTAAAATTGCATTATATTCTTGTTAAGACGCCGCCTCTCCCGTTTAATGATAGTACTACCCCTTTCTTTTTAATTGCCTTGGGCGATTGCGAAATGAGTAATCAGAAGGTGCTCGGCCATTCCTCTGATAAAACTTTCCAATCTCAAAATCTAAATTCATACCAAAATGCGAAGCTTGACTATTATTTTTTGTCTTATATCATGTTGAAAGTTAGGCTGAAGTAGTAATGATTTATTTTTCTTTTTATTTATCTTGCTAATATTTAAGTTTGCAAGACATCTGAAAAATTACTTATTTCGTTTCCAATGATAGAAGTTATTATTATATCTAAAAAACAATTTTAATTTATATTTATTTTCTTCATTGAAATTAGAAATAGTTTAACTACCGTCCTATATAGGGAAATGAAGATATAATTCCCGCGCACAAACAAATCGTATTTGATAATCGTCTACGTGATATCTGACGGGGACCGCTCAATTCGGGCCAAAGCCATGATATAAGTGTTCGCCAGAAGTGGTCACGATTACAACTGGAACTAATTTCAGTGCTACCTTAATTGATCACTGAAAATTGGACTTTAACATCTGAAAAATAAGAAACAGCTAGACGGCATTGAAAACTTTGCTGATATCATTGGCGATATCACTTACAAATTTATATTTTTCGTGTAATTTTCAATTTAAGCTGTATTGTGTATGGAATAGAGATGTTAGAAGTGATAATATAAGTTGGTATAACGCAGTCTCGGTTTATTAATCATCGATGGTGGCGCGATAGGCGGTGCCAGGCGCGGGCGGCGCGCACGCATGCACTGTCAACACTACCCTAATGAACGGCAGTTATACAACGCACGTGATGCTAAATGTCGCTATACTTCCTGATGTAATTTTATAGTAATTTGTGCGTATTTGTCATGTAAGGAGAATTATGACTCTATCGTGAATAGAGTTATGGATAACTAAATGGAATGTGATTGATTGATTTAATAATAATTATGTTGTGTTTTGTTTGAATATTAGGGATTGGCAAGGATTCCGAATTTAAGCGTATAATAATCGAAAGTAGCACCAAAGTATAGGTTAATCGTACAATATATAAATCTATTTAATTATCAATTTCTACGACATCTTCACATTTAAAATGAGAACTATAACCGTTCAAATATTTTCCATCACTAGTTATTACAAATTATTGAAAATAATAAAAACCATAGACTACCCACTGGCTTCTTCCTATTAGTCTAACAAATATCATTTCAAAACTACATCACAACCAGCCAAGTACAATTTATTTTCAAGAAAATTTAACATTATTTATTTATCTTTTACTAAACAGAAACTGAAACCAGCAAAAAGGACTAGAACATTGGTTGCGACGAATGTTAATTACTGTTCTTATTTATGTGACTGCAGCCGGTTGCGTTTCGTGACATCGTCTTTGTAGGCACGAGGTAAATAGCGCATATACCACTCGCGTTGAGGTCCTTGTAGTTAAAGTAGATAGTAGGATAGGAAGTAATAGTATTTAAAATTTAAATAAATTCTTTTCAGCATCATGCATCATCTGTATCCTGCATATAGTAGACGGAAGGAGCCTAGTGTTAAGACACTCCGCTGTCCTGTCGCATTTCACACTTTTTCGCACTTTCCTCCGGATTCTGAAGGCATTGCATGTAAAATGGCAGGACTCGACACCAGAGCGAAGTACCCAAAATATGCAATATATCATTTCCTCGAGTGATAATCGAACCCATAACCGCTTACAGTCAGACATTTGTGCTACTGCGCTAAAAAGCAGCAAAAAATATTTTAAATTAGCATTGACTATATAAACCTTAACTAGTATTTAGCATTGCACTGGTGCACCCGTTGGTTGTTTGTTTATGCGCCCGTGACAATGCGGCAGCGGTTCAGATTTCATATTTGATATATTATGATTAACTTTGTGGACTGCAAAGCGAGTGCACCGTACATTGTTCTTATATAATAAATACTACTGGATTCAATAACGCATTTAAACGTATGAAGAATGGGAATGTATATATTTTTTGTAGATTCACGCTGTATCTCGCATATATCAGGGTAGGCAGGAGGAACTTGGGAACCTAGTGTTAAGACACTCTGGTACTATTAGGTAAGGCACTCCGTTTCCCACTTTCCGCCAAATTCTTGAGGCATTGAATTCTACGCCGCATTTTGCCTCGTTACCACAGTGAGGAAATAACAAAGCGCAGCGTTGGGTTCTGATATTCTTAACACACAACATCTGTGAAGATCGAATATTGTCTTATCAATATTATTATTATCCTAACACATTAGGAACTTTTCAACTTGCTACAAACATCTTTCTGTAAAGAGGACTTTATTTTTTAGTATTTTGACAATAAGGTAATTAAATATTATTACTATTTGTTACTTATTTATAATTATTCAAAAGAGTATTCATTATAAATAAAACTAAAATATTTTTTTTCATCATTGTCCATTCTTAGGTGGCGGGTTACTACTTCACTAAAACAATCCTTGTAATGAGAGCACATAAAACAATGGTGTTTAATTTATGAGCTTTAGCTGACTTGGTTTAGCTTTGGGGGCTTTTGAATTAAATTCTAATATTTTGAACTGCACAACTCTTGTTTGATATTTAACTATTAGGAACTTACTAAATACAATAATTTTTAACCTTTAATTTCTATTCAACTATTTAAAATTTGGAATTTTAACAATAATCATTGTTTTATGAAGTAGGTTATTGAAGTAGTCTTTGAAATAGCAAAGAATTGGAAAACTCTTTGTCAATTTTATCTTTTATTTTAAAATACTATGTTCTGTTAGACAACTTGTTATGATTTTATTCTCAACATCTCCAAGGTTATTTTCTTAAAACAAAATTCCAATAATGAAATATATCGTAAGAAATATAAATTAAAATTTGAATGGACGCGTAATTTGACAATAAAACGCAGCTGAGCCGCGCCCCAATCAGATGGCGATCTTGATAAACGACCACCGTGAGACTGCAGTCTTAGTACGAGCACTCATACCTACGGAACGTGAGATGGCAGAAAAAGTGAAATTTATTATAGCTAAAATGTACGCATAAAATTATAATTTTATATTATACCAAGATTTATTGGAATATTAATATTTTTAAGTGTACCAGATATGAAATCTAAAGAATATAGCGTTGTAGTACATAGTTTAGCTAAAATATAAGGTTTGAAAATAGTATTTTTTAAAATTTTGATGCATAAGTACAGGGAATAGTGCGAGAGTTTCCAGCCTTGCTTTCATTCTTTATTTCAGCGAAAAAGTAATTCTGGATTTTATAACCTACAAAATGCTAGCACATAAAAAATACACGGCAATGACAGAATAGAAATAATTACTTCGTATCCCGGGCAAGGCTGTAGTATCGTTCTGCTAGAAGGTTTCACGTCGGAAAATACTTCCATCCTCTTCTACAATATACGAGGTTTAGAGGCCAGAGCGAGATGGCTGAATGTTGCCTAAATAAAACATAACGGCTGAGAACACGAGCCATATTGCCTCGCTGGAAAAGTTTTAAAAAGTTTTCTTTGCGGACCCATTACAAGTGCGCGCGTTTGTGTGTGTGCGCGCTCGATACACGCGGTCGATAGACCTATGATGCGTCAGGAGACACAACTTGTATCCCATGTCGATACCAACATAAGAAAATAAAATACTAAAAGTTTTTATATATTTGTTCTTTGATTTTCCTAAATATGATGTACTGAAGATACGTTAAAATAGGTACGATACGTATTTTTTTTTTGTCATCTAGCAGGATGCAGTTTAAATATTTTGCGGCATCTAATATGTATCATTTTAGAAGTGTGTGTGTGTATATATTATAGACTCAAACTCAAACTTTTCAAATTGCACTCAACTAGCATATAAACTTTTTTTTAATACGAACTATGATATATTTTCGGAATAAAAAAATAACCACTTTTAAATTAAACTTAATATCAATTCATTCCGTTTGAAATTAAACGAGGTCGTGTGACCTCAAACTGCGTCTGTGTGAGTAAAGCCAACACACAGACACAGCACGAACACAACGAAAGTAGGTTTATTTCCATGAAAAAGTTTTGAAAATCGATGGCTTTAGCTCCTACGCTCCAAAACTTTACCGTCATATAGCCATAAATACCCGCTGTACGCCCGCCGTGTTTTGCTTCTACGCCAGTACACATCTAGCTATCGACGTTGAGTTGTCTTGTAATACCAATGTTTTCTTTATATTTAATACATTTGTTTGTAGAAATAAGAAGTACTTTTCTACTCAAATTTGTTGTAGAATATTTTTCGCTTTTCTTCCATCCAAGTTTTAATAATATTGATAATCTTATTTGAATTACTACTTAACATTTGTAACGTTTTTTAAAATTGTAATACATTGTTTTTAGATTCACCTGTATCCCGATTGTAGCAGGGTAGGCAGAAGGATATTAGTTTTAAGACACTTCGTTCCCGTTAAAATACTATTGTTCCTCATTTAGATTTAGTAAATTGTATGTTTTCTTCAGTTTCTGAGTTTCTGATAGACAACACACAGAACACATTTTATAGTTAGAAATTTAAAATATGGCACGTCAGTGAATTTGGGAGAGTAGGAAAACAGAATATATGGGTTTTTCTAAGTATATCTTAAACTCTACGCAGATGAAATCGCAGGCGACAACCAGTTCCATATACATATACACGATACGTTCGTCGGATATATTAGAAGATATAAAATCAGCTGCTGTGAACCTGAGAGCAGTTCACCGTGACGCATCGCTCGGTCTGCGGCGTGCGCCATCTTGAAAATATCTGTTTGATATATTATTGTTTATAAATAATGGGTCCAGGACCCTCCCAATTTAATTGTGGCGTATCCCGGCGAATGGCTTATTAAGCGGCCGGTTAATATTTCCTTATTGGGCTGTAATTAATTTTGTTAGTCAGGTGCTACGCCCACGGCGGTTATTCGGTGCTGTCTAAACGGCTATTATCTTCCGCATTATTTTGTCGTGGCCAATTTGCTTGAAGCCTTTGACGGCTAGAGATTCAGTTAATTAAGTGGCCTCGATCGAGCAATGGGGTGTAAAAGTTATTCGATTTGTATATTGCGTAGAAAAATAGATAACTGTTTCAAATATCTGTAGGATCAATGTTCCTAAGCTTTAGTACTTTGATGTTTATTAAGTTGTTTGCGAATGTAATGTAAAACGCAAATATCTACCAATTGTCCAAATGACGATATATTATTAAAAACTAATTAAAATTATATTATCAACAAAAAAAATATTGAAGTTTGAATCACAAATAATGAAATTTCAAACAAAATTAATATTTTTAATTTCCTTCTATATGACCTCAAGTTATATGTACGACGATGTAGTATGTTTATCTAACCACGTGGGAAACTCTACCAGCACTAATTAGATATGAACATCTAACTAGTTGAACAACCGTACAGAAGTTGAGGGCAAGGTCGAATTAGCGCCATGACCTTCCAACTGCAGCCCTCTGCCTGGTCCAAGTAGTTTGCGAACAACTGCCATAACTCCGTAGGTTCTCTGAAACTGGGTGACGGTCCAAACGGCCATTGACTCCGAGAAAAAGTTCTCTTTAAATATCCACAACTTTAGTTTAGCAACTCAAATTTAGTTCGGTAACAAACGTAGTAACAACAAGTCCCAACAAATCCGTTCGAAAGTGGCGCGCGAGTCGTTTTCAAGTTCAGCGGCTGTCGTGTGTGTTGCTTGATTAGTTATATCCTGAATCATCAGATAAGAAATGCCTAATTTCAAAAATGAATAAATCTGATTTTTTTTGATCTTCACGCTATATCCCTCACATGGCAAGGTAGGCATAGGGAAAATATAATCATTCAGTTACCTCCGTTCCCCACTTTCCGCCGAATTCTGGAGTATTGTGTGTTGAGTTGCGGAATTCAACGCCGCGCTTTGTTTCGCTACCAGAACGAGGGAATGAAAATATAACATATTTCATTTTCTTGAGTGGAGATCTAAACTACAACCTGACACGCTTACAGTCGTATACTCGTGCCCCTGCTCCACGATCGGCCTCGATTAATAGGTTGAGAGATGAATTGAGAATATATATTGTTAATAATATATTATTGTTATAATTTTCGAAGCAACAAAAAATAATATACTAAATCAATATCAATTAAACTTGTGAATAAATAATCTATACGAAAAACCTTATATTTATTCACTTCTTAATAGTACTAAATGATATAGCGTTTAAATGTTTGAACAGTATAAGGATCTTAAATATTAATAATCTTTTACAGTGCATAATCTTAAGAAAATAATGTGTCTATGTTTATTTAGTATATTAGCAGCAATAATATTAA
Organism: Heliconius numata; assembly: GCA_016802625.1. Lineage (NCBI taxonomy): Eukaryota > Metazoa > Arthropoda > Insecta > Lepidoptera > Nymphalidae > Heliconius > Heliconius numata. The sequence continues at coordinate 6,145,563 of JAEBDU010000001.1, read as the reverse complement.
TAAACATAGAATGAATTTGAATGTGATCTTTTATAATGAAACATACTGAGTTACGTAAATAACGTTCATTTTGAGTATCAGAGTGATACAGACTCGTATCCTATACAAAGTCCTGAGTAGGACTGTCACGTCAGCTCTGCAGAGGAAGCAGGGCGCATGCGTCCACCCTGTCCCCCCTCGAACCCCAACCCGCAAAACGGAAAACTTTTCCCTGACATAGGTATAAATACAAGCGCTCACCCGTCGGCAACACTTTTTACCCCCCTCCGTGGGATGGGAAGGCAAAAGTTTTGCCAGCCTGGCTCGGTACTCCGTACACAGCGCTCTTCCACTTTTTCCTGTATATTGAAATGGAGGTGAGGAGAAAAGAGTAGAATTTAGAAGCTGTCGTACAAATTTTAATGAGGAGTGAGTATAAGGTAGGAATACTGTATCGTGTAACGAGCTCTGTACTTTACACGATTATTATGACAAAATATATACAAAAACAGGATAAACGTAGTAATACTAACGAATATAATACAATTAATGTTTATTAATTCATGTTCCTTTAAACACCTTCCATTTACAAGTAATTAATTATTTAACAAAATAGGGCTAACCACTAAATAACCGTCGATTGTGTTACTTCGCAGTTGTCCATCCGCACCTGCATTATAGATGTTCGTCCGGCAACCGCAAGACAGGTCAACACCTAGTTGGAGATAATCAGAATTAGGTGAACCACTACTTCATCACGCCACGGCCGCCGCCACTCGATAACAAGGAAGTGTACTGAATGATTAATAACGCGAATCGCGGCTTGTTTGCATTTGGACCGTCCGCTGGGGAGCTAACAAACTTATGAATAATATGCCAGAGTTAAGGATAAATTGATTTTCTCAAAAACATTTTTCGATCTGTTTTCAAGTCACCGTAGATTTTACAATGGTGAATAAAGGAGCCTTATTCGGATAGTTTGTTTGCCGAGAACGGTGGCATATTTGAGGTCTGTTAAGGGTACATTCATCACGGTGCGGGTAGTTAGTGCAGCTCCTGACCCCATGTTATCTCTTGGGCGCAGTGACGTGACCTCAGTCCGCTCAGTGACTGATGACTTTCCTTAATTAAATTTTATGAACTCTGAATATTGACCTTAAATAAATATTATACATGTATACTTTGTGAATATAGGATAATATGGGGTAAAATGAGAAATTACGTTAAATATATCAGTGAAGTTGTTAGACGACAGCTAAACGATCGCGTCTAAATCCACCAGCGCTAATGCAGTTGCGTATTCAGAACAACTTAAAGCCGACCAACTCTGACGGTCGGTATCCAAAATTCAAGGAGTACGGGCAACTGGAAATCAACGTGTCGGACAATTGTAGTCAACGTCTGTTATGTGTGGATCAGGAACTTGGTGTTTCCAAATAGGATATTTAATGTATGAGTTTTAAATTAAAATGTCTGTTTATTTATTAACGTATCTACAACGCTAGTAGTATTTTACGGGCATATTAATGGTTCAGAAAAAATATAAAGATTTTTTCAGGTTTACGCTGTGTCTCGCATGTAGGGTAGGCAGAGAGACCGTAGTGTTAAGAGACTCCGCTCTCCAATTTCGGACGGATTGCTTTTTAGATTTTTTAATTTTTTTAGATAACCTCAAATTATTTATGTATCTTGGAATATTATACGAATATAATAGTAGGGATCGTTTGTAATTGAATGTATTTTTCAAATTGAAAATAAAAAAAGCTCGAATTTTAATTTTTTTCTTTATTTGTGAATTTCTTTGAGTGCTGTAGATTTTACGATCGTCAAACAATTTATTGAAATCACTAAAACGCATTGCCTACTGGCCCATAGTCACTTGTAGTTCCTCTATCGATTTTCAACCAGCCATGAAGCTTTTTGGTGTTTGAATCAACAAATAAAAATAACGTCAAAGGTTTTTACGAACGAAGTTTTGTGTTGTATTTTAGTGAAATTTGTTTATAATATGAAAATGGAAAATCTGTATACCTACTTTATATGAATTTTCAATTTTTATTTAAATGTAAAATGTATTTTTTTTTTATTTTTAGTAATCTTACCCTATCTTTTGTTACGATGAGCTCATGCTTTCTATGTACGAGTATGTAACGCTTTTCTTGGTCTTATTAACAAGAGCTTATGGGAGGAACAGAACAGACTTTATTGACACATTTTATTTTTTATTTATATACCACGAATAAAATTAATTAAATTTATAAAAGTCGCTTATAAATGCGTCTTTGAAATATTATCTATATATATAATAAAACTGTAAGGGGGGTAAAATCTGTACATTGAATATAAACTAAAAAAAACACTTCAGGGGGACTCAATACAACTAATAGAAGGTAAAAATATGATTTTTGGAATTCTTGTCTGTCTGTCTGTTGTGACTCTTTAACTCAAAAACTACTGGACAGATTTAAATGAAACTTCTTTTGTTGCATAGCTATTAGTCTTCGGCAACATATAGGCTATAATTTATTTTGATAGTCCGAATACCTGATATGAGACCGTAGCAGCCCGTCTAATCTATAAGAGATATCAATACAACGAATTAGGAAAAGTTATTCAACGTGATGAGCATTTTCAGTTGACATAAAAAAAAATTGGATCCAATGTGGAACCCCAGTCACCCAGCTAAACTTTATTACATATAATTCGTCAGTCGTCTTAAAATAAATTATTCTACGTAATAAACATTTGTTTTGACGTTTACGTAATACCATAATTATTATTTAAAATGGTTCAACACCAAATGATATAAATTTAAGTAAATATTTTTAATAAATATATACAAATTAAATAAAATTTAAAAAGAAAATCCATAAATCGGTAACAAATATGTGTATCACAGATAAAAAAAATTAAATTCTTATAATTTTGAGGCCCGTTGTGGCGCAGTGGCACAAGCACCGGACTGTATACACGACAGGTTCTGAGTTTGATTCCTACTTGAAGAAATGAAATATTTAATATTTTCATTACCTCACTCTGGAATGAGGCAAAAGTAATTTTATAATATCAAAACAATATACGAAATATCTTCTTTTTTATAAAAATTAATCGCTGAATGTGTTGCTAAGCGCAAATCTCGAGAGCAGCTGAACCGATTTCGGTAATTCTTTTTTTATAATATTCCTTGAAGTACGAGGATGGTTCTAACGGACAGAAAAAAAATAAAATTTACCAGAAAAGGTCCAAAAACATGACTTTTCTATATTCCCATACAAAAGATTCGTATTAATATCTACTTAAAAGTCAATTTGGACTTTAATACACTACTATAAAGTTTAAATGTTAGTAGCTGGATTCCTGGAAGGCAAAACAATTGAGTGACGTTAGTATCGTATAAATATTATAGCCCAAGAACCCAGAGCTGCCAGACAGACGTCATTTTAGCAAAGGTGAAATTTTGAGGACTATTAGTCTTACATGTAGTTAAGACAGTATGCTTACTCACTAACTTGAAAATGGGATCCTTTTAGAGGTAGAGAAAAATAACGGTATATCTCTTTTTGGAAAAATTATAAAGCCATCGGATTGATCTGGTTGCTTAGGGTCTGGGGCTAGAGGGATCTTGAAATAGTCCGTAAATAATATATTTGAAATTTTAGATTTACTTTAATGTAAATTGCCCCAATTTTAAAGAACCTTTATGACGTCTGGCAGAACCTTTATGACGTCTGGCTAAAGATCCACGTGAAAGAATGTGAAATATACATTTTTTACTTTAAAACGTATATAAAAACTCTCTTCCTTACTTAACGGAGCGTTTTCAATTGACACTTCCAAGTGAAAGACCTATACGCTCATGTGTAACTCTAAGAAAGCTTGAGTGCCCTATATTTAATACCTCTTTCTATGAAAAATCCTTCACAGTTCAAGCAGTGCGCTTATGGAACTCACTACCTAACTCTATACTGTCGGGCAATCCATCTCTAAATACTATTAAAATCAAATTAAAACAACATTTCTTAATCTCAATTAGAATCTTTAGTAGTCGCTTTGTCTTTTTTTTATTAATTTTCTTTTTCTGTTTTAACTCTTTTATGTCATTGTATATATTTATGTAGGTATAGCAATATTGATTAATATTATGTATATTTGTATGTAGGTTTATTATTATTATTAACATTATATTAAAATACCGCACCAGAATCATTTCTTTTAACATCCGCTACATTCAAGGGTTTCTGGTAGAGATCTCTATTAGAGATAAGTTATCCATTGTACACATTTTTTCTGTTATCATAAGTTTTCTGTACTTTCTTTAATGTAATACCTTGACAATGAGAAAAAAAAGAGACTTTCTTCTTTAACGCAACTGAAAGTGTGCTTTAAGTTGGCACTATCTCTGAAGGTTTTTTAAGTTAGAGAGTCTTAAGTGCATATTAGACTATCAATCCTCAAAATTTCAGCTTTGTTAAAATGATGTAGGTCTGGGGGCCCTGGGATCTCAGTCTATTAATGTCAATATTTGTCAATATTTCTATGGTAGGATGTCAATTGAAATGTAAACGTCTCATTGTGCGTCTATATTACTAAATCTAAAAGCCACAAATTTTATAAAATTAATAAAGTGTTGTGTATTTGTGACTTACAAAAAATGCCTTCTATAAGGTGGTGGACAAATTTAGCCAGAAGAATCTAATCGTACCCAGAACGTGAAAATTGCAATGAACGTGACCACGATAGTTGACTGATAATGTTGCAAATTTGAATCGAGCTGCTTTTTGTTGCGATATATCAATTGATGCCAGCAGTACCTACACCTGTGTTGCTATTGTACCTATGAACTCTGCTTGCCAATATTGTAAGGTTATTGTAAAAACTCAGTTTGCCAATCAATTTGTTGGCGCAATGATTTTATTATAAGGAGGAGGATTGACAGTGGTTCCACGTTCAATGCAAGCTGATGAACTGAATTCATGTTTATAGTCCTCGAAATTGTGGAAACATGTCAAGGTATTACATTTAAGCAAGAATATGCGTGTCATGTTGCAAAATGATCAATCTGGAGACATATTCTCTAAACAACTCATTGATATTGGTAATGGCAAACTTCCTGTAGATGCGCTGACTGGCTGCATCACCTTTCCTGATAGTTCTTGGCAGTTAGCGTAATCAAAAGATGAACTCATTCATATAGTGCTTCCAAATGTTGCTGATTATATATTCCATAATTGGTTGAGCGGAAGAGCTTTACTGGCTGCCGAACACACTGATGTAAATGAATTAAATATAAATTTTCAAGATGGCATTCCTGGTAAGATAAGGACACATAAGTCAGTTGATACGGCAACTAATGAACATGATGTCGTTAACTATCCACCGGAATTTTTAAATTCACTTGATTTTCCAGGATTGCCGCCTTCAATTAAAGCTTGAATGTGTAGTTATAATGTTGTGAAATATTAACTAACTGAAACTTTGTAACGGAACACGATTAGCGATAAAAAAATAATGAATGACGTAATAGAAGCAATCATATTAAAAGGAAAGTATAAAGGAGAAGACTTTTTGATGATGCGGGGCATCCCAATGATTTCGACTGACATACCATTCGAGCTTAAAAGACTACAGTTTCCAGTACGGGTTGCTTTCGCAATGACTATAAACAAAACCCAGGGGCAGTTATTAAGTGTTTGTGGTATTAATATAGAAAACTCATGTTTCTCGCATGGTTTGTTGTATGTTGTCTGTTCCCGTGTTGGAAAACCATCTGCTCTGTTTGTTTACGCGCCAGATAACCAAACAAAAAATAACGTGTACCATAAAGTACTACAATGAAAATGAAACTGAATTTAGAATAAGTAAAAATAAAATAAAATATAATAAGTAGGCATCATAATAAGATATCGGAAATTGTTATTTTTATTATAATTTTTAATGAATATTATAAGAATTAAAAATGATTTAAGTTTTTATTTTTTTTATCTTACTAGCTGACCCGGTGTCGCTAATAGCAGAATAAAAAAAAATCGACTGTTAGGCGATACGAAGTTCGCGGGTCTGCTAGTTTAAAATATTTTTATCGTCGATCTCACACGGGCTTTAAAAAGTTAGATACTAAAATTGATTTAAAAATAGACTATCGTATTCAAACTTTGCTTTCAGCCATTTCGAGTCGCAGGCATTTGTTAGATAGAATTGAAATGGAACATTGCAGTGAAATTATTGAAATCGATGTTTCCGATTCAATTTGTTATAATTAAAATTCTACGAGTGGCAGTGTTTTAATTGATGTTTTTATAGTCATAATTTTTTTTTTACATTGACTTTTAAGTTTGGCTGTTTCTGACAGGGGTATTGACTGACTACTTTCATTTTGAAAGTTTTGTATCGTAAAAATAATATCATTATGTACCTAATGTAATTATAATTATAGAAGTATAATTATATAATTTTATATAGATTTTGGTTTTTTAATAATCGAATATAAATAATTTTAATCCCTTAAAAAGTCATAATTCGTAAAATATGTTAATATTCTTTAAAAATGGATTACTATTAATATAACAGATATAGTATGCCACAGAATCTGTACATATGTGTACATGTATAAATTTGTGTTTAATTGTAAATAGTCGATAAACAATCTATAGTATAGGAGTTATTAATAGATTGGACGTGTGGACTATAATTTAGCTAGAGGCGAGCGAGGGCGGAACTTCTCTGAACGTGCTCATTTATTCACCACTCAAACTACCACTGGATTGATACAGAATGCACTAAAATTATCAATGAATACATTAAGTTATATATAAAATACTCTGTTTCAATCGTTTCTTTTATTTTACAATATGGCTTGCAGTTATTGTTAGTGGTTATGGTTAAATTTATCCCATTTAACTAAACGATCAAAGGTGGTAAGTGGAAGTATTCATTTATATTGAAAACTTATAAATATACAGTAGATTGTGTAGAATAATAATATTAATTAATAGAAATTGATTTTTTGATGGTGGAACTACATGGCGTAGTTTGTTTTGTTTTATTCAGTCTATTAGAACTCACAACCATGACGTTTACAGTCAGATCATACATTATTTCTTAAATGTATATTTTTAATAAAACCACAAGGAAATAAAGCAAAACAGAAAAGCTTATAAAATTGTAACAAGCTGAAAAGAAAAGAACTTTTCAAAAAGGAAACTAGGGAAGATAATAACTCCACTTCAAGTGTCCTGCAAATAAAAGAATGACGCGATATTTAGCCAGAGACGGGGGCCGTTACTCAGTTCGCATTTCAGATTTATTGGTGCAATTGACAAAGTGGCAAATGGTCCATTAGAAATTAGGAGTTAGGAGGAGAGACGCTCCAAGGAAAAATGTACCGCAATATTTCCCGCTGTAAGCAAAATTGTAAGCAATAAATAATATCAGTCTCGGTCTTTATGGCGGTAAATGTAGCGCTGTTGTTTTTTAAAGAATTTACCTGTAAAATTTGTGTATTAATAACTTGAGATACCAACATAGATAATTTTTTTTTTCTTTTAAATTTCTATAGCTTTGTATTTTATGTTACTTTTACTATAAGAATATAGCGTAAAATTGTCATACAATTATTTAAAATCATATTTGCAATATTATAATTGATGACATGGTAGTAGCTTGGCAGTACACGCAAGTGTTTTTACTAAAACATTTTTATTTATTAACTACTACTTAGAGAAAGCAGTGTTAAGTGTTGCCACATACAATAATAGTGGTAAATCAGGAAAATATTTCGCGATTTTTTTGCCAACATTTTTTTTATTTTTACAAAGGAGATAAAAATACACATTATTGAAATATAAAACATTCAACGAGTACCTACCTAAACCTATCCAGCTTCATTGATTATACAGTATATAATAATGATAATAAGGCGCACCGTCCCGGCAGCCAGGATACGCAGCCAGGATAGGGGAACTAATTCTACCGATGTTTTCAGTCGATAGCTTACGACATGTTTATTGTCATTGAGTAATAAAAAAGCGTCTAATGACTCGAAAAGATTCGCGGATTCGATACTGTCTCACTATTCCATTATATCATATATGGGTCAATAAAATTTTATGTACAGTTAAACTTTGTTAAACGTTCCTTCTTATAGGGAATTAGGCTTTAATCATTTTATTTTGCTACCTTTGTCTGTTCGGGATTTGTTTACATTTTCGTACTTTATATTTGGTATATTGTAGATATAGATAGATTTAAATTTTTTGGTAATTTAAAAACAATTTCTAAAAATAAAGTTCATGCCTACTTTCCGCCGAATTCTTGAGTCTCTGTGTGTTGAGCTGTGGAATTCAACACCGCACTTTCACTTATTACTAGTGATATTACCAGGGAATATAAATATTAAATATTTAATTCCGTCTGGTGCTACGACCGCCGGATGCTAGAGTTTGCATATTAACTGCAAGTTATGTATATTATAGAAAATATATTTGAAAATAACTCCTAAACTGAATATGTTAACGATCATGAAGCCGCGGGCATCGCTCAATATTTTGATACAGCAATTAACCATAACACAGCTTACTAACGCCAAAATTCCTAAAAATAATATAAAGTTCTAAAATATTTCACATGAATTTCCCTACCAAGTTACTATACAATTTGAAATGCAAACAAGTTCATAAAAACACATCAGCGACGTACAGAATAAAGGGATTATCTCGTAGGAGCGGGAGCAAGCAAGTAAGTAAACAGATTATAAAAAAGACATTTGGATCCTTGCAGCCTTTTTGTGTTTGTTCAGTACTACGTTTTGGTTCGCAATATAAATTTCTATGTTTACAAAATTATATTGTTATACAAATAATGTGTTGTTTCATAGTCGTTTAATTAAGAGGTACGATGGTAGTGGGTTCTTATTTCTATCAGAGAATAGATAGAATTAAGAAAAAACATAGGACTTTTTTAATTGGCTTACTAAGGGTCCCGCTACATAAAATACCATGTAAGTTTTAAATGGCGGAAATATTATTTAATGTCACTTTAAATCTCTTTTTTATTATAGCAGCTATACATCTAAATAACGAATATCCATTGTATAATACTTTTGGTAACTTAGATTATCATATTTAAATACTTATAAAAATATCTATCTTTCAAAATTTATTTTTCTATTTTTTGTTTTAAATAAATATTATTTAAATAATTCTTTCTAAAACATCGAGCACTAATAAAAACATAGCACAAATAAAATACAAAGTAAGTAGGTATATCCGTATATACACAGATTTCCCCTAAGAATGTTAGTTTTTGTGGACTAGCTGCAGCGTCCCGCGGGTGCAATGCGTTGGCGTGCCGTGTCCCCCGCCGCGCTCGTGCGTGTAGATAAAAAAATAATTGCTTCCGAATTTTGAATTATAAAGTAAATTGACGTCGTATTTTCTACCAACGGTTTTTTTAGAAACCAAAATTTAGGCAGAGTTGATACTAAAATGAATAATTTGTGTAGATATGCATGTCACATCTTTAGCATATATATTAATTTATTTAAGATTATTTTTGGACCTAATAATATTCCTAGTCTTGCCTAAATACAATTAGCCCAAGATCTCAGGGCCCCCTGAACTACATCATTTCAGCAAAGTTGATATTTCGGGGATTATTAGTCTAATATGTAGTTAAGACGCCATGCGTACATATGAACTTGAAAGTGGGGCCTTCTCAGAGGTAGCGAGGGCCCTGGGATGTCAGTCTAAATGGTTTTAACTAGCTAAGCAATATTGTGTAAATTGGATTTAACTACTGCCTACTGCACTACAATAGTAATCTCTGTTTACCTACCTGTATGAAAATAAAAAGATACTCCGTTTCTAAAATCATTGCGTGTTGAATGGCGGAACACAACGCCGCGCTTTGCCTCGTTACCAGAGCGAAAAAATGAAAATAATAAATACAGCCTTAATAATTCCTTAACAATTAAAAAGTAAACGTATTTCGAAAGGACTAAATATACTATTACTATTTAGAAATAGCAAAATCGAATTCAATTTAAGTGGCTTCTTAGACAATAGCATACTAGGCAATCCCCCATATAACTTCAATAATATAAGTGAGCACGGTATCGGCTGGCATTTTGAAATTAACATCTTAAAGCGAAGTTTCGAATTGTTAATCTATATTCATTCGCCACTGGCTACGAATGCAACGGCGATCTGCACAATGGGTGCATTAGTATGGCTGAATGGAGTCTCTATGTTCTAGGTACGAGTATAGTTCGACCGAATTGTATTGTGGTTTTAGTATGTAACTAAGTAAAGAATGGATTTATTTCTCTTTCTATAAACCAAATTATAAATATTACGATTAAAAGAAAAACTTTTTTATAATATTTAAAAAATACAACCGGTAATCAGGTTCGATTCCCATTTGAGGAAATGAAATATTTATAAAATAATATTTTTATTTCTTCGCTCTGGTATCCAGGTAAAAGCTTGGCGTTAAATTCCGCCACTCAACACGCAATGCCTCCAGAATTCGGCAGAAAGTGAGGAGTGGAGTGTCTTTACACTAGCCTACACGCGGGATACAGCGTGAAGCTGAAAAATTAATAAAGAGATATCTAAAAAACAATATTAATAATACATTTAATTACTTAACAGCTCATGACGCACTTTAAGTAATTATAAAGACTTTCAAGAACGTCAGCCAACAACTTTATAATCAAAGAAAGTATCGAAATACAAGCATAAGCTACAAAGTTCACGTCGAATAAGGCGAGTGCACACGTGAGGGGTCCATTCAACAAGTCAAGTTGGTATTGTATAGCGCGATTAATCATAATCTCGGCCTCTTTCACCTCGTCTAATGGGCCACAAAATGCGTTTAAAATCTCCGAGTGTTGGACCGGTATTGGGAGGTAACCGTTCGGAAATAGCGCACAAAGCGGGTGGCTGATCCATCATATGTCGCAGCCATAGCTGAAGCTGGCAAGAACCACATTCTTTTATTTATTTTGTAATGCTATTTCAATTCGTATGGTTTAGCATTTGTTAAATTTTAGTTTAATATTAGAATTATATAAACATAATAGAAATTAATATCATAAAATATTAAATGATGAAGCTATCGTGGCCTGACGTGACAATAAGCGCGACAGTTGTAAGTTCGATTTCCATTTGCATTCATTTCTCACTCATCATCACCTTAAAAATTCGCCAGCAAGTGGAGAACGGAGTATCTTAACAATATATTCCATCTGCCTACCCTGTTGTATGTATACATACATAGACATAGAGTGAAGTTAAGAAAAATAAATATGTGAGTAATTAAATTCTATAATATTACGAAATTAAAAATCTATAATATATTACATAAATTAAATATTTGAAAAAGAATTTTTAATATCATCATTTTCTTTATAGCGATGTATGCGCGGTTTCACGTCAAATCAGCCTCCATCCACATCGGTCCCATTGTTGCTTTGTTATTTTAATTTTTTCCTTGCGAGGAATGTCTTTGAGTGTTCAAATGACGCGTGTAATATCAAGCTTTGGAGCCGTTTGATGTAGAAAGATTAGGGTATTTGGAGATGAGAGTTTTTATTTTTCACTATAAAGGGAAGAATAAGCGTCGATTCACCGCGCCGATCCCTTTTGTGGTGCACCGAGTGGTTCGTTTAGATGTGGTCTCTGTTTGCAGTGGCTGATTGTAAACAAGGAACCTAATGTAGGTACGGGGTACTGAAACTTTACTTTACTTATTTATTTAGTTCACCTTTTATCGTAATGGCCGAATAATAGGACGGAAGTTTTCAGACATTTATATATTTTTCACTTTGATGTGTTACAGCTTATTTGTTGTGAAATATTGAAGTTGAATGAACAATAAAAATATTTTCTAAAAAAAATTCTTTTCTCGAAGTGTACGCTAAGTCGTCTTGTAGACTACTTAGCGTAAATATGAAACGTCTGGCTTTTGAAAGTGTTGAAACTTTTTAAATGCAATTGAATTAATACCTAACTTTACGTTATAATATATTTTATTAAAAAATGTTAAAATTATATATTTTAAACAATATTTACAAAAAAAAACCATCACTGAATAATCAAGTTGAATACTTTATATTCTCACAGTATTTCCCTTCTTTATTAAGAATTGTATTTATATTAAAGAAAACGTCCGAGACACCACATGGGTCACCGAGCGGGCTGTCCGAAGCAATACGCCGGACGCTAAGCAGAAAATTCCATTCCCAAAGTTTTGATTGTCCAAGGCAGATGGCATTCTTGCCGACACTTGCCGAAATACTTAGGATGTCGCATTTTATTGTGTTCATATGGCCAAGTTTATACTCGGAAACTCATCGGCAAGTGTCATAAGGGCTGCAACGTGACCAGACAAACATTCACCTTATCGTCGATCATTTATTGTGTACGGCCATGTTTTGATGGATGCTATCTCATAAGAACCGTATCTTATAGATCGTCGTGGCGTAGGGGCACAAGTGTGTGATTGTAAGGCGATGGTTGTAGATTCGATCTTTACCTGAGAAGATATATTTTTATTTATCAATAGTTTTATTTCGCCCTGGGACCAAGGAGTGAGTTCCACCACTCAACACGCAAATGCCTCGAAAAATTTGGCGGAAAGTGGAGAATGGAGTGTCTTATCTTTAAGTTCCTTCTGTCTACCCTGCTGTGTTTAGGATACAGTGTAAAGCCGATCATCACATAGCTATGATAAACACTTAAAATTAAAAAGAAAAAACTAAAATTGGAAATTTGTTTTTAATATATTATCTATAACAACAGGAAACGCGAATAACTTTGATATCCTGTATAATAAACATCCGCAACTGCTACTGCCGACCCTCGGTCATTTTTATCCCTTACTAATTGTAATTTTATTGATAACGCAGTTTCCAGTTGACCGGTCCATTAGTGCTAAACAAGGTGGCGTCCGCCCGGGCCTTTCAGGGGTAGGTATTTATAACCTTTAGTATAGTTGCGGCAATAATTTCATTAGCGAGGCACAACTAGAGGCCGGACAAGACAAATGGTGGCCATTAGGCCCTAACGACGGCCCTCGTCATCCCCCCGAACTTTTAACGACGAGAATCAAAGTAAATACGCGGTATTATCTTGCCGATTTGGCACAATCATACAATCTAAGGTGGGCAAGGGTTAGATACGCTAATAGGATGTAAGCCAGGCAGGTGGGCTGATTAATGCAAATACAACGTGTTACTTAGTGACCAGTGGCGAGTTGGGGATTTGTTTCTTGGATACGGAAGGGTCAGGGGTGGTGGTTCGATCAATTGATATTTTATTATTTATACTGTGTGAGTAATATTAATCGCTACTACAAAAGTATAAGTAAAGTGATAATTTAATATATTTTTTTTAATGGCTGTTCCTTTAGCAGGTGTCAAATAGATATTACAAATTTATATAAAACAGAATTTTCTATATCTCAGTTTAACTTGAATTAACCAAAACATCATCTTTTTAGGTATATTGCTTAAGCTTGTTGCATAGACTTTTTCAATCAACTCAATTTTTTTGAAGAAAAAAGTTTCGCACAATTAATAATATATCTAGAACAAAAGCTTAGAAATTAGCTAAAACAAAGTTGTTAGTTCCACAAGCAAGTTATCCTACATATAATTCGTAGACACCTCGCAACAACAATACTAAACATGATCAATACAAAGAATATAAACCAATTTGGAGTGTGTAAACTCATCATAACTTCTTATGATGTTTTCTCTCCCGTTCCCAGGGGTGGTGGGAATCAGTCGCGCATTCGTAGCGGTCTCGGGGCGCTCGTACGTTAGTGTCCGGCTCGGGTCATTAAGGTCCATTTATGGCTTAGAAACTTTCAGAATCTAATGCAATGCGGTCGGGTGAAGTTCAAATAAATATTATGAAATGGTAAATTAAGAATTTATTTGTAATTTTATTTTTTATATTGAAATTATATACGCAAATTTTAATATAATATAAGCATTTTAAAGTTAATTCTTTTAAGAACGTATTAGTCGACTCTAGTTTGTGAAGAAATTGACGAAATTTAATTAAATCTTTTCTTTTGCTTAACGCTGCATCCCCCACAAAGCAGGGCAGGCAGAGGAAATCTGGGAACCTACTATTAATACCTTCCGGTCCCAAACCTACCTCTGTACCTCTGTTGCTTACTTTTCACCGAATTTTCAAGAATTCGTTAAGTCGCGCTTCACCTCGTTACCAGATCGAGGAAATGAAATTATTCAACATTTATTTTCCCCGAGTGGGAGTCGAAGTCAAACCCTCAACCGTCACGATAACTGTTGCACACATATATATGATAGAATGGCAATATTTGAAAACACCATAAAAATATATTTTAGTTCTCTTTAACATCATATTCCATCACATTTCCACCACCACCACGTAACTACCACGTAACTTGTAACATGGTTAATATAAAAGTTACACGAAAATATTACACTAATAACGACGATTAGTGTCAAGAAACACTATGTGGAGTTAATGATTTATTTCAGCCAGTCCTAAATGAATGTCGTTAGACATCTCGTTCAGTCGGCTTACGGAGACGAACATAAAATTACGGCAAGTGTCCGAATATGAGACGAACTTGTGACACTTCGTTTGTACAGGGGCGACTTAGATGATAAGGAAATGATACAGGGTGTTCTAATATGTGAAATAATTTTAAGATATTTTGCATTTACCAAAACTACTTTCTTCAATTTTCTGTAATATGTAACATGTAATGGTTCAATTCGGTAATAAAAATAAATTGTTTACACAATATAAATAAAATATAAAGGCCGTCGTAACGTAGTGTCACAAGTCGCAACAGTCGTACCTTCAATTCCCACTGGGGGCAATGAATTATAAGTATTTTTTAAATTTATAAAATATAATCAGTTAAAGCAAATTATCCAAGTATCATCTATAAATATGCTTCTAAAGGTTTTACATTTCTAAACCCAATCATATTGTAAAAATCTAAATATAAATAACTCAAATTAAAACATTTTATACTTTTACAAACATCCTATATAAGATAACTATTTCATATCGCACATATTGCTAAAGTACAAACCATAACGTATTAAGTTAATGAGAGACAACGCGCGCCTCCTCCACAGACGAGAGGGGATATTGGCCGAGTGTTCATACGAATACAAATTTATTGTTTCATTAACACGGGATTATATTATGAGATGACATGTGTGACGTGAATCAGATTTGTCTATGTGGAGGATGAAGGCGCAAATAAAATAACTAATATCCTATATCTTATAAAACAAAGTCGCTTTTCGTGTCTGTCTGAACTTTCTAACTCTTCTTCTTCTAAACCACCCAACGGATTTTTATGCGGTTTTCACAATTAGGTCGAGTATTTCTCAGGGAAGGTTTATATATAGTTTATTGTTTGTACATTTTTATGTAAATTAACATAAATACGATAAATGTGTCTAAATTCCTACCCGTTGAGACACTTTCGCGCATGCGCTGCTTTAATGGTAAGTACTACATGAAAACAATGTACTGGAGTATTATTCCTCTTAATAAGATCTACAAAAAAGCCCGCGAAAGCATATTTTTATCTTTTAAGGATAACGTGTAGTGATCATATTTCTGTCTAAAAATAGTAATTACAATATATTTTTTATTGTGAGGGATATTTTTCGATAATGGTATTAATCCTTATCCTTTTAAATACTTTATTAATTTTCTACGTTAAACGAAGATAAAATTTGCTTTTTACGCTATTTGGAAATTGCGAATAGTTTTAGAGAAAAACGCATTTAATTGTTGACATATCCCGCCGTTGACTCATCAGCTGTGCCGACTCAAGTTTCACTTATCCCTTACTCTCAGCATATAAATAAGTATATTAGTTACGTTGGCCATTTAATGTAGATCAACACTGTCTTTTACTGTTTTTCATTTTAATAAGTACTTTAGAAGTTGTTACAATATCAAAACATCCTTGCTGCGAAACGCGCCCCGCGACGTTTTGCTTATACAAGCGCGTCGTGAGCAGTCATCGGTGGTTCAGTGGTAGAATGCTCGCCTGCGCTCGGGCGGCTCGGGTTCGATTCCCGGCCGATGCATTCTATTTAATTTTCCTCACAGGCAGCCACGTAGTGCTTGCTTTTCATCAGCTCGAAAAAAAAACCCGCCTGCCTCTATAGCAACGAAGATTTAAATGCGTTTGCAAGTATTGGATAATTGGAGTTGAATGTATTATTTCAGCGCGATATATTTGGTTTCATATTTTTTGTAGTAGTTATTAGTAGGTAGGCTTTTGTTTATAATTTCTTCCGTTTAAAAATAGTCATTTAACTATCTAAAAATAGTCATTTAAATATATTTTAATAAGAACTTGAAAAGATTAGTAGCACAGATTTAAAATTACGGTACCTACTAAAAAATCCTTGCTGTGTAAAACAATTGGAAAATCCTTATTGAAACTACGAAAATGCGGGTTGCATTAGGGTTTGATTAATTTTCACATTATCTTAAGTGCTTTGCAAACATACATTATATGAATAGTCCAGTAGTAAAAGCGGGCGAAGCCGCAAGGGGGTCGCTAGTATATATATATATATATTATGAAGAATTTAATTCAATTCAATAAAATAACTTACTGTATATAATTTGTATTTGTAAATCTGTGTTGAGTATATGCTATAAGCAAACCAATTGGAGAAGGCCTATGTCCAGCAGTGGACAAAAGATGGTTGTTGATGACGATGCTGATGATGACACTATTTACTCGTACATGCTATACATTGTTTTATTGGAAATAGTCATTTATGCATTTGTGAAGGTCGTTTCGATGCTTATAATATTTTTGTTTACACAAGCAGAACAAAGAATGAAAAATATTTTAATTAATATACCCATATAAAATATTTACAACAATTTTGTCTGTCTGTAAATTTATATTGACAAGTGTATAAAAATAAAACAGAGATGCCTATTACATATAATATGTTGCAAATACAAAAAAAATCTATTATTATACATCTACAAACCTAATCATTAGTGTAGGTTCTATAAAGGGAGAGCCGGGGTGGAATAGAACACACGGCTCGCTACTTTTTTATTAATTTACAAAATAAAGTTATAATCTTGTTAGCGTCCCGCCGCCTCCATTGTGACGCGTTACCTGGACATTCTAATAGGATCAACTTACGAAACACTAAGTACACAAAACATCAAAAGCTTTTTACAGTATAAAAGATTGGCGCTAAGAGGCTTTTCATCACAATTGTTTTGATTTTTATTTTTTTGTACATATTAAATTTTGTTTGTTGTATTTCGTTTGTTGGCTGTATATTGTAATGTTAGTAGTCTACGTTTGTTGGTGTCACGCTATATCCCACACACATCAGGGTAGGCGGAGGGAACCTAGTGTTAAGACACTCCGTTCCCTATAGCCGTCAAATTCTGGAGGCATTATGCGATAAATGGCGAAACTCAACGCTGCATTTTGTTTCGACAACAGAGTAAAGATATGAAAATGTTAAATATTTCATTTCGTTGAGTGGGACTAAAACCTACACAACCTGTCGCATTCGCAGTCAAATTTTGTGCCCCTGAGCTAGTAGTAGTCTACGTAAAAATATTTTCACTTCAGCATTGGTCCATCAAGAACGTTCCAAATATAATAACATATCTGGATTATTCGACAAAATAAATATAAGAGACCCTCAACGGTGTACAGAAAAGCAATAAACATGACAACATCGTTTACCTCTAATGGTTATAGAGCAAAATATTTGAGATCCATTTACCAAGGATATTAGCCGTTAAAGAGGTACTTGAAAGGCAACGGAGCCTTTACCTTATGACCCTTTGGGAGGCTTCCTCAAGGAGCCGAAGGTGTTGTACCCCATCCTAAATACGATCTAATTACGAAATAGTTTCAGTTCTTGATTTATAGATTAAGTTTAGCCCAGCCCGGGTCGCACACGCGGCACGCTGGTACACCGCTGACATATTAAAATCCTTTCTCGGATGTCTTGTATTGATACGATCTGGCTCATTTGTTAATCTGTTTATAAATAGAGCTGAATTATTGTAAACATTTATAAATATTTTATTTTGATATTACATTTTGTTTTTACATTGCTTTAATGCAATTCCATGAGACCATTATACAAACTTAAGTACTAAAAAACCCTGTTTCCCGCATGTAGCAGAATAAACAGAGGGAGTCTAGTGTTAAGACACTCCACCCCTACTGCCCAATTTTGTGTATTGCGTGTCACGTGGCGGAACTCAACGCCTCGCTTTGCTTCGATACCAGAGCGAATAAATAAAAATATGAAACATTCCATTTCCTCGAATGCCTCTGTGCTACGACTAGTCTCAAATAATCTATGCGAATAAAAAATATTATATATAAATAGATATTGAAAAAAAACATAGGGATCTACCATCAACAAGGAACATTTCCTATAGAGCGGTTTTCCACTACGTTCTCTCTCTCTTCCTCCTTTTATTATTATCGCTAATAATTATAATATTAAATTGAAATCCAATAACAGCTTAAGATTGTGAACGTAAACTTATTCAATTTACCTAAGCCGTAATACAGATAATAAATAAGGTAGATTAAGGGCTAAATTATCAATGCACATAGATACTTATGTTTATGTGGAACGGTATCGGGAGGTGTTAGAGGAAAGACGGGACAATCTCGAGGCATTATCGGATTCCGTGGGTGTACCGCTCACAATGGATGTTCCTGACCGAACAGAGCTTACACTGTGGGCCCAGTAGTTTGTACCAAATCACTTTGCTCAGATTTATTGCCAGGCTACCCCTATAACCCCACTCTCCCCACCATATAAATCGTGAAATAAGTGTTGCCATATTTACCGGTGACGTATCGCTAATCATGCCGCTCTACGCCAGTTGTGACTCGTGAATAGTAATTATTAATCCAACCCAATGACGAATTTATATAATTTATACTGTAGATTTATAGCTTCGAGGTTGTCGGTCAACTTGTTGAAGAGAGAACACATGTGGCCCCTTTTAAGCATATTGAAGGAATTGCTAAAGGAAATATTAATGTAACATATTTTAAATTAAATTTTTATGTTCTGTGCTTTTTTTATATAAAGCGGCATTGTCTTTTTCATTTAAATAAACTAGAACTAGAAAATCACAATAAAATAAATTATTTCAATTTTCATTACAACCCTACTGAAAATTAATTTATTTAATAGTCCACTCGATTGACCGTCAAACGGACTGCAAGGACATCTAATCATCTTAACGATCTGAAACTGAAGTCAGGTATTTGCTGTCGAAATGTTATTAAGTAGAGAGAGAGACCTTTCATGTCAGTAATTATATCGATAGTAAGAAAATAAACATTCCTATATACTAATTATTATGAAACTGTTACAAATATGTCTTTAAAATACTTTTTTCATAATAATCATTTACCATATTTAATTTTATATTAAATATAATTAACTTTAAGTATAAACTACAGCAAAATATAACATATGAATAGGGAACGCCCTACTATATTAATGTCAGATGGCAATCAACAAATACGTGCGCGACTGCTCAACTCACTCCATACAGGTACTTAATTAATTAAAAGAGTCCTCGAGTAGCTTTAGAGCTTCAATTTACTACATGTTTGCCTGCAGCAATGTTTGTGCAACTAACTAACAAATTAATCTTAATTATTTATATAATTTGGACCCATTGGCTCTAACGACGACGGCATCTGTCCAATCTAGTAATGTAACCCAACGCCGTATCCTTTGTCCTAACATAGAATTAATCATATTCGGGATTCAATTTACATAATAAAATTTACACAAGACCCAATTCTGACAATATTCAAATTAAAATGGGTGGATTTTGATAAGAAAATTAAATAAAAGATCTTTATTAACGTGTTTAATGTGATAAGTGTTAAGTAAATTTGAGTGTAATCGTGCTAAGCCTTTTTCCGGGGCGGCGGGTTCGGGAGAAAAATGCGCCGGGATTTATTGGCTTGTTACCGGGATTTGAAAAAAGCGTTTGTAGACGGGATGTTGGAATGCGCCCGTACCCCGCCCCGCCCCGCCCCGGCCCGTCGGTCGCGCGTTTGAAGCTAAAAAGAGCCACTTGATTTGATGTTCATTTTGTAATCATTCAAAAATGTATGTAGAACTTTATTCTATGAAATTAAATATTTTTAGCTCACAAAACTGTTTTGCATTTTTTTTACTTATATTATTTAATTTTCCATTTAACTCAACAGGCCCAAAATTTGTGACGTTTAAATATACTAGATTAGGTACATAAACACCATAAACAAGTTATTAAGGCTGGCTCGGGAAATATGTACGTTTTCCCGTCATAATATAGACATTTATCTTAATCAAGTGGGTACTTTGAAAATATATTATATTTTTAAATAAATAACAAAAACGAGAACTAAAGTCGCAGGCACGCTTTGATTAAAGTTATACATTTTAGTATAGAAAAAAATCGATTTGATTGGAGCAATATCTAACCAGTCCCCCGACTGCTCATCAAACATTATAAGTGACTCTCCAGGCCCTTGAGACTGACAACTTCTTAAATATTCACGCAAAGTGACTCCCGATCGTATATTTCTGTTCCTTAAAAATCAAATGTTATTAGTTGAATTAGACTTTTGTGCTTTGATTCAATCGATTGAATAACCACAACCTTGAAGCCAGAATATTAAGCTTGTGAGTTCGAGGCTGTGATAACTTTAATAAATAATCTTAAGATTATTTATTAAAGTTATCACAGCCTCAACTACAAAATCCTACATATCTTTTAAATCAAAAATAATAAATTTATGAAAATTTATAAATTTTATGTTACTTTAATTATACATATAATGATATCTAAGAAAACGTACTTTTTTATTAATATTACCTTCATAGATTGCAATTTTGAGTAGCAAAACCCAAAGCTGCACTGATATTTCTCCACAAAAATCCTTTGAGACAAAATCGTCATGAATATCCTTAACTTTTTTCTTTCCTAAACGTGACGCGACAAGGGAGTGACAAGAACGAATGAGGTAAATTAATAAGGGGAGCGGTTAGTTACAATTACGTTTTTAAATGTAAGCAAGCCGGCTCCTTGTTACGGTTTGATTTTTCTTTTGCGACAAGCCATTTGTCCGCTTGACGATTTGGAAGGAGAAAATGGTAGGTGAATTTTTTTTTAAGGTAATCTTAAAGGTTGACTGACGTTTATTATTAGTGGCTGGATCATGAATATATTATAAATATTTTTATTTCTTCGCACTGGTGGTCAAGGCAAAGTGCGGCGTTGAATTCCGCCACTCAACACGCAATGCCTCTGGATTTCTGTGAAAAATTGGGAACGGAAGTGTCTTAACACTAGGTTCCCTCTGCCTACCCTGCTGTGCGCGAGATACAGGAGATACAGAGGTATGAAGGTAATTTTAAAAGCTTTTTTTTAAACTTAGCTGACAGGTAGACTAACAAAAAATTTCTTATACAACCTTCTTAAACTCAACCGTCATTAAGCTTTGATTTTGTAAAGGGTTTAAAAATCGCGACCCTCAAGAAAAATTGAAGTAAGAAGGGTAAGAAAAGAAATGCCGGGCGTTGTTTTCCATAACCGAGGGTAACCAGGTAGGCAAATGAATTGCAAACAGTATTATTATTTCCTAAAGGAAGTCGTATATATTCGCCTGCTTTATTTTAACGTTTTCCGCTTTATTCATTTTTTTCTTACCCTTTTTTATTGCCGACAAGCTAGTAATAAATTGTGAACGCACAGCGAGTGCTGGCTGTAAACAACTATTACAAGTTAATAGGTTTAACTTGGGAAATAACGCGAAGATAATAATAAAAAAATGTTATGTGGGAAACTTTTTTATGTATTTACCATATGTGCATCAAAGTTTTCGTTGATTTATAAAATCAGTTCATTTCTTGGCTTTGGCACCAAGGAAAAAAATTAATTGAGTTCCGCCACTTAACCTGCAATACCTCGGAAAATTCGACGAAAAATGAGGAACGGACTGTCTTAACACTATAAGCGGGATATAGCGTGAAACTGATTTAATTTTCATAAAATATATATTAAAAACAACTATTTATATAGATTTCCCTGGGCAACCGTGTCGATCTCTTCTAATTAGCTGCAACAAAAGCTGTAATAGCCGAAGAACAAGTACGTTCTTGGGTAGAATAGTTCGGATCGTAAAATGTGCTATAAAAGGGCGATAACTGCCGATTATAGCCTTCATAACGGCTCTCTAATAATGAATTGTCTTTAGTGTAATGTTTGATCGTGATTGTACAAGGATCTTGGCCTTTGTTCCTGAGTAATAACAATTATGATTATCCTGCGAATTATTAACTTTATGTTTTTCCTAATTTTATTACCTTCTCGAGATTTTTAAGTGAATTAATATAATCTTACTGTATTATAATATATACAACTAGAAGTCAACAACTAGAAACTTTGTTAGAGAAATATTATAATTAGTTCAGATATGAATTAAAAGCTATGCATATAGGTATAGCAATTAAAATTTAAATTATGAAAAAATATCTCTAGAATGAATTATGCTATACGATCGTATAAGAAATAGAAGTAAAACTACAAATTTATTAAAAAATACAAATATGAACTACCAGTTACAGTCAACATAAAATTTTATATAAATCTTTAGCAATAAAAGTAGCTAATAAAAACAAAGATTCCATACATTTTTCCTTTTGCATACCAGATGCAATAGATACAAACATACATACATACATTCATCCATATAATATATGGCATATATCTAAAGCTATAAAGCAACGAACGAAGCTAATAAACGTAGATTATCGGGAGTTATGATGCGATTTTCGTTAATGTGACATGACAATAGGCCGCGGGCGGGAATCCCGGGGAAGCTGCTGTGGTATAGAGAGAGACTGTTTTAAATTAAGGTTTTATATATTACTATTTATTAAATTTAATCTAATACTATAATTAATTATTATGTACTATTTTCGTTTGGTTCTTGTGTTTTTTATTATATCTATATAAGCGAGCAATATTAATAGTAAAATATACGTTTTCTTTTGTACTACCAAAATAAATATATATCTGTAAATAAATAAAAATTGAAAATATTATTATTTAAATTGAAAACAAAAGTAACAGTAATTAACAAATAACAAGCTGTCTCTATACATTCTATCTGGCCTGAAGGGCGCATCACTCACAGCGTATGGACAAAAAGTGCTCTGCTTCATATCATGGAGTCGATTTATCATCAGTTAACCGAATAATTGTTCCCTGGAATGCTTTGATCACTCCCTGCATGCACCATTGATGTATATATTGTATGAGTTATACAGCCAATTTTTATTTGTCTTATTATTAATTCATAGAGTAACAGAAATAAAAATAATCCTTTCATATAATTTTCATTCTGAAACGTCATTCTTGTTTTTGAAAATATTTAATTGAATAACTGTATATGCCGCTTCTATATAATATATTCAAGCAACATATAAAATTAAAGTTTTTTTTATTGTAAAACGTTTTAAATATTAACTAAAGGAATCATTTATTTAATTACATTGTTGAAAAATCCATTCCAAAAAGAACATGCCAGTGGTTCCGATGAGCAAACACTTCGACATAGAGTCAATGTTGACATTGGTCTCCCCTCGTATAGCGCCAATAAATCGTATAAATAAATTACCTTTGTCAATCTAGTATTACTCTGTTTGTTTCTTGCGATGACTTCTAAGGAAAATATATACATACCTAGTAGCGTAGAACATCACAGATTGCGTATTAAGAAAATTAAATATAAGACGTCGAAGGATGACGACGTCATGTCCTACAATGACGATGATGATTTGATGAAAGTTATAGTTTAGGACCCGGATTCTAAATGTCTAGTGAACTTCCTATGACATAAGAGTAATTTTACCATATTTTGTTTTGATGCTCTCTACATCTTTCTTCGCACGGTTTGGACAAAGTCAAATGTTTCTTTGTCATAAATATGCGGGAAATGTGTAAAACTAGGTAACACTAAAACTAATGTTTATATACTCTATCCTTTTTGAGACATAGTCTTGGCATTTGGCAGTGTTTATATATTGAACATAATTATTTTTCTTATATGATTAGTTTTAATGTAAAAGATATTGCCAGTTAAAAAAATAGTACAATTGTCTACAGCAAAAATTAACAATACAAAATCAATATTTATATACATGTAGGTAGTTTCTAAAACATAAAACACAATGATAAAAGGAGAGCAAAAACAAAAATTAATTCTAGTTATACAGGGTGGGCCGGGAATAAAGATATCGGACGCAAACAGAACGATACGTCGGTCGGGCGTCGTAAAAAACACGTTAACATCCATTCACATTTATGCCCCTATTTGTGCGGCTGCAGGCCACTGGGCTCGGACACAAAGTAACTGATTGCCTTTAACAAACTGCGCTATTTGTTTTCCTGTTGGCTTTTTGCGTTTGCGTACTACGACTTGGTTGGCGTTTACATTTTTTTCGACATGACAGTCCCAAATGGCTAGTGTACTTATTAGATTTTAAAATTGAACAACAAGCTTAATTTTTTTTTAATTAATGCAGGATTTGAATCTGTACCTCTTCGAAATCATTCAAGATTGACAAGAGAGTTCTAAAAGAAAATAATTAGATTTCTACAACTACATAATCATCTCAATCATTTTGAGAAAAAGATTACATATAACATTACTTTTATTTCACTAGGTAAAAGCACAAAAAAGTACCAAATTAATAACATATAAATTTTATTAGTTTATTATTAGATGAATATTTTTAATATTGCAAAGGTAACTATTACGTATTAAATATAATAATATTTAATTTCAGTTTCTTTTAAAAACTTGTCTCAAGCCAACAAATTCACAGACAATAGAAAATCATATATACAACCTTACAGTCTCTGTAAAAGATCTTAAAAAACCTATATATTTCAGCTTTTATTATTACCGTACTGCTTATTGCTACACTATCTTCCGGCTCCTGAGGTGCTCAAAACAAAAGTTTTGTTCAAAGTTTTATCAGGGCGTCCCCCAAGGCGTGGGGTCTTTTGACCTATTTACTGAGATGATCCACGGTGCTGAACGAAGATAATTTAATAATTTTTGTGTTCATTTCTTCGCTAGAAGGAAATTGTTAGCTTCTATCAAAATCAATAAGTTTATTATTGTGTTATTTGTTATATCGTTGTATATATATTTTTTAATATTTTTTTCGTTTCGTGCTATTGCCATCACAAGTGGCACAGATATCTAAGTGCGGGATAGAGCGTAGAGCTGAAGAAAAGTTCTTAAACCCGCAGTATATTTGGCATAGGCAAACTGAAGCCATTCTTATATCGTAGAACAATTTACTCATATCTATATGCTGTCTTATATGATATCTGGTATCCACTGATTACACGACCAATTTACTCAAATGGAATTATTAATCTTGTCGTTTTCTGAGTGTGGACTTTTCATACTTTTTATTCTATAAAAATCTTAGTTTATTACCATTTCTAATTGTATTTAATAATGTTCAAGAACGTTAAGGTTGAAATGACATTTTTCGTATTTTCTATATAATATATTCTGAGCCAATTTACTATATAACATTTATTTATATTTGAAAATTGAAATGCCTATAGAATTGGATGATGGGGTTAAGAATGCCGGATTCGAGATTACATTATTTATTTTCCCATCCATACTTCCCTTCGATCTAATTTAATGTAGATTACTTCTAAGGTTCAACTTTGTGATGGAAATAACTTGTTACTTCTATTAAGTAATTAGCCGGTATAAAGCGATGTTTAAGTAATGAAGCGTAATTATAAGAGAGGACACGTCTAAGGAGTAGAATAATTAAATCAATCATCCCTTCCCGGTGGTGTATAATCTTTTCAGTGGAATTGAGTTTAAATTAAATACTCTGGACGAATTGAGAGACTTTGAACTTTTAGAAACAAATGTATTTTGTGGATTTGTCAGTGAAGTACAAGGGTTGGTGATCGTTTTACGGTGCTCAGTACCTACGGTTGTAAAAATAAATATATTTAGAAATATAAAACAACTCAGTTACTTTATATATGTATATGTTTATATGTTTCATAATATGTTGTCTACAAATTATCGACTTTCATTTAGTTCGCGAAGTTCGCGACAATTTGTGGGTTCGATCTCCACTGGAGTAAATTAAATATTTAATATTTTCATTTATTCGTTCTGGAGTCGAGGCGAATGCGGCGTTGAGTTTTGCCATTCCATACGGAATAACTCTAGAACTCGACAAACAGTGGGGAGATGAGTGTCTTGACACTGGACTACCTCTGCCTATGAGTATAACAAGTACAATTATAAATTAAATTAGCTAAGTGCAATACATACGCATATATTTATAAAAAAAATCGTTCCGACGTTTTATGTTAATAGTATTTGATAGGTAAAACGTAAAGAGATCGTCGGCGGCCCCTGGGAAGGGAGCCTGCCAAACTTTTAAAGATATTACCGAGAAGGGTTGAGCGGCGCTCGCGTCCTACGTGATCTCACTCGCCATCTGTCTTCAGACAACTGAAATTTGTTTATCTATACATATTTTGTACATACTGATACTAAATCTAATATTATCTTATGTGTCGTAGTGGCGCAGCGGCACAAAGGTGTGGCTGTAACGTGACGGTTGTGGGTTCGATCCCCACTCGAGGAAGTGAAATATTTATTTACGTTTATATTTCCATTTCTTCGCTCTGGTGTCGAGGTAAAACGCGGCGTTCAGTTCTGCTCCTCCAAAGTGGGGAACAGAGTGTCTTAACACTAGGTTCCCTCTGCTTACCCTTCTGTGTGCGGAATACAGCGTGAAGCTGATTTTTTAACATGTTTGGAATATTCTTTTTTTTTTAAATGGCAGCCCGTAACTTCATTTGCTTGGACATTATTGTCTTTACTTTGCCTTTTCCTTTCCCTTGATGTTTCTATTTAGTACCTGATAACATAATGTCAAGATATTATATTCTCTGTTTTTAACCCTAATTTAGGATCAAACAAATCAAAATCAAACAAATCAAAACGCTTTGTCTTTGAGCGACTAACTAAATACAATTAGATAAATAAATTAGTTCTTTTAACTTCGCTCTCAGAGCGAAATTAAACGCTAAACAACTTTCGGTAAGTTGGCATTTATTTCTTGTAGATTAGCTGGTTATTTTTAGTTCTTCTTCAGATTTTTCAGATCTGATATTTTTAAATGAATGAAAATGAATGAAAACCCATCACACAGAACATCTTTTTAACCGACTTCATTACAACTACAAATTAAGCTGTTATTATTATAACTGTTATGATTTTGTATCAATTGTACTTGCTTACAAAATTAGTTTATGACTAAATCCTGTCCGGCACTAATAGCTGTACAAAAGAATATATATTTAAATACGATATAATCCGTATAAAAGTAGAAGAACAGCGGAAAAGGCGAATGTACCTAATAATATCATTACTCTACATATTACAAAAATAATAATAATATTTTTTTTATTATTATTTTATAAGTGTGACAGATATATGTTGATTATTCAAAATCAAATGAAAACAGAATACTCAATTCGCTAATAAATTATGTAAACGTGCCGCAGTTACCATAAAAAATCAAGACATTTTCCTCGAGACGCCGCACCGACCGCTCCGCAGGAACTGGACGCACATAAATTTATCATTTTCCACTGCATAAAGCATAATTTCGAATCATTGGTCCTTCCTTGTGAAAAGTTCTACTACGAGTTTATGTTGTTGTTTGAGACTTTACTCTCGTATTTACATTATATTGTTGTAACGGAAAAATATTTTCGTACCAAGTATTTTTTTAAGTAAAAAAACTTCTCACGTTTTCCCGCGCAGCAGAATAATCAGAGGGAACCTAGAACTAAAAACTCCATTCCCCACTGCGCTACAACGGCCGATAGAAAATATTTTCAAAATAATGCAATTTCAATTGATAAGAAATATCTGAAATAAAATTGAATTCGTTTCCTTTCTTCATATGCACGCTTATTGGTTCCTTAGAAATGTATGAAAGAAATATTGAATAGGTCCGCTGAATGCGGCCTCGCCTGGAGCCATTCCCGTCGCCACACTTGTCACCCGCAAGGGTCCGAGCGCTGGATCTACATAAAAATATCCATATTTTAAATTTGATTTGAGAAACTTTTGGACAAATGTTTGCTATTGAAAATTGGATGGGGACTGACGTGACAGAAATTCGATGCGTCAAATTCCGTAGCTGCTCACAAAATATATAGTGAAAAAAATAAACTTTAGCATTGTATAGGATACCATTAGTGTTGCATTTTGCATTCGCTTTATTCAATTTAATGTTAAAATTATAGTTACCTATGCTAAGTAAGTATAGGTTTATTGAAGAATTGGAATAATTTATATAAAAAATATAAGTTTTTTATAAAAATATATTTTGTTTTTAATATCTTTAAAGTGTGAATCCACACTTAGAAAAGAAGAATGGTTATTAATTATAGAAAGTTACTTATTGGAAACCGTTTCAAAGAGGGTGGTTCAAATCCCACTACTTTCAATTTTTTATACGTTTTCTTAATAAACTATTAAACATCTATTAATAAGAACTGTTACCAAAACAGCCCCAAGATAAAGCGACATCGTCCTCACTAAGTAAATACTCATGTCTGAATGTCTGTTAATAATTTTAGAGTGAAGATAGGCGTCGCTCAAGGCGCTTTCCCTTGGCTGAAAACTTTGGACGCTACAGTAGGCACACATCGGCCTTACATCTGCGCTGGCCACAGAACAAGTTCCACAGTTGCGGTGCTGACGGTTCCCAGATACGTCATATTTGCGACCTCCCCCCATTTACCCCCTTGTCCTCCCGGCGGACGTCTTGAAATGTTCTGGCTCATAGTAATCATACCCGCATCTGATATTACTTGATAGTACATTTCAATAGCTTGTCGCAAGAATTTATTAATATATGCTTTTATGAATATGTTAGGACTGTTAGATATAAGGAATAAACAGCGAAATTGTCAGACTTAGAAATCTATTAAAATTCAATACTGAATAAATAAAATTAGTGTAGAAACATATAAGGAGTAAATAAGCAGAGGGTTTCCGTTCTCCGTTTCTTACTTTCCGCTGAATTTTCGAGACATTGGGTGTTCAGCGGCGGAACTCAACGCCGCCACGCGCCGTCACGTTTATAGTTACATGTTTGTACCACTGCGCCATAACAGCCTATTAGGGCTATTACTTTATAAGAATAACTAATATTATACGATTTTTTCACACTTATGCACTTAAGCCGGTTAACATATGCTTCACAACAAATGTATTTTAAGCATTTCACTTATATATATTAAGAAACCTTAAACGATTTAAACTCCCAAGTTATCCAACCATAAAAGACGGTACATCCAATATCCACGACACGAAACCCCAAGCACGAAATTAAGTTTTGGCATTACGAGAAGCATTTCGAAGTCCGAGCTTACCACATGTACTTTAAAGCGCGTCGCAAATTCCTGGCAATCCTTTAAAATCAGCGGAGCGATTCAGCCAGCTAGCAGTGACCGCGTCCTGATTCCATTAATACCCCCCCTCCACCCCCACTCCTCTTTGGCAAGTATTATTATTAGGATTTGTGAATGCATATAAAGTGTAGGTAAAGAACCAGTCGTGGCGTGTGAATGCTACAGGTTGTGGGTTCGATTCCCACTTAGAAAAATGAAACAAGTTTTATTTTGTCGCTCTGGTGTCGAAGCAAAACTTGTAAGCAAATGTTATATAAGACGGTAAGCCCTTTAAGGTAATTTTCTATATTGAAGAACTGGAGCAGTGAAGACGAATGTTATTCCAATGTAAAGGGCCCCCTGAAGCCTACTTCTGTGGTACCAAGTCCCAGGCACTGTTTCAAAATCAACAGTATCAGCATATTATATAATTTTACAATGTTTAAAAATAAATTAAATAAAATACATTACACGAACTAACACTGTAAAACTGGTAAAATTTTTTTTGAACGTAAAGTAAACATAGATACATGTACGAATAGGTACAGTAGTTAAATCTGCTATTGCTAGTCTACGTTAAAGTAATTAGCGTCTAGCGCCATTGGGTAAGACATAAAACGGGCGAGGGAGTTTTAAGGCGATGTAAGCATTCTCGGACGGACTTACTGCATAGCGTGAGGAACGCCCGAGGAATGCGATGAAGTTATGCTTTGGTCGTAGTTTCTTTAGAATATTTATGGCTAAGGGTTTTCCTTTAAATTTTCTTCGCTGTGAGATTTGTTTGTTTCTATCTGTGCAATAAAAACATGGAAGCTATGATGAAAATCGTTAATTTTCTCACGGGATATCCTAAATTTGCTCTTAATCAAATGCATCGTGAGTCCAATTTGAACCATCTAGTCCATCCACCAGGAACTCCAGGAAGTATATACACGAGGTATTTACACAATAAATACCAAAGAATCGAACGCATGCACAAACTATTTACCGCGAAAGCTATTCTCAATAATCCGCATAACATAGCCTTGGATAATTTATTAGATCAATAAGCGAAGGTCTAGCCGAGGCGGGTTATAATGGTTATAGTCGGTTTAATTACCTACTCGATTCGAGACAATGGTTAATAAGAAACCATGCCTCAGCACTATCAGAAGATTTATCGACTATATTTCCAAGTTCCAGGGAGATTAGATGAATTATAAGATTACAAGCTGTTTTGAATGAATCGTTAATGGTGGGGGATATCGTGTTATAAGTATAGTTATAGAATATTGTTAATATAGCGTA
Source organism: Heliconius numata (assembly GCA_016802625.1). Lineage (NCBI taxonomy): Eukaryota > Metazoa > Arthropoda > Insecta > Lepidoptera > Nymphalidae > Heliconius > Heliconius numata. The sequence continues at coordinate 6,114,700 of JAEBDU010000001.1, read as the reverse complement.
TATAGTTTTAACTACATTTTTTAATGAAAACAGTTTTTAATTTTAATATTAATGTTATTCTTTGCGGTAGCCATAATATGATAATTTTTTCTTTAAAAATGACTGCTAAATATGCAAAAAATAGAGAAAATTATATACACACTATAAGCCACAAAACTTTTCTTAAATTTTGACTGCCGTAATTCAACGCCTCGTTTTGTCTATCAGAGCTAGAATATTTTTTTAAATATAATTATACCCCGAGTGGGAATACAACTAACAACTATCGTGCTTAACTTTTTTAATTTTATTATTTTCTTTGGGAAACTTTCTTCAATTCCTATCGACTTCTATTTGAGATAAAACATCTAATATCAGTTTATAATATATTCTAATTCAAACCAACCCAGTAAGATTCAGAGCTGGTAAAACCAGCTAATGATATTCTAAATTGTTGAATGCCATACATCAAAGGTGATTGAATATTCAAAGATCGGACGCGGCCTTATATTGCAACGTTGAAACTAGCATGTCCGCACCTACTAACTCGCCTCTGTAATTGATTGAAATTTATTCAAAGCAACAATTTAACTATGGAATTGTAGACGGCGGTGGCTGTCTTACACACGAGGGGCGGTATTTGGTAAGCTAAAGTCAAATATAGTGATAATTAAGGGGTTTTTTTTCCATTTATATTCCGCATGTAGCAGGGTAGCTTAGCTTGATATCTATAATATAATTTTCCAAAATTATTATTATTAAAAGTATTAAAATGTAAAAATTTGAAAAAAATATTTTTTTCCTAATTTTCACGTTACGGTTTTTCTTGACATGCAAGGCTAAGCTAAGGAAAAGCTCAAGTTACTAAAGTGACTTTTCTTTTTTTTTTTAATATAATAATTTGTACCAGACTTTCCATAAACAATTATATTTTCAATATTTGAAATACATCTCTGTTTCATAATGCAGATCGAAGGAAGGCTCTTAAATAATTGATCACTTCTTGTAAGACCTTACGCCGGACTCGAGTCGATCTTACAACGCAAATGGTATTCAAATGAGAACAAGCCTACATTTGTTCGACACGACGGCTACAAGGTTTGATTGTGAAATTGATTTATAATGGAATGTTAGTATTATTTTAGGTTGAAGGTGAACATTTCTATCGGCTTCGAACATAGATATCTATCATTACCATATCTATTTTAGAGAAATAATCATTTTTTTTTTTGCCTAAGCAGAAGGAACCTAGTGTTAAGATACTGCTTCCCTTAATTTTTCACACAAAACTGGTATTGGTGGAATTTTGAGTGACGGAATTTAATTCGATACGACCGTCGAGTTTCTCGAACAAGTCTATACCTAGGTATATACGTACATATAACATTAAATTAGACACAGAATCTTCACTGTTTCTTCTATCTCATTATTAGCATAGGTAATTCATCAGATCTCTGCCTTAACATGCACTATAGAGCCTAATAAGAGTTAAAGTATAAAGCTCGCATCTAAATTGTCAAAAAAAAGTTGTACAAAGCTGTCTGGAATATAATATAAAAAAACAAATAGTGATAGGTTCATTCTTTATACTTTAATTCTTATTAGGCTCTATAGTGCTTGTTAAGGCAGATATATGATCAATTAAACTATCTTTACATTTAACAAATAAAAAACATAACCTATCTCCATCACACCCACAAAATATTTCCATTGTTAAATAAAATGCAATCTAACTTTTCTATCGATAACCATTTGCTCGTACCGTGATTGATGACACGCACGCGACACCAATATACAGCGTGTTCACACATGTCAACCCAGTAATGACCGGAGTCAGCTGACGCAGCGGCTCCTTATCTACTCGTAAACTTATAAGAACATTGCACTTTTATTTGGGGGGGATGCAAGGTGACCAAAACAAATACTTTGTTTTTCTAGTTTATGTTATTGCTGAGTTAGAAGAGATAAGGAGAGAATAATAAGTTTTTTTTTTCTATTTCTTAAGTGTCTTAAGCTATATTACGAAGTTATGGGGATTTAATGATAAATAATAATGATGAAATTTAATAAATTAAGCTAAGACTGGCAGGTCAAATACATCTACCATTTTATAGCTAACTTTAACCAAGTCTAACATATACGTATGTACGTCCAATATATACGATAAAATTAAAGTTAATCTAAAATAAAATATAAATTCATCACAAAAACAGAACTTTGAGTCCAACAAAGAATTTTTAATATTTAATACAGATAAATAATTACAATTTCAAATGCAAGGAGCAACATATCTAGCTTTAGTTTTCAAACGTGCAACTAATAAATCATATATTTCAACTATTTGATTTATAATATCGAGTACGCACGACGGCAATAAATTACTAAGAAAGTTTTATCTCATAATTCAGTTGTGATCGCCCGCTACGTCGCCGTACATACGTTGTTTACTGTCATCATTAGGTATTTAGTACTATTTTGTTATAGAATGAGAATGGATCGAAATTAATATTTTTATTTAATATTTCAATCAGCTTCACGCTGTATCCCGCACACAGCAGGGTAGGTCCTCCACCCTTTGTAGGTTCCCTCGGAACCTAGTGTTAAAACACTCCGTTCCCCATTTTCAGATATAATATTTGAATTAATAATAATATAGATATGTACCTATCTATCTATTTGTTATAGTATCGAAAACAACGGAAACGCTACTCTTTCTCCAATTGAATATATTAACTGATTGAGCCCTTCAACGTTATCTTAGGCTTGTTTGTTTTGAACAGTCCGAGTGCAGCGGCCTCCCCAGTCCCCTCGTATTAAATTTGGTTATTAGCAAACTTTGATCGGCACAGCTGACCCCGGCCGGAGTTCATCGATCCGCGCGACTTTCACCCGGATCATAAACTGAGCCACCCACTTTCAAAACTGAAAAAACAGTTCCCAACTCACTTCAGAACTAAGTCTTCCTAATCACGCGGCGCGAACAAACTTCGTGGAAGTTTTTTCCAAGTTCAGTTAAAGTTCATCGATGTGAGGATCGTTCACCCTGGTAGGGACACTTGCATACGACTCAGACCGCTCCTTGAGCCATTGAAACAAAATGTAGACCAAGGTTGCCTCATTACTTTCATGACAAAGTTTTTACGGATCGATATGGAAGTTAAAAGTTTATTACCCGCTCCGGCGACAGCGCTCGTAAAGCGAACTTTGAGCGTGAGCCCTGTGACGAATATTTAATACTTCAGCCGTTTTAATTAGGCATCTCCACATTGTTACATTTTACGTGCTCGCCGACTACAGCGAGATACCAACGAGCTACGATGAAAGGTTGGCTTCATTACACGAACGCCTCGCAAAGAACCTTTATTTACTTTACATATCAGCGCCCGTAACTAACGAGCGCGGATACCTGCTCAGCATTCGTATTCACAAAAGGTTTTCTCCTACCTACGACGGGCGTTGAATTGGAGGCGAGCCGGGAAGGAGGTATAAAGGAGAAAATAAAATAAAGACGGCGCCAGCGAACGGATACGAGGTCCGCGAAAAAAGTGCTCGGAGCGGGCTTAATGGTGAGGCGCAGGTGAGGTGGGCGGGGCCGGGTGGGTGGCGCGCGTGGATTGGTCGGCGCCGCCCAGCCGCGGACACGCCCCCGCCCCCACCCACACCCGCGGCCACCGGCTATCGCCTGGCGACCACCTCCGCCAGCCACCCGCCGAGCTATGCCTGTGTCGTGAATTAGTTTGCCAACTTTCTGTCTATGGCGGAGGCTTCAGAGATGTAAGTATGGACGACGAGCTGAATAATCGATAAAGGTGTTTATTGAAAACGGGTAAGGGCAAAGCTCTTTATGGCTTCTTTATTATTGAGGAGAGGTTGCTTAAGTTTTTACAAAAATATATCGATAATTAAATTGGACTTACCTTTTAAAACATAGTAGGTACAATTGTCTTTCTTACTAGTTACGACTAATATCTGCTGTAACTCTTTAGCTCTCATAAAATAATAAAATCAGGTCATCCTTTATTTTTAGGTACTGAAGAGTTATCACGAGATTCCGAAAATTTATACCTTTTTTTTACATCCTTTTTTTAGTCTTTGCCATATAATAAGGTGATGGACAAGAAATAGATATTTAATTCATTCAAACTAATAACTTAATTATTTCTTTTATACTATTACAGTAATATTTTTATTTTATAAATCATTTAAATAAATGAAGCTTAAAAAAATATTCCAGTTTCATATTTAATTATTCTTCGAGTTAACCAAGTAACTCAAAAACAACACTCAAATTTTTAGGTAACAGTCTATTATTGTAACACTGTAGCATAATGTTACATATAACTCTTTATCATATTGTTATGAATATTAACTCTATTTTTTTTTCATTTTTGGCAAAATGAATAAAATTATAGAACAAATCTATGAAAATTAGTTGAGAATCTAATAACAAATTATCCAATTATGCATAATAAATAATAATATAGAGTTTAACCCACTTAAGAAAACTTTTAAAACATAAGCTACTGCTGGTTCGTACTAAGTTAACAGAAACTGAATAATTAGATGGCTAGCCACGACATCAAATTTATCTGTGTCATTCGTGGCGCAGAGGAACAGACGTGTGACTGTAAACACAATAGGTTATGGGTTCGATTCCCGTTCGAGGAATATTCAATATTTCATATTTTAATTTCTACGCCCTGGTGTCTGGCTGGTCTGAGTTCCGTCTTTCGATCTCAATGCCTCTAGAATTCAGCGGAAAGTGGGAAGCTGTATGTCTTAAGTCTGCCAAAATAATAAAAAACAGCTTTTATAATGGCATATTACTTTAGTTTTTGCCCTTTTCAGAGAAAACAAGAAATATCTATGTTTATATATACACACATATACTTTGTATAAGTGGTGTAATTACCACCGTACCAGTTCTGTAATAGATTCTATTCTAACACACACCATCGCCTACATATGCAACATGATGATATAGTCCCCGTTGATATCAAACAAAATGTCATTTTATTTGACTGCATTAACAAAAGCTTCAGCTTAAAAGAACAAACCCCACCTTTGGAACGATGAAAGTTGACAGCTATCGTATCAATTCCGCAAATCGAAATGAATAGCGCACCGCGGCCACGGACACTCCACGTCCTCGGAAAAGAACAAAAATTGCTGAAACAAAGAGAGAAAAAAAACGAAATATCCCCTACCATTGTTAAGCGAGCACAATGCCTTTACGACACCGAGTAAATAACTTTTGGAAAAATGTAAAAAACGTCCCGTCAGTTGTGGGTTGCGAGTAAACACGTCACGGCCCTTATTGAGTTGATCTGGCCATTTGGACGGCGTGCGTGAAAAAAGAAGGTTGCGGGATTCAATTCTCGATATCCATTTTTGACGTTTCATGATTAGAACTCAGTTTGGTCGTTAGCCGCTCGTCCGAGGGGATGTTTACTTTGATTTTTGCTATTGATTTCAAGTGTGAACTGAACGACGGAAGGGGCTGCGTGTGTAACCTGCCTATATCGTGTTTTTTATACGATATTTTTGATTGCTTTGTTAAAGTGTCTAAGTTAATTTAATGTAAGTTATTTAATCAAAGGTATAACAATTGAAAAAAGTAGTATAAGACGGTGGATAGTTCGGTATCTTTACCAGTCGATCATCAAGGATTTTTTTGAGTCCTAATAATAATTAACTGTACAAATACGCTACATTCAAATTAAAACTAAACATGATTTTGAATTCTATATATATTCACAGTATAAATATACTGAGATTTTGTTAATATCATAGTATAGAATGTAAAATAAATATATGATAAACTTCTAGAAAATTATAAAAATAAATCTTTTTAACAGCAATTATAATATATCTCATGGGTGTCTTCGATTCATCTTAACGCAATAATAAATATATCATAGTTATCCTCCAGGGGCGAATTGAAGGGAAATAAAGCAATGGCCTCGGAAGGGTCGCGAAAGAAAAACGATTAATATTAACTGAAATTGTTATGGCCCCTTTATAACGGCCTCATATTTTTACTGCTGCTCTACGAAAGAGTTAAATTCTCATTTCGATTTTGTCATACAAATTATAATTAGTAGGTTTCATTTGGTGTATGTATGGATATATAAATTAAATATATAAGTATTTTTGGTTTTTGTCGATTTAAAATATTTTTATAAGCTCAATTTTTATTAAATTTTATTTATTAATTTATGATATTTAATACTAAAAAACCAAATAAATGTTTTTAAAATTAAAAATAAATAGTCTTTTCAAAATTTTCCTAATAGTTCCTAAGTATTCAAAATTTTCCTTTTCCAGCACTGGAAGGCAAGCAGAAAGAAAATAGAGTCCAGTTACTGCGTTTTTTGCCCTCGCCACGGTGGTTTGCGTTGCTAAATAGTAACAAGTATTTTGTATATAATACATATAAATAAATTATGGAACATTCAGTTTTACAATATATAAATCTTTTAAATTTTCCATTCTTTAATTAAACACTTAATTAAATAGTAATACCGAAAAGAGAGATTCAGCTGGAATTGCGGCGAGAAATGATCCCCTTAATGAGCATACTCTACGGTATTCTTGCGTTAAAATGTAAACATTACCCCTTTCGCAGCCCTTGTAGGACAGCGTCGTTATTTGTCTGCGACATTTGTGTGGAAACTAGCGTTTCGAACGCTACTTTTACTATTTTTTATTTGTTTGTTATTTCTAACAGTCTTGTTTCTTAGCTTTACGGTATATCCTGACCATAGCAGGGTAGGACGAGGAAACCTGGGAACCTAGTGTAAGTACACTTCCGTTCTCACTGTTCTCATATGTTTCATTTACAGCAAAATTGACGTCATAGCGCAGTTTCATTTATCTTATTCCACTTTATACATAGAATTAATATTCCATTCTCGATATTAACAGTATTTATAATATTCAAAGCAAATTTAAGCGAAACGTATGTTACTAAATTCACTTCTTAAGTAAATAAATATATTATACCTAATTATTACATATTACTTTTAATATTTTAAATAATACTAGTGAATTACTAGTGTTTCCGCCGCGTTCACTTGCGTTTTAACCGCTCGTCTAAGCCGTATTCGAGTCTCATTTAAGTGTGAAGTACCTTAGAGCGGTCAACTCTGTCGAGATGACTCCCCGGGGCCTGAACCTCGGGAACCTGGATTTATTCCATTTGAATACCATCGTGCAAATGGTACCTCTGCGTCGTAAAAGTTTTACGAGCTTAAGATGTTTTTAGTTCTGATTAGATTAACCACGAGTGTTTTTCTGTTTATAAATTAGCTGGTAAATGAAGGAGCTACTTAAATAGGTAGGTAAATAATATGTTTGAGCATTTTTAAAATATTATTCTACACTTAGGAAAAAAATATTTGTCTTAGAAAACCTATATGTAAATATCGCTACTTTCAAAATTTCATACATTTTCTAAAAAGTGTTATACATAAGTATAATATGTATGTATGCCTGTTTGAATATTTCAAAAGTTTTACTAGCACATTAGAGAAGAAAATTTGTCTTAATTTGTATAATATATTTTTGTAAGTCCTCCAAAAGGCTCGATAAACTTGACTCGACTTTTGACTTTTTTGACTCTTCCCTACCAACTTGAACAGTATGTTCAGTTTGACGTATATAATTTTATACAAAAACACTTAAATATTTTAAACTGAGAGTATCTCTGGTTGTAAAGAAGAGACTCTACTTTCCACTACTCTCCTAAAACACTATTAAATCACAACATCAATTAATTTAAAATCTTCAAAAACTTGTATGGAAGTTTTAGGTGACAGATAGGTACCTACGTACTCGTGAAACAAAATTACGAAGTTAGGCAAAGCGGTTTCTTAATTCCGTCTAACGACTGTGAAGACGGTCGAATTCTTTAATTATTTAGCTCTAATGGCAGGCGTCTTGTCCTTTGACGTCGTTCGCTTTAATTTGCGATTCCACCCCCAAATTAAAAATATAATGAGTCTCTACTGTGCCACTGTTAATTGGAAACCGATACGATATCTGAAAGTCTCTGCTTTATTTTAATTTAAACAGTGATATTCGTTTCGTTTACATTTGATATTTTTACTTTAACTCTCTTTTTCAATATATTAATATTTAAAACATGAAAAATAATAAATAAATATTTCTGAAACTTCTAGAAATATCTCAATATTTTTATGTAGCTATTAAATCGGCATATATTTCGAATTTATTTAATGGGATTTAAACGTTAATTTACATCTCTGAGAACGTGAATAAGAAAAAGATCTAATAAACAAGGATACATTCAACTGTATAAAGGTAACAAATGGGCCATCGCATTCTTATTCATAGAAACAAACCAACGTCGAATAAAAAAAACTATAATAGATTCAAAACAAAATCCATCAGGTTGACAGTGGATGATGTTACACGGAGGTATCTCCTCTTGTATATTATACAGGGTGGTTATAAAGGTATACGTCATAGCTTTTGATATTTTTTTGTTAATAATAGGGTAATTTTGTTAGGTATCTCTAATATAATTTTTAATAAATCTTCTGGTAACTTATAAATGTAAACGTTTTTTCTAAAACAATAACCATTACTTTTATAAAATGTTTTAATAAAAGTACTTGTTAACTCTTAAAAAAATATTTAAGCAGTTTTAACGCGGATTATCAAAGATATAAAGTAATTTATATAATTTAAACTTTTATTATTAACTTTTATTATAATTTTCTCATTGAATTATATAAACACAAGGTCTAACAGCCTTTATATAGCCCTACAATTTACATGTTGCAATATTTTGTTCACCTTCGGGGTCTCCGCAATATGCATAACTGATAAGGTCTATTCTGTATGCATGCGATCCTTAGCCTCTCTCCGGTGGTAATGACGTAGCGGCCCTTGGGATACAGTTTTTGCTGTACCCCTGTTCTATCTTGACTAGACGTGTGTTTTAGTAGAATTATGAAATTATATTAAATTAAAATTAGTTTTACGTTAGACATCTTTTTATGACACAAATTATTATAAACGTGCAAGATTGTAGGTTCGATTCCTTCGATTCGTGTAAAATATAAAGAATGTATTAAGTTCTTGTCTCTTTACCTATATATATTTTGCTACTTTAAGATAAATAAATGTAGATAAAAACAATACTATATTATAAATAAAAATAATAGTTTAGTATGTTTAAACGCAGTTTAGTAAGTTAAATTAGCTTAAACTGAACGTTCTTGAGATTGAAAAAAATAAAATAATGTATGCAACTTACACATTTTCTAAGTTGACCTCAATAATTTAAAAGAGCCTTGGTTTCTCTATTTAATACAACATAAATAAAATAAATAAACCCCAAACAGAAACTATTCAGAAAACAAAGCTTCTCCCGTCCAATTTCCAACACATGCCAATCACAAAGCAGGCCCCGGATATTCAATTCCTGGACATGTCCGAACTGACTGGAAACAAATATTTATCAAAACCTGTAAGGAATACGTAAAATGATATAAACATGTCCCGGGACAAACAAATAACCTACCGTGATGGATTATTGCCACTGACCGCCGCTATTTCCTATTGGAATAAGGAATTACCATATGCGCCTCGAGTTTGGAGTGACCGCGGCTGTTCTAATATGGATATGGACTTTTTGTTATAAATATGGTGAATTTAACTATATTTAAATTTTATAGAAATTATATTGTAAGGAATGATAAAAACTATTTAAAAAATAAAAACTATTTGAACATTTTTAAGTTACTTATAAGTAGGTAGATACTGTTTGCACTCTGCTGTACTTCCAAATTTCTTTAAATGAAATATGTATTATTTGACAAAGTACCAAATAAATCACTTGTACGATTTAGGACATTTCTAATAATATTACAGAATAGAGAAATCTTTAGAATAACAGAAAAAAATATCATAGGCATATCAAAAGTTTTTAATACCAATCAATTAAATTAAATTCAATATTAAAATATAACAGTTTTAAGCAGCCTTAGCTCACTCCACACTATGCCGTCCATCTCAACGTGGCCGGCGTCGCGCTGGCGACCGGAGACCCTTCAAAAAGTTTCATAATAATAGCACCAGGGCAGAGCGGTAATGTGACAGCCGATACGTCGCCAGCAGCTGGACTATTTAAATTTTGATCCTTCATTTGTCCGTATAGCACAATAGAGAGTAAAATATTACTTAGTACTAACCCTTTACTATGTATATATTGTAATATTTGTATATATATAATATTTATTTTTTTTACTTATAGGTGAAGGCAGCATCTTAGCTGGATCTCTTTTTAACGTGCATTCTCTTATTGCGTAATATTATCTGTTTTACCGTACATTCTCCTTTGTGTGTTTTCCATTCAACGTGACACTGGCGAAGTGATTAGTGCTGAATTGGCACGCTCGGAACGACATAAATAAAGAGCAACAACACAATAGAGGTATAGAATATAGTTTCTTTTTTATTTTTATAGCAAAAGCGTTTCTATTTATGTCTAATATATTGATAATAACAGACGGCAAGGCTGTTGCAAAATTAAACTTTCCAGAAGATATAAATTTATTCTATACACTTCATCTAGAGAAATCAACATACACTTGATTGATTTAATGTTTCAGAGCACTATTGATATAAATATAGGAATAATATATTCTTTTAATGTATTAAAATAAAATTTATATAAATCGACAAATAAAAAGCTACAAGCTTAATTTTTTGAACGTCAAATAATTTAGCACCAGTTCACTAAAGTTCCAAAAAATGCCTCAGACCTGGAAAGAACCGGCGCAAGAAACTCAGACCAAGACCTATTATTAACCGACTTCTGTAAGAAAAGGAGGTTATCAATTCGATCAATTTTTTGTTAAGCTAATGCTACAACATCTAATACTTCAATATCTAATTACTAAGCCTGTTTGTTTCACTTGGCACCGACTTCAAAATTATAAAATCTTTGTATAATTATTTTTCACTTTTTAGTTCGTTGTTAGAAGTCGGTTTTTCTTTTTGTTAAAAATTAATTTATTTTAAAATCAATTTTAAACAAATACGATTTAATTATTTGTGACAATGATATCTTTGAAACAGACTGGAGCGAGCATTTCATTCCCAAGGTAACACACCTTGGAATGATTGTGAATGGTTCTATATAGTGTTGCTAGTGATATTTAACGTATGCTTATTAATGCTTATTATGCTTATTAGCTTATTATGCTTAAATGATTTGAACAATAAATAAATATACCAGTAATATATTTATTATAATAAGGTGCCAGAAAAGGTTTCGGTTGTGACCTCCTCAGCCTAATAATCTCATGTTTTTTAGCCCGACTGTCCAATTTCAACAATGACTGTTGCTGTGATTTAAATATCTTCAATAATAATTAATAAGTAATTAAAATTACGCGAACGTGAGAATATTAAATTTGGTAGAATTATATAGTTTATATATAAAATAAGTACAGAAGTGCAATATTTTTCTAAATGTACTTGAAAATAAAACAATATTATAGCCAATATATAAAATAAACTACATATTTAATATAGAAAAAAACAATGATTCACCAGATAATGATAAATGAGACATTCATGAGGTGTCACATCCAGCCGTTTGGGATTACACGTGTCATTAAGGCGGTAATGCAGCGTGCGGGGTCCTTTAGGCCTGTCAACGTGACAATACTGAATTATTTACGAATGGCGAAATGAAATATTGTATAAGTTGTCCTGTTATATTGTTGATGGGCTATATTATGACATATCTTGTTTGTTTTTTCTTTGTAACAGATAGGCAAATTAATTTTCAGTTTCAGTTCTTTTTGCTGCACATATCAGGGTAGGAAACCTAAGCACCATGTGTTAAGATAGGTACTGCGTTTCCAATAGGATACTTCCGTTCCCCAATTTCCGCCGAATTCTGAACATTGTGTTTTAAGTGCCGGAATCCAACGCCGCGCTTTAACTCTTTGCCGGAGCGAGAAAATGAAAATACTACATATTTTATTTTCCTCAACAGAGAGAATCGAACCCACTATCTATCACGCACCTGGACTTATATTCATTCACAATTCAAAACTGCATATTTTTAAATTATTTACATTTTTAAACTCAAAATATTTATTAACGGTATCGTGAATTACTTTCGTCACTCCGTTACTACACAGTTGTTTTCGACTTTCCACAGTTGTTTTACATTTGTTCTCGTGAAACGCCACTTACCCTGTGTTAAATATTCAAAGAAGAGGACAAGACAGGGCAAGTCTCTCGGGTCGAAGAGATCCTCAATTCGTAAAGGCAGGGTTATCCGCGAGCTCTCATGCCTCCCTAATTTCCGATTTGTCGACCTTAAAGGGTTCAGTGATTAGCATCTGACTTGTCAAAACGCATCGAATCACCTTTGTTGTTGACGTAATGACATCTATTTGATTATTACTATGAAATTGAATGAATTTATGTCTATTCTGATAGTGTTGGCTAACGATTTTGAGTATTTGGAATTTGTGTTTATATGAAATTGAAATTATTTTAGATAGACAAAAGTCAATTATTTTTTTTTACAATAGAAAATTCTTTACAAACAAAACATTTCTTTATATGGAACAATCGAAAAAATCAGATATTACTATGTCGCTCATTTAGTGCAACAATGACTTATAAATTGTTCGGGAATTGCAATTAAAGTTTGTAAAAGTACATAGCAGGGAACTTAGGAACCTAGTTCCACCGATTTCTGGGCGCATTGCGTATTAAGTGTAGGAACTCAACGCTGTGCTTTGCCTTGTTACCACAGCGAGAAAATTAAAATAATAAATATGGGAATCGAACCCAAAATCGTCGCGTTTATAATCGCACGTTTGTACTTACCCCTGTGCCTCTTAAAATATATTATATTTAAAAAAGTGCACTTTGTAAATGTTGAACCAAATGAGCGATTTTATCTTATTTTAGAAGTTACCTGTTACCAGTTTTCTTATTTAAGAATGTTTATAATATTTTCTTTCAAAGATTTAAGAAGCGCTTTGTAATCGATAAGATAGCCATCTTGAGTCCGAACTTATCTCTAAAGCTCTAGCGTCATATGACACATAATATTACAAGAGCTAGCTCCCATCGGGCGTTTGTTATTCGACTACTAAACCTTTTACTAAGAATTTAATTTGAGGTATAAAATGGTCGTTAAAATGTTTGATTATAAAACAACTATTTATAAATTTATATTTTTATTTTATTTAATATTATATAATGCGCTTTTTGGAGATAAAAGTTGGAAAACACGTTGTAGGTACTAATATGTGAATTTTTTTTTTTTTTATCACACCGTATAGAAAAAATGAACATTAGATACGAAATTATATGTTCAAATGGGCTTATATAATATTTTGTCAGTCTTATTGTGGGACTCTACCACTGGTTCATAAGGTAGTATAAACACCCAATGTGTACCAGCCAGTAATAAATAATTAAGACCGGACCCAAACCACGCATTCCTTCCCAGATGACGGCGACATCTTAAAATATGGCCACCCTTTCTTCAGCTGTTGACTTCTTCCCCCTTGCCACATACTGCTTGGTATAATTAATAAATGACCCACTCGGTCCCTTATGCCCCGACGAGCAAAACTACACCAAATTGTGACTTATCAACTTCTAACTACCGGCATTAGAATAAATGATAATAAATATATTTGAATAAATCAAGAACTGAACTGTTAAGTTAAGTTTTTTTATTATGATTTTTATTTAAATAACATTAAAAAAATATTAAAAAATCATGATAGCAAAGGAAAACGACGGTCGACCTTCATATCCGACCTTCATTTTAAATTGCTGTAAAAGTTAACCTTAGATAACTATCGCGCTCGATCTTTTTGTGCAAATTTTAAGGTTAAACAGTTACAAACGTGTATAGTAATTACAGTTAATCGCAATGCAGCAATTAAAACGAATGGCAGATACCATCTAAACAACACTGCCGACCCTGCTGGCTCCTCCATTAATTACTTAAATTTAATTCATATGAGACCCACGCACCACTATTTACATTCAAAAACGTACCCCACCCGCATCTCCAACCCTTGCTAAACTTGCCGTCCCTAAGACGCTAACTCCTAAGAAGAGTTTCTTTGATAGTCCGCTCCGCTGACTCCGAATAAAGGGCACCGGGTCGATAGAGTTTTGATCTGTAATTTTATAGCTTTGAGACAACCAGTATCGCGGTACGAGGACTGTGGGCTGTGGAAGCGGCTTATGTTTTTGTCAAGACGATAACCACAAGCTCGTTATCTACTATTGCAATAAGAATGTTGTGATAATGAAAGGTTCACTTAAATGGGGAAGGGAATCGGTACTTTAATTCTCAAATAGTTAAGAACTTTCAACTTCAGGTCAAACAATTTAGCGTTTAATATTTTTCTTAATACATATTCTTAACATTTTTTAAAACCAATCGTACCAAGTAAACATTATAAAATGATTATTTTTTATTTTTAAAACGCAACCTGGCAAAGTTTTTAAAACAGATACCGTCCCAACGCGAGGAATAACGGATAAGCCCTTATCAGGGTACACGTAAAGCGGTGATACTTATATGAGTGCCCCTTTTATTGCATTATACGGGGAAGGGTTAACCCTCGGGCCGCCGTCTTGGAGTGTCTCAAGGATACAGGAAGAATTTATAAATAAGTTAACGGGGCCCGCCTTATTCTTCGCCTCAGCGTCTCAGTTTGTTTTATCATATTTAAATTATTATAGTCAGAATAGATGTGGAACGTGTACCTAATTGCTGTACTTTGTTAAGATAATGTACCTTTGGCGCGGATCCACTTTTGTTTTCTTGTTTTCAAGCGATATAAATTCACGGGAGAACGCCGCTGGAACGCCCAACTTTCTTGTTCTGTTTTTGTGCGGACGTTCCTTTTGGAACAAATTATATTTGTTACGCTGCTACGATCTCAGGTTTTTAAGATTATGTTTAAAGAAATAAAAAATTGGACTCTTAATACTTATATCTTTCGTCAATATAAAAATTTGGTCGAGGAAATGAAAGAAAAAGATCAAGAATTGAAGCAAATTTGAAATAATTAACCAAACTTAGAACGCAATTTTTTGTAATTTTCAAAATATCCGGAAACAATTCAATTTCTAAGACATTTTTCATTTACGTACTTTATTAGAGTTATTAATCCTTCACATACACTCTCCAGACATAGATTACGAACACTACGTGTATTTTGCACGCCATAGGAGCCATTCATCATATATTTTAATTTAATATCTACACATTTCCTTACAAATGCCGCGATCTAGTTAAGAAAACAATGACTTATTCATAATAACACAATATTTTCTGGCATAAATCATATTTAAGTGTTGTTTCATTTCCTACAGACCCTCGCATGCAGCACACGCATCGAACGAATAAGTAATTGAAATTTAAACGAACTTTTGATTTTAGATACTTTCACCCCACTTCTCGTGAAATTATTATGAATATCCGTACCTTTAACGGATATTTCTTAACGAAATAACTTGGTTATCTTTAATATTAAGAAAATAATGGATTTGAGTAGAATTCGTCAATTATTAAGTTTCCTTATCAGTTGTTTAAAAAAATCTATCAAAGATATTATTACAGAGAATTTAAGACATATTGGTATCCAACATGGAAAATATTTTTTTATGTCCATAAGTATGCCGTATTAGATATGTGCAATGTACATGGAATTTAGTGATACATCATTCTTTTTTACGTTTCCTCCCATAGACGTTGGAAAATGAAAAATAAGTAATGTGAATATTTTTAAAAATATAATCGAATCGATAACTATCTCTTTTTATAGTCGTATATCTCTCCTTTGATTTACAATGGAATTCACAACCACCTTATGCATTGTCCAAATTTTTATTCTTTGAATATGTAAATAGGCATTTATTCTATATTTAATCTACGATTTTTTTCCTTTAACAATATAAAAAAAACTAGTCAATTTGTACTAACATAGAATGACACGACATGTTGTATTGAGATTGACTGTTTTCAAGTAACCCGAGGCGAAGAGCACTGTCAATACAACCCTTTGAACACAGGGTTGATACTTGTTAACATTGTTGTTAGATCTTTATTTGATTATAGCTGTCTTTGATTTCACTTGATGTGATAAGGATACTTTAGAAAAAGATAGAAAAATCGGATAGCCGTCTGGAAAAAACTTTTGTACAGTGCTTACCTGTTTTTTTTCTCAGTTTCACGTTGTATCCCGTATATAGCAGGGTCGGAGGAGAGAACATAGTGTTAACACAGTCCGTTTCCCGCTTTCCGCCGAGTTTTAACTTCCAGAATTCGGTGGAATAAAGGGTACAGAGTGTCTTAACACTAAGTTCCCCCTGCCTACCCCGCTGCGTGCGAGATACAGCGTAAAACATTTAATTTCAACAAACGTACATAAAAGCATCTGTTACATATAAAATCTCAGTGCTTAGAGCATTCCTAATTCGACTATTAAAACGCGCCATAAGACGTCGGCAACACCAATAAACAAGAGTGGAACGCGAGCGCGAACGTCGAAAGTTTGCGCGCGCGGTGAGTGCAGAGGACCAGTAATGAGGGTTAGAAATTTCGGCACAAACCACAACCGGCTTCTTGGCTTATTATTAATTCCGTAAGACGTGTCCCCGATGTCCGAGAGGTGCGCCGAGATTCGAGACAAAAGTCAGGAGGGCGGAAGGGTCCGACCCCCCGGACGTGTGGAGAAGACTCGCAATATCTAGGAGTGTGGGATTTACAGGTGGTTTTAATAACGGCCGCCTCTAATGTCGCGAGATGAATACTTAATGGACGGATCATCGACGGATTTGGCGGATCCTGGTGAAGACGGTTGACTTGAGTAATAATGCATGTATTAAGGTGTTTTGTTTATCTAAGTTCGCTAGCTCAGAAGACAATTTGGTAGGTCAATTTTGATGTATTTATAACGTTAATTATAATTATAATTATAATTAACTATTATTTAACGGAAATTGTAAAAAAGATATTATATATAGAAAAAAATAATATGTATATAAACTATAATGTTAATTTGATCTGATTACCCAAGTTTTTTAACAATATTGTCTTTCAAAAAGATGGAAATAAGTCACCAAGTACTAGTTCTTTCTGTAATATATACAAAAAACAATCATACAATTCATTAATATTAAGATAAATATTGTTTTTTGTTAACTTAAATAAAACTTCCAGTTGCTTATTTTTTTTAATTCTTTTGAGAAATAGTAATAATAATAATAAAATACTTGGCCGTATCCGTTACAAGACAATAATTTACTTACAAAGTGCAAATCCCTTTAAGATGGTTTCGTTGTAGGGAGCTTTCAAAAACTCGTTAGGAGGTTGGCATTCTGTGGCGGAGGGTCACGTCTTGCAAGCCTCAGGACAAAATGTCACCGTAAACTTTATAATATATTACTAATTTATACATTTTATAAGAAATGCGATTATAATTATCTTATATTTATGTAGCGTTAAAAAGTTAAAGTTTAAGAGAACCACATATTTTTTTTCATATTATAAACTATTCGTCATCTGCAACTTCGTGGACGGAAAATGGAATCTATTTATTTCTAAAAACGTGCCAGGACGTACCAGGATAACTATATATTTTCATTTCTTCGCTCTGGTGTCGAGGCAAAGGGCGGCGTTGACTTCCGCCACTTAACACACAATACCTCCAGAATTGAGCGAAAAATAGGTAACTGAGAGTCTTAACACTAGGTCTCCTCTGTCTACCCTGCCGTTTGCGAAGTACAACGCGAAGCATATTTATTTTTCATTTTTTTATATTGCATACGATTACCAGTATATCCAAAATTCTATATTGTTTATATTATTGGTGGAACATAAATTTACACTTAAATTTGAATATAAACTCTAAATGAAAAGATAAACTGACACGGTTTTATAAAGACGTTTTTACTCATGTAGCTATAAGCATATTTACATCCTATATCTTATAAAACAAAGTCGCTTTTCGTGTCTGTCTGAACTTTCTAACTCTTCTTCTTCTAAACCACCCAACCGATTTTTATGCGGTTTTCACCATTAGGTCAAGTATTTCTCAGGGAAGGTTTATATATAGTTTATTATTTGTACATTCTTATGTAAATTAACATAAATACGATAATTGTGTCTAAAGTCCTACCCGTTGAGACACTTTCGCGCATGCGCTGCTTTAATGGTAAGTATTACATGAAAATAATGTACTGGAGTACTGTTCCTCTTAATAAGATCTACAAAAAAGTCCGCGAGAGCATATTTTTATCTTTTAAGGATAACGTGTAGTTTCTGTCTAAAAATAGTAATTTCAATATATTTTTTATTGTGAGGGATATTTTTCCATAATGGTATTAATCCTTATCCTTTAAAATAGTTTATTAATTTTCTGCGTTAAACGAAGATAAAATTTGTTTTTTATACTATTTCGAAATTGCGAATAGTTTAAGAGAAAAACGCATTTAATTGTTGATACATCACGCCGTTGACACATCAGCTGTGCCGACTCAAGTATTACTTATCCCTTACTCTCAGCATATAAATAAGTATATTAGTTACGTTGGCCATTTAATGTAGATCAAAACTGTCTTTTACTGTTTTTTCATTTTAATAAGTACTTTAGAGGTTGTTACAATATCAAAACATCCTTGCTGCGAAACGCGCCCCGCGACGTTTTGCTTATACAAGCGCGTTAAGAGAAGTCATCGGTTGTTCAGTGGTAGAATGCTCGCCTGCCACGCGGGCGGCCCGGGTTCGATTCCCGGCCAATGCATTCTATTTAATTTTCCTCACAGGCAGCCACGTAGTGCTTGCTTTTCATCAGGGACAGAATACCCTCTTCAGCATTAACCACAAGCTCGAAAAAAAAATCCGCCCGCTATAGAGGCATAGCAACGAAGATTTAGATGCATTTGCACGTATTGGATAATTGGAATTGAATGTATTATTTCAGCGCGATATATTTGGTTTCATATTTTTTGTAGTAGTTATTAGTAGGTAGGCTTTTGTTTATAATTTCTTCCGTTTAAAAATAGTCATTTAACTATCTAAAAATAGTCATTTAAATATATTTTAATAAGTACTTGAAAAGATTAGTAGCACTGATTTAAAATTACGGTACCTACTAAAAAATCCTTGCCGAGTAAAACAATTGGAAAATCCTTATTGACACTACGAAAATGCGGGTTGCATTAGAGTTTAATTAATTTTCACATTATCTTAAGTGCTTTGCAAACATACATTATATGAATAATCCAATAATAAAAGCGGGCGAAGCCGCAAGGGGGTCGCTAGTATATTTTTAAATAAAATATTAACTTAATTTTAAGTTAAAATACAAAAAAAAAACATTTATTCCTACCATTTGTATAACATTAAGCGACGTAAACGTATTACTGGCATTTCTAACAAAAATTGGCAATCACCTATAGCGTGTCGTGAGCAGCACACGTTACTGGATGTTATCGCAAGTGGGGCACTGGGGGGCAATTGAATCCTAAAATGTGCACCTAACTTATTGTAAGACTGTATGTACCTTAGATGGAAAAGTGATGCAGTAGAAATAGCGTATTGTGAAAAACAAACTACTTATATAAAAAATCTACATCGTGGCGCTGTGGGTTCGATTCCTTCTGGAGGAAATCAAATATTCAATATGTTCATTTCGCTGTAGTAACGAGGCAAAGTGTGGCGTTTAGTTTCGCCACTCAACACGCACGCGCCTTTAGAATTCGGCGGCAAGTGTCTTAATTGGAACGGAATGTCTTAATACTAGGTTCCCAGGTTCACTCTGTTACCCTACTGTGTGCTGTATACAGTGTTATTCTAATAAAAATAATTGGTATTTAAAATCTCCAGAATTCAGCAGATAGTGGGGAACGGAGTGTCTTAACACTAGGTACCTTTTGCCCACTGTGTGCGAGATACAGCGTGAAGCGTGACGCTAATGTCAATGGTACTAGAAATATGCATTAAAAATTTGACCAATATAAAATACTTCCGATTATTTATGTACAGGTTATATACCCCGATAAATAGTAATGAGATGTTTAAATAATACTAAAACACCAAAGAAATAAAAATGTAAATCGTTCTCTGCCTTACTGTACATTATGATGGACAATGTATGTTTTAAGATGCACATACTATACATTATATAAAAAAAAAATATCCTTGCTTATACTTTTCTGTTGACACAGATAAATTTGTAAAAATATTAATGTCTCATACCATTTCTACGTTACTCTGTTCTTAGGACAGTCCGTTTACAGGATAACCTAATTGATTGTTTTCTTCAATGTTTTATGTCTCTTTTATAGCGTGGACGAGCATACAAGTGGTTAGTTTAAGACAATTTATTACAGCCATAAACGTATCTCGATGAAAGATTTAACAATAATTTTGATCAATTGGCATTATGATTGTTATGATAATAGATTTTTTTTGTTTTTAAGTGATTTTTTTGTTTTTTATTTTATTTTTCGCTTCTCGGTATATCCAACATATAGCAGGGTATGTGGGAACCTAATGTTAAGTCACTTTACCATCAATATATTCAAAAATAACAAGAGCAAGGAAATGAAAATATCTCATTTTCCCTAGTGGAAATCAATACACGACCATCCTGGTTATAGTCACATGCTGCCACCACTGCGACGGAAAGATAAAAGAATAAGAATATAGAAATAACTAAAACAATACTTGATTTGAATCAAAATTTGAATACTTAAAAAACAATAGTAATATCCTTTTAATACAAGTCGTCCATTTTCAGGATATCTATAAACAGCAATTATTCTTTATATTTCAATCGACGCCTGTACATTAGATGGTCGCCAGTAAATTATAGGCGTGAAGGAGCGAGGTGGCCGAAGAAATATTACCGACGTTGGATATTTATTTACATTAGGGCTTGAAAGCATAAATATCGATACTTTTTGAGTTCTAAATTTATTACGTGGCGCTTGCTTTATTTGGTATTACCAAAAAGTTTTGACTTATATATTTCATCATATAATGAAAAGCTTTTAGTTGAATTATTTTACATATTTGATACTAATATTATAAAAATAAGAATTTCGACGTGGTAATCTCAGAGAAGTACTAGTTTCAATTTAATATTAGATTTTTTGTTGGGTAGTCCGCCCGTCCGTCTTTTCGATGTAAGCCACGGTACCTACATGCGGTCAGAGCTACTCTGGACCTTTAGAATGTATTGTGTGTTTTATAATACTCTTAGTTATTTCTCGCGGACGAAGCCACCGATAAAAGCAAAATCAATCAAAATATTACAAGGTATATATTTTGATATCGACAATTTGTAAATGTATAGCAATTTGTTACCTCATTTCCTCACGAGACTGGAGTACTGGAAGACTTACCTGTAAAATAAAGATTAAAATTAGATAAATACTTCAATTAGTAGGTTTTTACTAACTATCGTATAAGAAAACAAGAGATATGTAGATGGAAATACATATTTAATATTTATATGAGAGTTCTTAGCAAATATATCACTATTTTTATAGCTATTAACAAAAATATAATTAATATCTACAAAACTATCGATAGTTTGCCATCACCTAGAGCGTTTCCTCCCTGAGTGTAACTGTTTAACAAATCGCCGTATAAAGACCGGCCGACCACCCGCTGAGTGCTTAATCACTTAACACTTGCCAGATTAACGATAAATTTATCGCCGAAAAATGTCCCCCCTATATTTTATTTCTATCTGGACTAATTATTTTCTTCTATTTATTTAGAAAATATTGTACATATATCTAATATATGATTTCTTTGATAACGATTATGTAATTACAAAAAACAACCCCTTAGAAGTCGAATATTGCAAATTCCCGTCTTAGCAAGCACCTACGTCCTATAAGTAATTCCTATGCAAAATTTGAGATTCCTAGCACATATAGTTTCTGAGATTTCGTGATGAGTGAGTGACCTTTCGATTTTATATATATAGACAAACAAGTCTTCTAAAAATAGATTATTTCCAATATTCTTGAAAAAAGAGAAATATATGTATGTAGAATTGTCTAATAAATTTATGTATGTAGTTTGTAAGCCTGCGCTACCTTAACAATTTCTTTTTTAGAGAAACCCCAGATGATGCAATGGGACAAAATCGAATAAAACGTAAGCGTCCCGCCAAAAGCGCATCAATCTCTCCTAAAGCAAAGATTTACCCTTGTAAGGACATTAATTCCTTCAGTACGTAGCGCCGGACGAGGGTCCGTAACAGCCAGCCCGTGAAAAGAAACCCTTTTTCTAAGAGGAACGGAATAACGGACCTGCCTTTTCAATTTGGAAATAGCTACATGATTTTTTTTTTATATAATTTGTTTAAATGGTAGCTGAAGTTCATACTTTTTTTTCATAAATATGTCAGCAATGATTGATAAAATTAATTTATTTAAATTATGAATATTTTACTTCCAACCGATAAATTATTAACTTTCTGCTAATATTCTGACATTACTTAGTTTGAATATTCTTGACAGCCTACAACGGCTGCAATCTTTATCACATTCACTAGATTTTTTTAATATTATATATAGAAAAAAGATATCTACTAAGCTCGTAAATATTAGCTGTTCTTATATTATAATATATTTCTATTTTATACAATTTCATTTTTTCATTGGTATAATAATTTTTTTCTTGTTAAAAAAATATCAGCACATCCTTACAATTCTTTCACCAAACGTACATATAATGGAAGGTCAACAGTATGTTTGCTCGTTCATTGCAGGATCAAAGCTGTGCTCGCCAAATAAATAGCTGATTTCCTTTGTAAATAAATACTGAAAGTCCAATTCGAATAGTTTCAATAAGAATGCGTTTGAGAAGCACTGCTATGGCTAACTAAGGTTTGCTAAATGTATTTGTTTTACAGGTAGGAATTTTGGTTCTCCGAGAGTTAAATATATTTTTGGTTATATTTTATTTCTTGTTCTTTATTACGGAATAATGATTTTTGTTTTTGGTGGCGAAGCATTGTTATCAACTACTATTCGAGAAAATTTAATATTACGATTTCCTCGCTCGCTTCTAACAACGAGGCAAAGCGTGGCTTCGTCGTGATTCTTCTTAATGGGACCGGCTTCCCTCTGCTTATTCTGCTATGTGCAGGTTCTGTGTAACATGAAGATCAAAAAAGAAAATTATTATCTTTTCCGCACATTGTATGAAAGCGGCGAAACCATAAGCGGGTATTTCCGGGTTGATTCAGGATGTTGAAGACGTGAAAGCTTAGAGTACAAATAAAGATAATAATCCGAAAATCTTAAATTTATTAAGTACTATATTCCAGGAAATATCACCACAAATTTATATATTACTTACAAAATGAATACACACTTCCGCAAGCTTATGTTTGTCAACATTTATAATTTGTACTTCCTGTTATACTGCTATCGTGAAATTAGTAGAAAACTCAGTGAACGAGTCCCACTAGCAATCATAAATATTTTTTTATTACTTTCATGTAAAGCCAGTAACCTATTAGAGTATTTATGCATAACAAGTATGAATATTTATTATATTATACTTGTAATAAGTTATTTTATTCAAAACATCTGTTTTATTACCACTGTATTATTGTATTAAGAATAGAGAAAAAAAGCAAATAAATACAACTATAAAAACATATAAATAAAAATAAAATAATTATAATATCAAATTCTCCACCAACGCCATCTATTTGCAGTGTAAAAAACTAGAACGTCTCTGATCATCCCTTAGAACTCGCCCTCTGTACGGAAAATGGGCAAATAAAATAAGAGGGTTGTTTTCTAAGTGGGTAACATCTGCTTAATATTGTTTTCTTTTTACGATAAAAAAATTATACTATTAAATAAATATATGTCTTGCTGTATTATTTACTTTTATTAAAAAATATATATTTAAAAAATATTATTATATTTACTTATATATTATTGTGTTTATATTTCTATAGTGGCGCCACTAATGCGTCAATCTCTATGTAGAGACTTGTTAAATTCAAAAAGTAAAAAATCTTTATGAAGATCTTTTATCTTTATAATATATAGATAACTTTTACTTTGACATACGAGTAGACGCCAAATACCTCATTTTACATTTTTTTAACAGCACTAAAGTAATGTAATGAGAACTTCATCGCTGGCATTTTTCCCGATACCTATACAAACAAACATGCAGAGTTAAATCAATTCTCTTTATTAAATAAACGTGAATATGAAACAAATTATAAAAACGTTAAAATATATTTTTTAAATTATTTACGAAAAAAAAAACCCTCCACATCCTATTTTCATTCGAATTCTAGTAACATTGGGTGGCCGGCTTCAGTGGCCGAACTCAACGCCAAGCTTTCCCCCGAAATCAGGGCAAAGAAAATGGAAGTATTAAATATTTAATTTCCCCAACTGGGAGTTAATATAGCAATTAACATTATACAATTACATATATATATGTATATTAAAATATATTATAATGAGAATGCCGTTATTATTTATTATAATAAGAAAATACCTGTATCAATTAAAATTTATTTTCATGATCGTGATCCATATTTTGATAAAGCTTACACGTGGGCGAGTAATAAGATGCTTTGCAGTGAGTGCTATTTATGATGAAATTCTCAGAAATCATTTCAGGAGAATGTTCCGTTTAATTTTAATAAAAGCTTGTTACTTGGAAATATTTACAGGTATTTCTATTAATTTTTATTTTAATATAATTAAAAACATAGATTTTATGATAATATATTTTTTTACTTTAAACCCCTGCACCTGCACCCCTGGCAGGCACCAGGCACAAGCGTGATACTGCAAACTTAACAGGTTGTGGGGTCGATTTCCATTTGAGGAAATAAATATTTAATATTTTTATTTCTTCGTTCTGGTAACGGGATAAAGTGTGGCGTCGAGTTCCGCCACTCAACACGCAAAAATAATCATATACACATAGTTATCAATATAATTATATTATATAAATTCCATTTGTATGTCTATATATATGTTTAAGCTAACCTTATTCCCCGGCGGTGGGTGTGGACCGGGTGAGGAACGCGCGTTGGGCAGTTGCAGCAAGTGGCGAATACTGTAGCCTTGTCGTGATTTACGTGACATTCTGAAACAAAAGTATATAACGCTTTAACAACTTAATTGCTTAACATTAGGTTGCTTATAATTAAGTTTTTATAGAGAAGAATATTTATTTATTTTTCTATTTCTTTTCATTTTTATTAAATCATTGTTAATGATTTTCTTCATTGTTTTAGTAATTCAATTTTTCTTAAATCTGCTAAATGCCTCAGCAATAGGCACTGTATCTAGAATAATGAACAGCATATTTTTTTTTATAAATTAGATATATATCTAAGCTCTATACGTTGCTAGATCTAATTTAGTAATTTTTACCAAATAATACAAAAAAAACAGTATTCATCTTATAATGTAAACACGTTATCAAGATGTTACTAACAAATCTACAAGTTTTTAGATAACTTTTTCTCTTAAGATTCTCTTAAGTTTCAAAGATTGGATTTAGCTATTCCTCAGCTAAACACTTTTTTGCGGATAAATACTATTAATTTAAAAAAAAAACTAACTATAAATTTAAACTTGTATTGAGTGTATTAAGAAAATAATTTAGTAGCTTAAGCGAGCGGGTCGCTAGTTAGAAATTAAAACTAATTATTTGTTTACAGTTTTCATTATTATACATCTCTATTTTTTTTACTCTACCTAGGTACCTCTCTCTTTTTATATAGGTATATTACGTCAAATACATGGCGTCATATCCTTTAGGCAGTAATGTTTGTAAATAATGTAGCTTAGTCTTTGCACGAAATGTCTATTTAATTGTTACTCTTGGTACGCTGTAGTATAAAAGGCGAAGCGGAATATAATTATGGGAGAGAACTAGAAATTGTATACAGTGACTACTATTGTACCAGTAATAAATAGTGACTACGCTCTGGTCTATTCTTTTATATCCTGAATAACATAATACGTTATACAAGCTATGGAGTTCTAAAAAATTTGCTAATTTTCATGAAAAGAGGCTTACGAGTTATGAAGGGCTCAAAGGTTGCTTGAAATAGTTCGTGTAAAATAGGCATTACTTATTTTCAGCTTTTTACTTGGCTTATATAGTGCCTTTTTGGATGTTATAATTAAAAAAAAACATATAATATAATTGTATTATAGAATATCCTACAAACATATATGTATGTGCATATTCTACGTACACTCGTTAACTAGTAATGGCAAAACTTCTAGACAACTCCAATTTAACCTCCTGTATGCTTTCACATATTAAAATTCAGTTTGCAAAAATCTCATTTTATATGCGGCGTTATAAGTTATTTTAAAGCTGCGCGTAGCATTGCAGCTATTCATTGAAATATTTAAAGAGTAAAGTAAAGGGATGAAAAAATATGTTATATTTATGTTAAATATAACATTAATTATGAAATTTATTTAAATTAATGAAATGTATTTAAAGACAATATTTCAAAAATGTTGAACCCTCGACCGTTGTGTATACAATCACACCCTGCACCATAACGAAAAATTTTGAAAAGATTTTGTAAATTCTATCTTTCAAAGAGATTATAAAATACTAGAATTTACTTTTATCTATTTGTTCTTTGGTTCTACGTTATTTAATAAAATACAAAATACTGTTCGTTGCAGTGACTGTGCCTGAAATTGACCTTTCTTTTATAAAGGGAATCATTTTTCTTTTGGCTTTTTCAACTTGCTACGATGGTTTTTGTATCAAGTTTCACTTTTGTTATTATGTTCATTTTCTCAACTCTATATAAAATAATAAGATAAAATTCCTTCCCACCGAAGTAGGTAAAAAATAACAACAGCTTCACTTTGTCGCCCAAAAAGTAGACACAAAGAACTTAATTTTAAGACACTCCACCGCCCACTTTCCGTCCATTTTTAAGGTTTAACACTAGATTCCCAATTTCTCTGCCTACTCTGGTATGTAAGAGATACAACATGAAACTAAAAAAATGAATTTAAAGAAATTTTAATATCAAAATAATTACTAAGAACAGCCTTCACAGTGGAAAATTGACTGATTGTAAACGCGAGTTATTGGTTCAATTCCCACTGGATAATTATTTATTTTCATTTTTCCAAGACAAAGCGGTGCGTTGAGAACAACTACTCAACGTAATGTCTCGGATAACGGAAGGAAATTGGGGAATAGAGTGTCTGACCAATAGGTGCCCTCTGCCTACCCTGCTATATGCGGGATATAACGTGTTGCTAAAAAAGTGATTACTAAGAAAAAATCACAGTTAAATAACCGCTTACAAGATCGTGCACATAAAGAAAATAATGACATTACCAACAAGCAAACAACAAACTTCCATAAAAACTTCATTACACAAGTTCGTTCAAAGTAAATTCGTATTATAAATTCGAACGTCACTTTGCATGACAAATGAAGGGAAGATATTAAAAACTTTCTAAATACATTTATTTCTACGTGTAATTTAGTTACATATCTACGTTCAAAGGAATTTTCCAGATGAGATATTCTAGGATATATTTCAGTTAATCTTTCTTTGACTATTCTAGTGTCTAGTAGCGTTCGGCTTGCAAGTTTTAAATTTATAGCCACGACTGATATGAATTATTATTTTTTAGTATTTCAGACATGGATTTTAAGTAATTTTAATATAGATCTATTTACGTAAATAGTCTTTGAATGGAACAAAATAACTGCTATTTTGACAGAGGTAATACATTCTGAAAAGTAATATTTGAGGCCTGTCGTGGCGCAGAGGCACAACATGTGACTGTAAACGCGACTGGTTGTGGGTTCGCTGCCCAATCGAGGAAATGAAATATTTATTTAAATTAATATTCTCATTTCTTCGCTTTTGTTTCAAGGCGTTGAGGCATTGCGGCCTCCAGAATTAGTCGGAAAGTAGGATACGGATTTCCTCTGCTTACCCTGCTATGTGCAGGATACAGCAAGAAGCTGATATTATTTTTACATGGCAGCAGCAGTAGCATACACAGAGGGAACCTAGTATTAAGAAACTTCGTTCCCCACTTTCGGCCTAATTCTGGACGTATTGAATGTTGCGTGACGAAACTCAACGCCGCACTTTGCCTCGACACCAGAGCGAAGACATGAAAATATAGATTTAAATAAATATTTAATTTCCTCGAGTAAGGATCGAACCTACAACCTTCACCGTTTACAGTCACTCTTTGAGTCTCGCTACAACTCGCCTCATTAATTTTCAACAAAGAATTATAATAAGTACATTTACAATAAGAGATTGATTAACAAGAACATCCTGTATTATCTCCAATATTGTACACGATAGAGCCAATCGATGACCGTTTTTAGTCTTCTTAGCAAATATTCAATGTCAGTGCAATACGATCACTAGGGAAAACCAATAACTTTTAGCGTCTTTGAATACTTTGTAGCGAGTTTTATTACTTAGAAATGATCATTAAAAATTACCTAGAAGTTGGTTGTTTTACCAAATTGTTACTTTGCCTCGAAGCAATTTTCTTACAAAAGTAATGAATTTACAAAAAAATTTTTACCTGTCAATTTCCTTCTTGTCTTTTTCATACATCGTGACATTGGCTAAGTGAATTATGTGTTGCCATAAATAAAAACTGAGATATGTTCATTAATTTAAAAAAAAATCTGCATCACGCTAAAATTTTTATGTACTTTTTATTAACACCTCACAATGTCTTAGTAATTCGGCGGAAAGTGGAAAAAACATACTAACATAATTATGAATGTCACAAAAAAACAATGTCAAAGCTTATATACATTCGTATGTGTATCAAGTAACATAAAAATAAATTAAAGAAATTCATTCATATGGTAAGCAAATTTACGGAAGAGGAAACAATATAAAACATTTTTTTTAAGTTATTCAAGCAAAAGTTAAAATACAAATAAACTTGAAGTAAACGTATGCTAACTGTTTCTTTTGTAAAAAAAAAGTAAAAAAACTCTTACCTACTAACAATGTTTTTAATTAAATTTACCACCAATTTCTATTGGAATTTAAACTCGAAACTTTGCCGAGGTACAGTTGGACACTTTCCAACTCCTTGACGATAATTAATTACAATTCATATAGTAACAACATAAATTATGGTTTTTTTACTTAAATGGCTAAAATTAATAATAAATAATAAATATTTACTAAAAAAATTATAGTTTAAAATGAAAGTGCGAATATTTATTACAAAAATACTTTACAATTTTAAATTATTCAATAAATTTCAATGTATATTAAAATAAAATATATTATTGAAGTGAAAATAGTAGTTTGCAGAAATATAAACATTTCAGCTCTAAGTATTTATTTAGAGAACAGACTAGATGCATAAGGTATGTTATTATTGGAAAAAGTTCTTTGTTGCTTATTTCTCGGAGAAAAATTTATAATAGAAGTTGTTTACGATTGAAGTCCCTAGAATCTGAAATCCTTTACAAGTTGTTGATATTAAATGGTAATAAATTTTCAAGGAAGCCCACATATTTGTTATATTCCTTGTATCTAGCATTATTATTTGCCAGCATTGCCCGTGCAGTATTGACAACTTAAACAAAGTGTAGACACAGCTCTCCACTCTCCGCCTAATTTTAAAAGTTAAGTTATTATTTAAGTACCTAACCTGAACTATCTATATATATAAAATCGAAAGGTCACTCACTCATCACCAAATCTCAGAAACTATATGTGCTAGGAATCTCAAATTTTGCATAGGAGTTATTTATAGGACGCTAAGACGGGAATTTGCAATATTCGACTTCTAAGGGGCTGTTTTTGTGGTCGAAAATTTGTATGAAACTTCGTTACTACAAATGCTAGGAGTCTCAAATTTTGCATAACGTCACTAGGACGTAGTCATGGAGACAAAAATTAATAATAACATAGTTCACGCAGGTGAAATCGCGAGCAGGCCGCTAGTTAATCTATATATATAAAATCGAAAGGTCACTCACTCATCACGAAATCTCAGAAACTATATGTGCTAGGAATGTAAAATTTTGCATAGGAGTTACTTATACGTACGTAGGTGCTCGCTAAGACGGGAATTTGCAATATTCGACTTCTAAGGGGTTGTTTTTGGGGTTGAAAGTTTGTATGAAACTTCGTTACTACAAATTCTAGGAGTATCAAATTATGGTCGTCACTGACGTAGGACGTAGGTACTCATGGAGACAGAAATTAATAATAACGTAGTTCACGCAGGCGAAGCCGCGGGCGGGCCGCTAGTATATTATACTTCTCATGGGAAAATTTCCCCAATTACGATAAAAAAAACAATATGAAAATTTACAAAATCAACAATAGATATCATGCTGCTGTATAAATATAAATAGAAAAAATGATTATTTCATAATCTCTTGTCTCTAATCTCTAGTGAGTCTAGTCAATAATCTCTAGTGCAAAAAAATATAACAAATTATTGTAACAAGCAAAATAGTATGGTTCGCCAAGATTTTATCGCCAAGATAAGAGTATCGAGTTTCAAAGCCGCGATATATCTAAACTAGACCAATAAATGCAGCTCTGATATTAATATAAACATTTTCCTTGTGTAGACTGCAAACGTATAATCATTGCACGAAGTTATTTCTTCAGAACATTATTCTTGATAATATAAAGACTTTAATTTTAATTATTATTAATAATTAAAAAGATTAATATATACTGTGAGGCTTTCGGATTTTCATTCGGGAAAATGAATTATTATTTATTTATATTTTAATTTCTTTGCATCGGTACGAAGACGCAATGCCTCTAGAAATCAGAGGATAATGGGAAACTGGGTTCCCTCTGCCTATCCTGCTATATGCAGAAACAGCGCAAAACTGGAAAAAATAATAATAATGGAAAGCAGTTTTATGGACCTGTGAAAACTACTTATAGTATAGCTTATAGTAGTGCTTATATCAGGTAATTTTTAAAGACATATATAAAACACAAAAATACTTTATCGACGAGAAAAAAAAAAGTTTAAAAACATATTATTTGGAAATATTCCATTCATTTGTCCTCTTCAGAAGGTGGAGTTAGCTAAGCGAAAACGTTCCACACAGTAAAAGGAAATGCAAGTAGATTTGTGTTCCAATTCTTTAAGTTTAAAGTGCATATAAAGGTGAGAAATGACGTGGTCGTAATGGAATGAATCATTTGGTTTACCTATAAAAGTCGCTAATTTAAATGGTTGCATTATAGATTGATATACATCAATATATTTGAAACTTTATTATCTAACGAAACGAATAATATTTTTAGATAATGCTAAAAATATAGTATAAAATAATTTTAAACGAAGACTCACAGTATTTAGACGTACGGGCTCAAGTTACGTAAGCGTGCCGGGAATTTACATTTCACCTTAGTTTAAGTAATGCTAAAGTCTGATATTTGGCAAACTTGAAACAGTATCAATTTTCGTAGCTTATGTAAAGAAATTTGGATATATTTCTATAGAAATGTATATACTTTTATAGTATGAAATAACTATACAAAAAAATATTTATTTACATAGATTTCACATACTTTTTTTATTGGCTGGTTTTTATTTCTTTAATTAAAATAATATTATCATATTAAAGTTTGTATGCCTGAGATAAAGGTTCAAATCACGCTTAGAAATACGATTGTCAAAAAAAATATATTTATTTAAATAAACCACTCAAATTTTTCAAATATTATAATACAAAAAACTCTTTAACTTTATCAAAGAAAGTTTTATATAGAAGTGTTCAAACTGTATACTTTAGCAATCAATAACACAAACTTCGCTAAGTAGTCTCTCACTTCGGAGTTGTACTGCCTCGGTAATGAGAAAGGATTAATTAGAAGACTGGTCCACGGTCGCTTTAAGCCGATCTTTGCTTTTTATAATTTATATTATTAATTAATGGACATACTAGTGTGATTTATTAACATTGTTATTGTTTTATATTACATATTTGACTTATATATAAAGAATCAGTCAAGTGCGAGTTGGATTCACCCATCGACGGTTCTGTAAAAATTTCAGGATTGTAGGTCAACGGGAAATACCACTTATAAAAGTTGACAAACTTAAAATGGCGAGCGTATGCATTTATGGACGTATCGTTTTGTGTGACGTGAACGACAAATATAACTTTGTATTGTGTTTTTTTGTAAAAAAATTTATACTATTATTTCTATAGGATCACTTTCTTGTCAACTCTTTATTGTGATCCCTTTATTCTTCTCAGGTACGGAACCATAAAAAGCAGCTTTACGCTTTTTCCTGAATAGCAAGAGGCAATCTAGTGTTAATATAATCCTTTTTCTCCATTTTCCCCCAATTTTCATCCCCAGACTAAGAATTAAATCCACTAACATTGCGTTTACAGTAAAACGCTGTGCCATATTATTATAAACATATTTCAACTTAGTTCATATTAGTTCAAGATTGTTACTTCACGCACGTATACTTCGCACAAAATTTAAACTGAGTTGATATGAAATATCGGTTAAGATTTGTTAACGATATTAAACCAAGTTCAGGAATTCTCTTGGGTATTTCTTATGATAAACAAGATCGAAAGGTACTATGGAGAGGAAAATGTATAAAAGCAATGGCAAGCGGCGTTGAGTTCCGCCACTCAACACGCAATGCCTCTAGAATTCGGCGGAAAATGGGAAGCGGGGTGTCTTAATACTTCCTCTGCCTACCCTGGTACAAGCTATATACAGAGTGAAGCTGAAAAAAAGGGAAAAGAAATTAAGGCAAAAAGCTAAAGAGAACAAAAATGAGTAAAGTGTAAAAGAATTAAGAGATCGAGATACTAACTTATACAAATAATCAATTATTATTAATTAATCACATTTTACGTATTCATTAATTAATGAAAAGCATTACAATTATATTAAAAACCAATATAAACTTAGCAATCATAACTTTGAAAGATTTCAAATTTAAAACGCGATCCTTTGAAACATAAATCCTTACAAAGGTTTACGGAAAGTTTCTTACTCGGTACTTTCTTTAAGATCCCGGTCAAGTACAAGTTTTCCTTGTTGCAAGAATTCTGTAGAGCGGTCAACCTACGTATATCTAGAGTAAACAGAATATGGCTTAGCGTTCTGGGAAAAATAATAATAGCTAATAAAATATTTATGTGTTTATAAAGGAGCAAATATTTTTTATCAGATTCATCCCTTATTTCGCATATAGTGGGGTGGGCGTAGAAAAGATACCCCATTCTCCATTTTCTGCCAGAATTCGAGACATTGCGTTTGGAAAGATAGTATCGACCTTGATCATTGTCGGTGTAGAGTGAAGAAATGTTAATAATTAAATCCTGATAGTTAGAATTGGATCTATAACTATAGCATTTACAACTAGATGCTGACCTACTATGCCACAGTCGCATTAAGCGATTTAAATTAAAATGATTAGTGTGGGTTCAAATCCAACTTCAGGAAATATTGATATTCATAACAAAAGTCGTTTACTGATCTAGATACAAACAGCGCGATTCGCCCCCAGCACATACATTCAACGTATAGAAAGTCAATGCTTTATTATTAGTTCATACGTGCCAATCTCATATTATACGAGTATACCTCCTATCCTATTAATATTATAAATACGAATGTTAGCGAGGATGTTTGTTCCACTTTCAAGCAAAAAATACTGAACAGATATACCAACACTACACCTTACTGATACATTAGAATAACACATAAGCTATAATTTATGTAAACATTTTGCATAACTTAGCTAGCGGGCGAAGCCGCGATTGAATCGCTAGTATGTCATAAGGCATTTTATGTAAAATATATGTGATGTAAATATTAATCGATATTATATAAATTATAAGTTTCTTTTACCGCAAATCGTAGTTTCATAACCTAATTTCCTTAGAGTAAAGCTTATTTCCTATTCATGAACCGTGCCCAATAAATTCGAGGCAGTCTGTTTACAGTCGCTTTGTATTGACTATCTAATTCGAGTATTAAACGTAATACTTACCTATCGTTAATTTTTTATTACTTCTATGCACTTTAGTACTAAGAAAAATAGTTTTAATGTAAAATAGTCGCTATAATATAACATAATACTTATGTATTATTAAAAGAATTCTTAAATGTTTTACTCCTAATTAAAATAATATTAATTAGGCTTAAATAAAACAAACTTGTCAGATTTCCATGTCATTCATAAATTAATTTAATATTAAAAATAAAATCCTTCATGCAGTAATAGGCACACGTTGAGCGTATGTACCAGACTTAAAAGACAGTTGGGTCCCTGAGGGCCATTTATTGTTCGAAGCGAGTAAAAAGAAACGGGGCAAATATAAAGAGACAGTAGTAACGTTTCTGCAAAACTTTCTATCATACGATACTCAACTCTAAATCCATTACGCGAGAGCTGCATTCGATTATGTAAACAAATATCGCATAGTCTATTTCGCATAGCCGGTTATTAGAATTTATACACAGTAGCAAATTCTGAACGTTCAAACTTAAACGTAAAATTCATAATTAAATCACTATGTTATCATTTTATTCCTTATCATGTTATTTCTATGTTTATTTTGTACTAAATTATATTATGTAACTCGCTCTATGCTGGTTCGTATAATTTATTCATAGCTCTTTCAGTCACCGGTAGAGTTAGTGATTCAATTATATCTTGTATTTCCTAGAAAATCAATTTATATAGAGGTTCTGACAGATGTAAAACTAATAACGTTGTATGAATTCGTGGTAGGTTTAATAAACCTCATAATTATATGAGGCTTCATCATCATCATTATCATCATCATCAGCCTGTCCTCGCCCACTGCTGGACATAGGCCTCTCTAATGGCACGCAACTGAGCTCGATCTTATATAAGGCTTATTAACCTTATAATGTTTTTGGGGTCACAAGTTCGATTCTGACTTGATGCATAGTTATCGATTGCTAATCAGTATGACAGCACTATTAGAACAAACAATCAATACACGCTATACATACCCCGCTATGAACACAGCTGCAGGCACAGCCATTTTGAAGTGCTTATTTCCATTATAACATTGTACTAACTACACTGAAATGTTCTACAAAAGTTCGCGTTTTGCTTCGTAAAGTCCAGAACTTTTAACTTAGCGAAGTATACTAACTCCCCAATTGGAATTACGCGAAAACAACATTTATTACAAGGGGGCACAGATTGAATTAGCTCGCGGTGGAATTGCGCTTACAACTTTGCGCAAATAGACCAAGTTCAAGTTATCTGAAAAGTTATTTAACAAAGTTTCATAGCTTTCTTGACTGTTATGCGAGTTTATACTTTGAGTAGTGGGGATTGAGTTAATTATTGTTTGTGGGGCAAAGTTTACTTAGGACCTTTGACGGGCGAGGCTCGTCTGCGTTATCCCATCGAGAACCGTGACTGTAGAAAGATTTTCCTTCTCTACAATAGACTGAGACTGGGGCCGGTTACTAAAATGACTTTGTAATGGCGTCCTCAATAAAACGATCTTCAATATCGTGGGCTTTTCGTTTTATTTACGATCAAAAAGAGTTTTTAGGGCAAACATTATATATTCAAAGTGGCATCTTTCCTTATTTATTAGGTTATTACATTTTATTTCATTTCTTATATAACGTTAAGCTAATCACATATTTTACAAGAATTTCATTAGATAAAAGTTATAATTTATATATAAAGTAAAGTTATTTTAATTAATA
This sequence comes from Heliconius numata, assembly GCA_016802625.1. Classification (NCBI taxonomy): domain Eukaryota; kingdom Metazoa; phylum Arthropoda; class Insecta; order Lepidoptera; family Nymphalidae; genus Heliconius; species Heliconius numata. The sequence goes on along the minus strand of JAEBDU010000001.1, from coordinate 6,078,899 downwards.
ACTTAACAAGAGAAGGCTGTCTCCCATAAATATTCCAATTAACATAATATTTCAAACAAAGGATACTTAAGTCGAGAGTCTATGAGATAAAGATAATTATATAAGAAAAGATATTGATTTCGCGGTACGCTAAGACAAGGTCACATCTTAATATGATTTTACAATTCTTCGTATTGCTTGTTTCTTTCATTAACTATGTATGAATTATAAAAAATATAGTTATTTGTTTTATTTACTTGATATTATCAGCTTTGTTGAAATTATATATTGCTATACTTTTTTGTCGTTTTAAAAAATTGTAATGAAATAGAAATATGCACTGTACACTCGATATTCGCTTCCTGATTTCATACTTGGAAGTAAACAAACGAAAATATACACATCTAATACGTTTATATATTTGAATTAAGTAAAGCTTTCCATTATTCGTCATTAATTCAATTGAATTCATTTCTTTGTTTCGTAAAAGAAGTTTATTCAACTGTCACTACAAGTTTTTACGACCGCGCAAGTATATGATCGTATTACTTTTAACTCAAACTTTTAGTTTTGAAAACTTTTCAACTATGGAAAAACTAGTAAAAAGTAAGTTAAGTTTGTTATCACCTGTCACTTATCCGTACGCACGGTCCATAAGCAAGGTCAAGCGGTGATGTTAGCGTCCTAGCGCTCGCTGAAGTAAACACAAATCAGAGAAGCATCATCCGGGAAACGTCACTCGTGAAACACTTCAAAACAACATATGAAATCTTCGAAAACACTCACAAAGGCCACGTACAACGTGAACAACACGAAAAAACACCAGATTCCAGTCAGAGAAGTGTTCATGGAGTAACAGCATAACCTCAAAACATGTTACTGACACTACGCGGCCCACAGGAATTAATAAAAAGTTTCTTTATAAAACAAGTGGGTTGTGAGCATGTTCCAAAATGGCGGAACTTTGCGTTAACTTCGGAACGTAGAGCGACGTGAAGTTGTAGGGTGCGCGTCTCGGTGTCCGCGGTACGATTGCGCAGTCACTACTACTACTAACTTTTCTCATAACAATTTCACGAAAAAACTTGCCAACACTTAGTTTTTACTGGGAAACTTTTTGATGGTGCTACGAAAGTGAATTATTACTGTATTTCATTTACAAAAGTAGTTTTGTATATTATACTCGTAGTTAAGTTAGATAACAAGCTAGACGTACAATTATCAAATCGGTCCGCGAGTCGCGAACTCGACGGGGGCTCGGTCGGAAAATCAATAAGTTACGGCCGACTCTCTCCGCCGCTCTCTACGTTTAATCATACACTTTGTGAGCAAAACATTAAAACTTGTCCGTTTGTTTGAGAAGGGAGGCGATAGTCGATCGAGACGCGCGCGGGCGGTGGGGAGGGCGGGGCGGAGTGGCCAGCGGACCGGCGAGCGGAGCGGGGCGGGCGGCTCGTTGGCCACTTTCGCGAGTTTACTTAGAATAAAGTTTTGCGAGGTGTTCTTACTGAGAAGTACGAATTTGTACTGCAATGTGAGAAAGATTGGCGGCGACCGCGCCCCCTCCGCCTAACTTAACTTTGCTGCATTGTTATCGGCCGCCGCAAGATCAAATTAAAAGTTTGCTTAATAACTTGTAAGGCTGTTTATTAAGTTCTTGTCCTAGTTTTAAATTTCCTCGCGATTAAATGCGAAGTTGTGATTAAATAGAACAATTATTTCTGGAATTTGTTGTAATAAATTTTATATTATGAGCTATTTTTATTCTTTGTAATTGGTTCTTATAAATTATGTATTATCAATAGATATATAGACGTTATATATTAAATAATATTAAAATTCTAATTTGTGGTATTTTAATACTTAACAATTATTTTATTGTAAAATAGAAACAAAGACAATTCGCCATACAATTATCTATAGCACAGTCCTAATGGTGACCAAACTTAAATCGTTTCAAGTTTGTACTATAATTTGTTCGTCCCAAAAGTCACCACTCAACAGAAAATATCGACTAAAGTGATTTAATTCTTTAAGTAGTGTAAACAAGTTTTGTCTATAAATGTTCATCTCCACGCGCCCTAACTTCCCCTCTGGCCGGTGGCAATCTTGAAACAAATCTATAGACCAGTTGGTAAAACATATAAATTGCAAGACTCCAATATGCAACGGAACCTTACAAATATGATAAGTCTGTACAAATAAATATTCAAAGACAGGTCTAATAAAGTTGGTGTTTTATGAATTCGGTCGACGGGTCGGGCAACTGATCGGGCTCGCCGAAGTCGGGGAAGCCAGACTCCTACCACCCCGCGGGTTGAGTATTAACAAGTACTTTACGAGATAAATAAAGTTAGCTTATAAGAGACTGTTGACGTTTGTACGGATTTTTGTGTAAGTTGGAGTGGCTATTACTCAATTCTACTTTGTGTTATTCTAATGAAATAGTAATCTGGTTTATTTTTTAATAATGATAATAAAATATAATTTTATTGCAATTGATTTTGTAACAGATTATAAGTATATCTTACTAAACCAAGGGAATAAATAGGAAAATGAGCCCTAGAGTGGGTGGAAAATGGAAAACGATAGTGTCTTAACACTACATTCTTTTTTTGTGAAAATAAAAATAATCTTTCAGATTTCTGTACATCAACTGGAGCTACGAGTACTTTAGATGTAGTTTCATAGAATTCTTTTAACAATATTCGGTATTTCTGCTAGCTTTTCACATAAGTTGTTGACTTATATTATTATAAGTAATTTCAAAGTATACATTCGCTGAAACAGAAAATGTAGTGAAATATGAAAACACGTTTCAGTAAAGCTAACTTTATGCACATATAGTTGATTCTGAGAGCAAGTTTCTAGGTCTCCACCATTTCCATATTAGTCCTTACTATTTGAATGTGAACGTAAGTGTTCTAGGATAGTTGTGTTAATAACTTCGGCTTGTTGAATTGCAGTAATATATATTTTAGATTCGACAGAAATTATTGCTATAATACAATATATAGACGTTGATACTACTGTTTAAAGATTTTCTATGTAATTGTAGTACAAATTATGAAAATCTTTGAAGATCTTTGAATATTTTATAATTTTTAGATTATAATTCAAATTTCGATCAAAAGGTAGTATATAATTTCAGATTTAAAAACATTAGATATATAATTTTCCAATAAAGCAACTCACGAAAACTGTTTACCCTTCTCTTGGAAACTACGAGTAGTTTATACGATGTCAGCCCCAACTATTTCAGCAGTTACAAATTCTATCCAAACGACAAATTATACTGTTATTCTACGCAGACGTAAAGCCGAAAGCTTAAAATATATATCGGAATTAAAATATATATGTACAAAAAAGTTTATTCCTCACTTATATTATTGTGGAATACTCTTTTTTTATAATTATTTTATTTAAAAAATTACACATTTACTCAGTACACATGCCATAACTATAATAGTGTAGGTAATCATCGATAATAAGATAGCGTCTGACTGTAATAGTGGGTTTAGGTTCGATTCCCATCTCATCAAAAGAATAGATTTCATGTCACCGCTCTGGCAAGACAAAGTGCCAGAAACTCAATGCCAGAGTTTCGCTACTCAATTGAGTATATAGATGTCTCAAGTTTTGGCGGAGAAAAACGGAGTACGAGGTGTCCTAATAATAAGTTCTTTCTATCTACCCAATTTTATACGGAATATATCGAAAAGCTGAAGAAGAAGAAGGTGAAAAATGGTACATAGATCTATTACGTAACAAAAACATATTAAATGGCTAAAAAGTAAAACAGATGAGTTATTATTAAATTGACAACCGTAAAATATGAGCATGAGAAATCTTATCAATATAAAGAAAGCCAATAAGTTAGTTATAAGTATAATTCTTGTTTCATTAAATAGAGAGAATGTGAGCTAAAGCAAACATAATTGAACAAAATAAAGTTAAACGTTATTTGCTCGAAATAGAAAATATTTTAGAAACTCGATCACGAAATTATATGGATTCAAAAGGAAGCACTCGCAAATCCACACCCTACTATTGAAAACTCTAAGAATTTCTCGCAATTACAAGAGCAAATACAGGAATACTTAGTCTCTTTTATTATCATGTCCGTTTTTACATCCATTCAATGTTGATTAACATACTATTTATGATTAACATAACATATAGTATCTACTATACTAAGGGTGTGACTGTATCGCGACGGTTGTGGGTTCGATCCCCACTCGAGTAAAAAAAAATATTTATTTACATTTAAGTTTTCATTTCTTCGCTCTGGTGTTGAAGCTGAGTGCGGCGTTGAGTTCCGCCACTCAACATGCCTCTAGAATTGGGTGGAAAGTGCGGAACGGAGTGTTTTAATACTAGGTTCCCTTTGCCTACCCTACTGTGTACGGAATACAGCGTGAAGCTGATACTATAATAACTTTAACTTTTTCTTTATTAAACTGTTATATCATGAATCAATCAGTTTCAAATCATGATGCTGGCTGATTCATGGTGGTCAAAAAAAAGAATTTAACAACGCTATAATTTATATTAAAAAAAAAGTAGCTATGGCGTGGAAAATGTCACCAAATGCTTAACAAACACGAGATTAAGAGCGGTCGTATTTTATCTTTTGCGCTTGTGTAGAAATAAAGATAGTATAAAGAAATTTACAATTTCTTACGTAGAATGCATTAGCGTAGAAAAATATTATTAAATAAATTAATTTTTAAAAATCATTATAAACTCATACTCAAATCCAACCTTTTCGTAGTAAGAGTGCAATCACAAATTCTACAAATTCACGGATATAGCTTTTCAACGGCACTTTGAAAACAACTCGTGTCTTTGTCTCGATTTTCTTTTATAATAAATAATACTGTATTCATTTTTCCTAGATAACCTTTCACTAAAGATACTCGTAGCTTGGTAAAAATCAAATCATTGTGAAATCGGGGTATTCCTGGCTAAAGCAAGAATTAAAAAAGTTTGTAGGTACATATATGCCGACCTTACACCTTTTTTACATATATCGTGTATCGTTTGAATATAAGTAAATAAAAATATCAAATATTACAGGTTCGATCCCCACTCCAGTAAATTAAATATTCAATATTTTCTGAAGGTGTTGAGTTCCGCCACTCTACACGCAATACCTCCAGAATTTGGCAAAAAAATGGAAGAAGGCATCTCTTATCATTTCCTCTGCTTACCCTTATGCGTGCGGCATACAGCTTGAAGCTGAAAAATAATATCAATGATTAGTCAGATAACAATGTATTTTATTTATAGGTGCTCATTAAATCCTGATATAATAGTAGTAATTTTTTTTTATTTTTTTTTAAATAATTATTTAATAATATAATTCCAAATGGCAGATACGCAAAACAGACTGTAAATAATATATTTCAGTTGAATTATATCTAATTATTTATTTATCAACTGACACGTATTTGCTCTCGCCCCACTTTTATATCCGGACAACTGACATTCTTAACCCTTTTGAATGTGTAAATTGAATGAATAAATATAAAATATTTCAATGAATTAAATTCTTTAGCGTTTTATTTACGTTCCAATAGTCCAGAAATATTTATGGTTGTGAGAACGTTTCTATTAAAACGTGAGTAAGTTTTTAAAAGTAAAGTTTTATTTACTACTTTTGAATACAAAAATATAAAAACATAAGATTAGTGGTGGTGCAGGTGAATAAGCGTGTGACTGAACGCCACAGCTTGTGAGTTCGATTCTCACTCTATATAAATATGTAATAACAGTTTAAGAAAATAGATTCTCGCTAGGTTTTAGTGAGACTCCTTCGACTTGACTCTCTTTCGATAAGTTAACATCTATCTGCAGGCCACATTTGTCGGCTGTTCTGAGAACGATAATATGGCACCATCGAGCTAGCCAGATGATGGGGTCTGAAGGTGGAAGATGGAAGAAGGAAACCCGGGATGGGTAATATTAAAATATTTGAGTTTTTACAATCATTAGATTAGTCCTGACATATTCTTATAAGTTTCTTGCAATAGAACTGGAAGGTGATGCTTAATTCCTTCACCGTAATATAAATACATTGAGGTTGGACTCCATGTATTCGTCTTAACCAATATTTTACCATTGGCAAATTAAGTTATTACTTATTAAAAAGATAAAATTAAGATTAAAAAATATTTTAAATATAAAATTTCCTTCGAATAGGATTTGTATCTACAGTCTACGAATCTGCTACGCTGTCGTAGCAATACTGCAATATCAGTGGTCTACCATTTTTTAACAATTTTTTAAGCAAAAATTTTTTTAGTAATTTGTATAACTATATCTGTACTAATATAATAAAGCGGAAGAGTTTGTTTGTTTGTTTGAACGCTAAGATCTCTGGATCTACTGGTCCGATTTAATTTGTTTTTGTTTTGTATGAAAGCTGCATTCTTCAGAAGTGCTATAGGCTATATAACATTACATTATACATATAAACTAATATATTTTAAAATACTTTCTAATTTGACATGCAATTTATTCTGCCATGTTAATAACAACCGTCGCGTCGCTACGCAACCGTTACCGCGACATTTTGATATTCATCCTTATGAAAATAAACATTTTAGTCACTTTTAGCATTTTATAATATAACATACTAATAAATAATTAAGGAGATGTCACTGATTCGAAATGAATTCCTAGCCTACGGGCGGCACAGTATGAGTATGACCGACGCGAAAATATTCTTATAGTTCAAGCAGGCGTAGCCGCGTCCGGGTCCACTAGTTTGTTATAGACAGAGAAATAAATATGTATTTCAATTTTGAAAAAATATATACCGATTGCATATACTATTTGTCACGGCGTCATCTATTTACCGAGATAGGTTTTAATCACAATAAAATTACATAAAAAACCCGAGATCCCGAGTGGGGATCGAACCCACAACCGTCGCGTCAATCGCGTACAATCACACCTTGAGCCCCTGCAACAACAATAAATTTAACATATTAATTTCAAATAATCTACATTGACACTATCCGTATAGTAAATTTACCTATATATATAATATAAGCTGGTGCCTCGTAGGTACGTCGCGCCGTCCGTCGGAATCTATTAAGAGGATTATGATGCAGCTCCAAGACGAGGGTCGTTGCGTCTCATACGAACGTTGTGTGACTTACACCGTACAGTTTCAAAATTGTAATTATATTATTTTTTTTTACAAATTTATTGATATTAATATTCCTAGTAAATATTTAAACTAGAACCAATATTTAATTGTAATGTTTCTACATACAAATAAGATACAAAGTTGAAATTAATATGAAATATTTAAGTTTATGGTACATTCAAGCACAAAAAAATCAAGCTTCTAGGCAATCTTCAATGCAATCAAAAGATACAAGCATTCATCGGTTTTGTTGCATTTTGTATGAAATTCACCGCGTAGTCAAAAGCTATTTGGCATCTATATTTCCCGTGTACCCACATATATTCATGAATTTAGCATGAAGTAATAACTTACAATACAAATAAAGGAAAACAAATAAAAAAATGAAAAGTTATAGATATTTCATAGAAAAAATAATTACAAGCTTACATTTGTAGTTCTTTTCAGAGAAAATGAGTGCATATGCCCGAAAACATCATTAAGTAAAACTTTAATACCCTTTTAATTCCCGTTGACCTACAATCCTGAAATCGGTACGGAAGTTTCGGTGAGCGAGCTCGACTCACATTTAATCGAGTTTTTAACAATATCAATAGTGCTTCTTTTTATACAATATTCTTTATATTTTCACACTGTTACATTGAATAAGTTAAAAAAACTTTGCATTTTTATTACTACAAAAAAAAACAAAATATCAAGAACGGTGTGAACACTAATACTCTTAATCCACGTCAGCTAAATTATTTATGCATTTAAAAGGATTTACTCTTAATATGAGGTGTAGCGGCGCGGTCACGACTTCCCGACTGCTCGTTCCCGTTGAAAACTTAATTAGGGTTCCTGTTATTAATATTTATTTAAAAGTTTACGTACTTTTGTATGTTATTTATCATAAAATCTAGGGATTTTTTTTAATTATGTAGGTTAGTGTTTTTATCTCATATGAAATTCCTACAAAAGTTGCATTAACTAAAAAAAAATGTTTTCCAATAAAATACTTTTCATAAATTATCTTAACATGATTCAATACGTAAGTAACGTACGGTAGTTGTAGAGTTTATACCTATAAATCCTTTGAAATCGATATCTCATAATTAAAAATAAATAAATTGAGAAATTTCATAATGAAATGCAATGTGCCGTGCAAAAGGAAAAATATGATAAGATTGACTTTTCTATATCAATAACATGAAGTAACGAGCAAAGAAGCTAATTGGAACCAAATAAAAAATTTGCACAATATAAAATAATTTATCTAAATATTTTGACAGAAAGCATTATTAAAAGTAAATGCGACACCAAAAGCAAAAAAAGGATGTTTTGTTGAAGATATCAGCATATCTTCGCGTGACACTTCCATTTGCCCTCTAAGTCACCTTAAACGCTAGTGCTATTAGGCAAATTCGGCAACTCATCCATGTCGATTACTTAGACAATAAGATTAGGGTATTTTGCAAACTTTTATATCGCATTTCATATTGACAAGGCCGTTTTAGGACAAGGTTAATGCAGTAGACCTAGTTATGATTTTTAGATTTAAAGCATTCGTTTTAAGAAGTGAACAGATTCGTTTGAGGTATATTTGCAGTTTTTATGTACGGTTGTTAGATAATTGGTTTAAAGTATACATTTTACTTATAAAAGTAACAATGGAAATCTTTTAATATGTGGTTAAATAAAATTTTATATGAAGTTGCAATCGTGGCGAGCTGTACGGCGTCTGACTGTAACGCGAAAGTTGTGGGTACGATTCCCATTCAAGGAAAGGATTATAAAAAGAGCTAAGAGAGAACTATAAAAATAGGTTTTTTAAAAACGTAGCAATCTCAGATATCTATGTGCGGAATATAGCGAAAAACAAAAAAAAAATAAGATACCTATAGATTAAGTATATTTTCTAATTACATTTATTAATCTTTCTAATAACAGTATTAAGTGAAATCTAAAACCTTTTTTGACATAAAGTTATAACAAAAATGTTTCGTGATCACAAAAATATATAAGCCAGTATGATACGAGTTACGCTAAAAGTTTAAACCTCAATATTTACTGCTAAACTACTTTAAACTACGTACAATGAAGGAACTGTAGTCGAATATAGAGAACGGTGCTTTTAAACTCGTAAGCGAATTTGAAATTTATGCAAATATTTTTTGTTCCTTCAAGTATCTATAAATCTATCTATCTATCTATCTATGTATTTTAGATATGTTTATTGGTTTTACTATTAATTATTAATAATGTATTCGTCGATCGATATTCATATTAGTTGAAACTTAAATGTGATATGTAAACAGTTAGCGAGAATATCTCAATTATAAACAATAATTAATATTAACCTTTAACTATGGACGTGATTTTTTTATAACACACATATGGACGTCGGGTCTGTCAGACTACGAACTAGAACTAGATGGGTCTGTGAGACCCGACGTCCATACCTTAACCTTTAAGGTTAAGAAAAAATAAATTATAAGCAAAAAATCATTTTTAGAAAAAGCTTTTAT